>WOVY01010081.1:0-22500 GCA_013436015.1 Rhipicephalus annulatus | reverse complement strand
TCTCCTGTTTGCAAGATGCTACGATAAGTGTCATCAATTGTTCGCCGATATTGTGTATAATGTGAACCTTTAAAAAGCAGTTTATTTGTTTCGGTAACCCTTCGAGGTAATTTGAAGCCCCCCAGTATGGTCTCGTTGGCCTTCTTGTTCTTCGTATACTTGCGCACCCTTTACTTACGTTTCATCTGCTAAACATGTCGTTGTACTTTCTTGGCTATGACTTCGCCTGAAATTGTCACCTCGTGTTCGTTTGTTGGAGGCTCCGTACAGTCTCTCATGCATTTCATGACATGAGTTACTATACGCCACTGTTAGCCTGCAAGCTTTGGGTTATAATATTCTCCCGTACGATGTTACGACGTTTCGTCGCTGCGATATTCCATGAAAAAGTATAGTAAGCTCCATCCTTCATTCTATTTTCGCAGATATTTTAGTTCTGATTTAAACACTAACAAGACATTTTTGCTGAATAGTAAAGTGCGATTCAGAGTCCCGAAACAGCACTCTTACAGCTGGACACCGCATGGTAAGCGAGAAATCTCGCAAAAAGGAAATGCTGATGGATGCGCCACCTTGGAATTCCAGCACCAAAAACCGTGTGGCCTTGACTGTAGCTCCTACGTAATTCGTAATCGCTACGAATAAACTTCCAATGGGATCTGTGGGGGCCAGGAGCCCAGCATACAATGTTTAAACAAATTTAGTCGAGTACATGCCTGAAAAATGCGAGAAATACATTTTGAAATAGGTGACGTCATGGACTGAAATTTCTACAAAAATTAAGAAACTTTAACCTTGATTTTTTCTGCTAATATTGAACCCGTGATGGTTAAACTTACAACATTATAGTACAGTTTATCAACCTCAACGAAGTCGTCGTTTTCGTTTAGTGTTCGTTTAAGACTACCTTCAGGCACGGACTTCTCGAAGGTCCATGACATCTTTACTGAAAGCGCGTCCTGGGGCATTTTCGGTCTCAAGTAAAAAGTTCACTCTGTTCCCACGCCCTGTCGACGTGATCGAAAATTTTCTCCTTCATCTCACGCGGACGCTTAAACAATTAACAATTAACCGGCTCATCGACGCATGCTTAAGCTTACCACTTGGCTGCGTAGGATGGCGCATGGCCACAGTTTCATTCAAGGTTCAATTTCTTTCAGTCATTTCACTAAGTGTGGCACCCTACTTCGTTCCTTTGAGGACCGTCCTGCGTGCACTTCGAACTCTTTTTACTAGATGTACGTGTCTTCCTCATTCATCCTCGATCATTGGCCTCTAAAAAGACATGATTAATTCCTCTATCGTATGAATCGGTATAACACAAAGTGGAAACTGTCTTCACATATTTGGTGCTCATTTTGTGTCTTGATTAAGATATATTTTTGCCATGTCTTTTGGTGTTCGCCTGCTTCAGCATTATTTGACGCAGTTGTACCCACGTTCACGCCTAGTGACACATCTCATCCTGACGACTACCGTCCATGATCATGATCGAACCGTTGTGGTAGCTGAAATTGTTAACCTATGCCACACTCTAACTTATACCTGGACACAACGCGTCGTTAATCCCGCCCAAAGATGCCACCATTAAGCACATATAGGAAAAACTGGTACTTTATATTCACTTCTTGCAAGGAACAGAGATTGTGGATCCTACTCCCATTCACGGAAAATTTTCTTTCTTTGTCTTCTGGTTATGCGCATTTTTTCGACGTCGTTCTCGTGGCGGAAATACGTGACGATGAAGTCTTGGTGGACTTCTGCATAAAACACTTCCGCGTTAGAAAAATGAAATGGTCAATAAATGGGCTGACGTGTATATGGCGGTGGCACTGCACAATAGTAGCAGGAGTTCACAAAGACCTATAGTCCTTAACAAACGCAGACGTTCTTTATTGCTGCCAATTCGCTGGCTCACACAGACGAATCACACCTTCCACGACTCTGGCTTTAACGGGTAAACGCACACTGCGCAACAAACGCGCAGCCTGCTCGGCTTGTGTGCATCAAGCAGGGGACCTGCGCGGCGTCAACACCAAGCATGACACTACGACAATAACGTGAGGCCTGAGACGATGACAGTTAAAGTGCTCTGCAATGAGTTTGACCAAAGGTGAAGTACCTACAGTTATCCGTGACCCAAATTGTTGTGCAGGTCACGCATGACGTTGTTTACATTACGCTACTCCGTCACTGCTTTCGGGCGCTAACAGAGTGTAGTAAAACATCAGTGTAGTTGTACATTTCACTGCAATACTTGAACCTTATAAACCTGGTTTCGTGAGATGAAATGAGCCAAAATATGCGTGCGATTCTCAAGAAAGCTAGAGAAAAAAAGAACTACAACCTAAAGAAAGGGACGGAATGTAGTGTGGAACAGTCTGTGTGCGTACGTGTCTGGATGAAGATATGGCGTCGAGATGGTTTTCGTTATTAGGAAGTATACACCAATCCACCCAGCGCGCACGGCGTTGTGGGCATTTCATCTGGACGTAGCCGATAGCCGGGAAGGAGTGGCTTTCGTGCGCCCACGTCGGGAAGGAGGCACCCGTGCCAGTTCAAAGAGACGGGAAAACAATGGCGGGCCTGTCATCGCCACATGGCAACAAGGAGGTTCTCTTTCGGCTGTGGTTCCACGTGCGCCAAATACGTTCGTTCGCGCTGGCCAACTGGTTTTTTTTTTTTTTTTCCTACGGGTGCGCCGGAAGAGAAGCGGGGGCGGCGGCAGAACAACGCTTGGCCATCGCCGATGCTAATCCCCTCGTTGAAGCACTACTGGGCCGCTTACTCACACGCGACTAAATTGGCTCCACGGTCGTTGGGCGTCCGTCCACGAAACAGTCAGGTCCAGCGTGGTAGACCCGAAGGCTGTTGTGAAGTGCGTTTCCATTCTAGTGATACGTTCGGAGTTGCATAGCAGATGTTTGCTTCATGCGAGAGAAATGCATTCCACTTCTTTCTCTTTCAGTGGTTCTTGGCGAAAGCTTTTGTTTGGCACGGCAATTATTCTCAGGAAGAGTGGGATCAGATGGTGTTGCAAAGCGCACTTACAGGACATTGAGAGGGAAAAATAATTGAGTTTTTAATTGAGAATTTAGCAACGAAAAGGCGCCTTTTGATGCCTAAGGCTCGAAAAGTGGTCTAGATTCTTGGAACCAGCCTCTACCATTCTGTGATTATGCATAAAGTCTTTCTCTCATGTTCTTTGACGGCTAAAGGAGTTCACAAAACAGTATTTCTAACATCAAGTTTGCTCTTCGAGAGGTTCAGAAGCAAGAAATTTTTTGTATTATAAAACGGGCCCTTCTTTTCAAGAAAGAAATTAGAAAAAGGGGGAACGCATAGAGTGGTGCTTTCCTCTTATGCGTTTGCTGGTAAAACAGTGCGTAGTGACGCATTAAGTTGGTGCCTTCCTTGCGTTGCCACGTTCTGTGCGGCGACATGTATACTACGTTTATCTGAGTATATATCTCTGCTCAAGACGTGTGTCTTCTGAGAAAGATCACTAAAACCGCTGCAGTATGCTCCTAGGCATCCTGTTTAAGTGCGATAATTCACATGGCCATTTTATTGATGCCGTGATCACACTGACTATGTGCGTCATCACGGCAGAAAGAAAACCTGAATGTGACATAGGGCGTATTTTGACAGGTATGCCATTGCGTGCTATTAGACAACAGCATCCTCACTGGCGTGTTGAAGTGCGAAACTTACCGTTGTATATACGTAAGAAAAGATTATATCGGACTGGCGGCTCATCGAAGACACACTTAATACGGGCAGCTTAAGGACATTCACCAATTACTACCGCCTGAAAGAACAGCGTGAGACGGTGCTGTGTAGTTTCGAGCTGACTATTTATCCATCTCTTTCTTGCTCTTCTTCGTTGCTCTCTATCTCTTTGCTTTCTATTATTCCCCTTTTCCGTCCCCCCCCCCCCCCAAGTGTCGGGTAGCTAACGGACCCAAGCTTGGTTAACCTCCCTGCCTTTCCTGTCTTTTCTCTTTGTCTCTCTCTCCTGAAAGGTTTTCACTAGTGTTGCGATACGAAGCAGTCTTTTGATCGAATAGAATACATTATCGAAACACTGTGTAGTTGATTTCCGGACACTCAGTGGCTTTTGTGCAGAGGCCGATGACCACACTGTTTTCTGAAAAACAACGCGATTGTTTCGAAACTTCAAGCGGAACTTCATATAGGACACCCGACGCTAGCGTTACAGACGACCCGAACTTCGCAGGTTCGAAACCCGGCCATGGCCGTCGCTTTCCGGTGGAGACGGAAATAGTAGAAGCCCGTATACTGCACGAAATTAGTGAGCATCAAAGAACATCAGATGGACGAAACTTCCTGAGCACTACAATGCAGCATCTCTCATAAACACATCATGTGTTTTTGACGTTAAACCACATATGTTACTTATTATTAGCGTTAGAGCCAGAGAGCACGACAATCAGGCAAATTAACATGAAATATATCGCTCTCCCGATAGCTCGACGATGCAGAGAGTTTCCTTATGATTATTTGCGTAGGAAACTCCCCGCGCCTGTTTTACCGACCATCGCATGGCCACATAATCACCAGAGTGGCGGCACTGCCTGCATTTATATCGATACCGAAAGCAGGCTATGCAGAGTGAAATATGCGCAGTAACCTGCGTAGTACCACGGACCGTTCCTGTTACGCTCCACGCGTCCTTGAAACAGGCGGTGCCTGAACCCACATCGCTGCGATATCAAGTGATGATATCAGCGAGTGAAAGACGCGGAGTGCGTGTTATTGCGCGTCTTGTCGCGAGTCACGTGCTCGGTATTTTGCAGCGCAGCTCCGGCCTCCGTATTCTAACACGTCCCTTCACTCAACGCTTCACCTTGACTCGAGGAAGTCGATGGGAGCGGCGTCTCTAGGCAGATCAAATCGCTGATACGCAGTGATTCGCCCTGCCTAGAGACGGCGTTTCCAGCGACTTCCTCGAGTCAAGGTGAAGCATTGAGTGAAGGGACGTTCTAGAATACAAGAATGGGAGCCCGTTTCTACGTTGGGCGTCGTTGCCGTCACCGTCAGTGACGTAACCAATGAACACAAAAAAAAAACAACAAGATCGACTGGGAATTTGAACCAGGAACTAGTATTCTATCACAGCATCACGCTTCTGCTTGAAACTAATTCGTAAAAAGACCCCATACAGGCGTCGTTCCAAGAAAGAAGTCGCGTTAACTTGGGTTATATAGCGCGGCAAAAAAGTAAAGTAACCTGTCATCCCACAATGCTAATTGCACAAAAAGTGTGTGCTTCGATGCTTGAGACCCACTACAAAGCGCCCAGCATAATTTTTCATCATAAGAAAGCACATACAGCACCACCGAAGTACTCGTAAGAAATTACAGATGTTTATTCTATCCTTTCCTATCCTCAGAAAGACGAATAATGGCGCAGGTAGTACTGCACAATTTCACAAAAATTATGACTTGTGATATATCTGATACCCTGTGGATAGCGATAACAAGTGAGACACAGTTGGCCTTGCCCTAAAACGAAGCTGCGTTCAGGATTCGCACCAGACAGCCTCGTAATAGTCAATGAAAGTTTTGGTTGAAGCTGCCCCTCGCTTGGTGAGCCATTAGCAGCCGACATTTAAATGCCGCCGTTACACTCTCCGCTGTGTTCTAGGGGCTATGGTGTTCGACTGCCGAACCGAAGGTCAAGTGTTCGTATCCCGCCCGCGGCAATTGCGTTTCAATGGAGAAAAAAAAAAGCTTCATATTTGCGTGCTTAAATTTAGGCGCAATTCAAGGGGCACTCCGGTGATTTTTCATTATTCACCGATTTATATCCTACTTTCAGGTTATTTATTTATTTTCACATACTGCAGCCCTCTTACAGGGATATCGCGGGGGTAGATACAGAGCAGAAATAATACAAGAAAAAATTGAGAGTAATTGAAATAAATACAAGTAATAACAGATCAAATAAATACGAACATAGCTCTAAAGATAATTACACAGACATTGCAAAGCTAAGAGTAAGGATTAGTGTATGCCGTCTGTTAGTGCGTTCAAAAATTCCTCTTTTTCAAATGAGCACATGTCACCTGGTATGGCATCCCATATTTCAATACATCGGGAAAAAAAGTGTATTTGAAAGAAGTCTATCATGAAACGCAGATACGTTGAGTATATGGCTGTTTCTGGTGAATATTGTTTTTGCAGGAATTATGTAGTTGTTGTGCGATGAATACTGTAGAGAATTAAAAAAGAAGTAGAAAAGTTTCAGAGACTCGATGTCGCGTCGTTTAGAAAGTGAAGGTAAACCAAGGCGCGTTAGGTGGGGTGTGGGCAAGAAATCGCAGTCATCTATAGCGTCCATATATATATGAAACGAATGGCTTTTTTCTTAATGGATTTAATGCGTTTTATGTCACAGATTTTGTGTGGGTACCATACTCTGGCACCATATTGTAGTATCGGTCTTACGAGTGTTTTATGTGTTAACAATTTAGTTTTTTTTGGGGGGGGGGGAGACTAAACGTAATGAACGGTCAAGATATCCGAGTTTTTTAGAGCTTTGGTGAAAGTTGCGTTGATATGTCGAGGCCATGATAAGTTATCGTCCCTGCGGTATCCTGAAGATAAAATCTTCTATTATACAAGCGTAGGTGATTTATTTATTTATGCTAAGCCCTTTTTACAATTCTTAGCCAATTCTGAAACCACGCCACGCTTGTAAATGCTGGCCACCTTGTGTATATAGGACGTAGCATGCCTACTCTCTTATAATCCCGCATCGCCCAACCAGCTCCTCCTCTATTTTATCAATGCAAGCCAGATGTACCCTATTCATCCGTTCACCATTCTATCCTCACACTATCCTTGTCTCGCCCATCGCCTAGCTTTCGCGTCTGCTAATAATAATATTATTTAATTAGATCTATTTGAAGAACAAGCGTTTGAAGAAACGAAGATGGATAAAAATTTTCAATAAAAAAGTAGAGTTACCTAGGACACCCTATATATATATATATATATATATATATATATATATATATATATATATATATATATATATATATATATATATATATATATATATATATATATATATGGTGGGGTGATATTCAATGGATCCGGTAGAAAATGCAGTATAAATGCAGTATTATGCAGCATAAATGCAGTATAAATGCAGTATTACGCGTTCGATGCTCAAACGCGTAATTCGAAGGTCGTAGGTTCGATTCCTGCTCACAGTTGGTAATTTTTTCATCCACTTTTCTTTCTTCTTATTTACATTCTATTGGTTTTAATAACTTCCCCTGTACATTCCTTGGCATTACTGTCTGTTAGATCTCATTAATATATATATATATATATATATATATATATATATATATATATATATATATATATATATATATTTATATATATTTATTTATTTCCTGTAGTCTCACTCATGCCAGAAAATACGCATGAAACAATCGCGCCAAAGTGAGTGATGCCTTGTAGGCCCTTGAATGCGACGTACTAAATGCGAGCCCACATGACAAGATTGCCTGCATACGCTCCACACTTATTACGCTTGACTAAAGCATGAGATAATCAGCTATTTAGCCAAACGTTAGATATATTGTCAAGAAAGTGACTTGTTTTCGTTGGATTATATAAGATTAGAAGTATTCGAAAAAGAAATCCATTAGGTTCTGGGTTTTATTTATTTATACCCTCCTCGCCTAGTCGCTCTTTATTAGTACTGGAGGTGGTAATGTCTGTGGCAACATACACGTTTTCGATCGCTTTTTGTTCCAAGTTTCGCGACCGATACCATTTGACCGTCGAAGCAGCACAGGCGCTGTCTTCTATACGAGGTGAAGACGTTGCGAATACAATCTAGTTTCGTCAGCTGCATACAGTGTGTTCTCGCTGTCATCAGGTCGTCACTAAGCACGCACAAAATTGAGCAACCAGGAGATCGATGCAGAAGGGACTCAAGCTACGATGGTTCCGCGCTCAGATTGAAGCTGCAGCCATCACCGAAGTCGCTGCTGGTAGCTTCCCACGAGCTGACACAGATTGATTCTACGTCAAATGACGTCGCCAACTTTCTTTTCGCGCGATAGAAGAAGCACTTGTGCTGCGTGTACACCTTGGCCAGCCGTAAGCGGTGAGTATACGCTTTTTTTCATGACGTCATCACATACCAGCACGGATCTCTCAGTTTAGGTTTTGGTTTTTACGCATTGTTTGTTGCTTATTAAAGTTGATTGACATGTTTCTCTTTAGCAACCTTAGCTGTTACAGAGCTTTATATTACAGAGCTTTATACTTGTTACAGAGCTTTATACTACTACTGTCTGATCATACCGGCTTAAAGCCGGTACGCACCGATGATCTCACCAGAGAAGGATTGGCCACCCTGGTGCAGTATCTGGCCACCCCCTCCCGTAGGCATTCGCCAATTAACTCACGGCCCTCAGTCCCCACCAGCTGCGGAGCAACTGACCACGGCGGCGGTCAGATCTGCAAAGCAGCAGAGGGTGCTAGGAATCTCTGAATACGGACAGACCACTATTGGAACTTGAACTTAGCAACGTTTACCGTTAGAACGTTATCTAGTGAGGGAAGTCTAGCTGTATTATTCGAGGAGCTAGAAGGCATTAAATGGGATATAATAGGGCTGAGTGAGGTTAGGAGGACAGATGAAGCCTATACTGTGCTACAGAATGGGCGCGTCATTTGCTATCGGGGCTTGGCAGACAGAAGAGAACTGGGAGTAGGGTTCCCAATTCACAGAAACATAGCTGGCAACATAGAGGATTACTATAGCATTAATGAAAGGGTGGTAAGCATTGTAATTAAACTGAATAAAAGATACAAAATGAAGGTAGTACAGGCTTACGCGCCTACATCCAGCCATGGTGACGCTTCAGTTGAAAGCTTCTATGAAGACGTGGAATCGGCAATGAGTAAGGTGAAAACACAGTATACTATAGTAATGGGCGACTTTAATTCAAAGGTAGGGAAGAAGAAGGCTGGAGACCAGGCAGTAGGAGATTATGGCATCGGCACTAGAAACGCCAGAGGAGAGCTACTAGTAGAATTCGCAGAACGCAATAATCTGCGTATTTTGAATACCTTCTACCGAAAACGAGAAAACCGCAAGTTGACATGGAGGAGCCCTAATGGCGCAAATAAGAACGAAATAGACTTTATAATGACTGCCCACCCAGGAGTCGTGCAGGATGTGGAAGTGGTTGGCAAGGTAAGATGCAGTGACCATAGAATGGTACGGGCTCGTATCCGCCTAGACTTGAAGAAGGAACGACAGAAGCTGATACGCAAGAAGCCAATCAATGAGCTAGCACTGAGAGGGAAAGTACAGGAATTCAGAGTGTCACTGCAGAACAGGTACTCTGCTCTTAGCGAGGAAATCAACCTTAGCGTAGATACAATGAATGATAGTCTGACGAGTATCATCACGGAGTGTGCAGTGGAAGTTGGAGGCAGGGTAGCTAGACGGGACACCGGCAAGCTTTCCCAGGAAACGAAGAACCTAATTAAGAAGCGTCAAATCATGAAAGTGTCAAGTACAACAGACAAAATAGAACTGGCAGAGCTTTCGAAGTTGATTAATAGACGTAAAGTATGCGATGTAAGAAGGTATAACATGGAGAGAATTGAGCACGCTCTGAAAACCGGAGGAAGCGTCAAAGCAGTGAAGAGGAAACTTGGGATAGGCAAAAGGCGGATGTATGCACTAAGGGACAAAGAAGGCAAAATAACTACCAATATGGATAGGATAGTTAAAATAGCGGAGGAGTTTTACAGAGATCTGTACAGTAGCCGAGACAACCACGACCCTAATACTATAAGAACTAGCAGTAACCCAGACGACACCTCACCGGTAATGATAGAAGAAGTCAGAAAAGCTTTGGAGAGCATGCACAGAGGCAAAGCTGCTGGTGAGGATCGGGTAACATTAGATCTGCTGAAAGATGGAGGACAGATTGTGTTAGAAAAACTAGCCACTCTATTTACGAGGTGTCTCCGGACGGGAAAAGTACCAGAGTCTTGGAAGAACGCTAACATCATCTTAATACATAAGAAAGGAGATGACAAGGACTTGAAGAATTACAGGCCGATTAGCTTGCTCTCTGTAGTATACAAGCTATTTACAAAGGTAATTGCTAGCAGAGTAAAGAAAACATTAGAATTCAATCAACCAAAGGAACAAGCAGGATTCCGAACAGGCTACTCAACAATTGACCACATTCATACTATCAATCAGGTAATAGAGAAATGCTCAGAGTATAACCAACCACTATACATAGCCTTCATAGATTACGAGAAGGTGTTTGATTCAGTAGAAATATCAGCCGTCATGCAGACACTGCGGAATCAGGGCGTAGATGAAATATATATAAACATTCTGGAAGAAATCTACAGGGGATCAACTGCTACCATAGTGCTACATAAAGAAAGCAACAGAATACCAATGAAGAAGGGTGTAAGGCAGGGGGACACAATCTCCCCAATGCTATTCACTGCGTGCTTACAGGACGTTTTGAGAAGCCTAGAATGGGAACAGTTAGGGATAAGAGTTAATGGAGAGTACCTCAGTAACCTGCGCTTCGCCCATGACATTGCATTGCTGAGTAACTCAGGGGACGAATTGCAACTCATGATTGCGGAGTTAGACAAGGAGAGCAGAAAGGTAGGTCTTAAAATTAATCTGCAGAAAACGAAAGTAATGTACAACAATCTCGGAAAGGAGCAGCGCTTTGCGATAGGTAATAGTGCACTTGAAGTTGTAAAAGACTATGTCTACTTAGGGCAGGTAATAACCGCAGAGCCTAACCACCAGATTGTAGTAACTAGAAGAATAAGAATGGGGTGGAGCACATTCGGCAGGCACTCTCAAATTATGACAAGTAGATTGCCACTGTCCCTCAAGAGGAAGGTATATAACAGCTGTATCTTGCCGGTACTTAGCTACGGAGCAGAAACCTGGAGACTCACAAAGAGGGTTCAACTTAAATTGAGGACGACGCAGCGAGCAATGGAAAGAAAAATGGTAGGTGTAACCTTAAGAGACAAGAAGAGAGCAGAGTGGATTAGGGGACAAACGGGAGTTAAGGATATCATAGCTACAATAAAGAAGAGGAAATGGACATGGGCCGGGCATGTAGCACGTAGACAGGATAACCGCTGGTCATTAAGGGTCACCAACTGGATTCCCAGAGAAGGGAAGCGGGGTAGGGGGAGACAGAAGGTTAGGTGGCAGATGAGATTAAGAAGTTTTCGGGTATAAATTGGCAACAGCAAGCACATGACCGGGTTAACTGGCGGAACATGGGAGAGGCCTTTGTCCTGCAGTGGACGTAGACAGGCTGATGGCGATGATGATGATGATGATGATGATATACTATTTGAAAATAGAATGCAGTACCTCAATAAGGCCGATGATGCGTGAGACTCGCCTTTTATCTTTAAAACCCCCGGTGGTCGATACTTCCGGAGCCCTCCACAACAGCGTCTCTCATAATATCTGGATTTCGGGACTTTCAGCTAGAAGAGTTAATATTAATTACCCAAAGTGATCGATATTTTTGTAGCCCTCCACTGCCACGTCTCTGACAATCGTATCGTGATTTTGGGACTTCAAGCCCGAGCAGGTTTAGGGGCGAAGCTCCTTTGGATGTCGGTCGTTCGTTCCTCTGTAGTAGTAATAGCAGTAGTATGTAGCCACACCTCTAGTTAATGAATTGGTCAATAGATGGCGTAGCGCATATATATCTTCGGGAATAATATAACTAAATGGCTTTAGTGGTTTTCACAGCGCATCCACAGAGTGAATGATGACGATTGGGGCGAATCGTCCATCCGTTTGTGCGCCCTTCTATCCATGAGGCCGTGCAAGCGTCCGTCCGCCTGTCTGTCCGTCCATGCTTCCGTACGATGATCCGTCTTTCCCTTCGTCCGTGTTTCCGTCCGTCCGTTCATACACCCGTTTCTTCGTCCATGCTTCCGTCCGTGCTTCTATACGTCCACCAATCTGTCTGTGCTTATATATGTCCATCCATCCATCCATGCTTCAGCCCGTCCGTCCGTGCTTCTACTCGTCTATGCGTCTGTCCGTGCTTCCGTTCGTCCATGCATCTGTGCATATATCCGCCTGGACGCACTGACGGATGGACCCACGGACGGATGGACGAACGCTTCGACCCACTCGTCATCATTCGCTCCATGGATATGCTGTGATTTTTCGGAGCCCTCCACTGCAGCGTTGCTGATAATAATATCTTGGGTTTGGGGACTTCAAGCCCAAACACCTAGTAATAAATGGCACAGTTTCAGGCATGTTCAATACTTTGCAATGAATTCGTTAAAATATGAAGTGCACGGTTCATAAATTTATGTATATTTTTTATTTTTCAGGTTAATAATAAGGCTTTTTATATAGGCAGCATAGCACTACAGTATAACCAGATCCGGAATATAGGCTTTTGAGAATGAGTCAAGCGTAATGCACCCTTGTATGTTCGACTACATTGACGATCAATGGCTAACGTTCATGGGACGGCTTTATGCTCTCCCATAGTAAAGTACCGTGTACTCTAAATTGTTACACCTTCTTTGCTAAACACGTAAACTACGCTAAAATCGGCGACAACTTTTTTTTTTTTGCATTGGAGCGAAGGCTACAGACCCAAATCACGTGCATCCTACCGCCTGGGAAAATAGTTCCACAATAGCGGCTGTATTTTCAACGTGAAATATGAAAAATCTGTCGTTATTTTCTTCATGGAGCTATTTGAGACAGGCCATAGCTCCAACTGATAAGATATTCATATTTCTCTTAATTTACTCGTTGTGACTTCACGTTTCTGAGCTTGCGAGAAAATGCCGCCTTTTTACGTGTACCTGAAACGCTGAGCGGCGTCTGCGTCTGCATGAAACGCTGTTGGTGCTCCCCGTCATTTTCCGTAGCGTTACGAGACGGGCGCCACATCGGACTACTTCGCGCAGTGCTACATGTGCAGAAGCTCTCCCTCGCAGCTTTCTCTTCAGTGCCAAGGAAAGCTGTTGCCGAGTACAGTTGAGACAGCTCGCTGCTCTCGCGTAGATGAGTACTGAGTACTCGAAATGGCTTACCACTTATTCTAAACACATTGGTACAACTTAAGGCGATCTCACAATACTCGCACTCTGAATCGTCGAACATTTGGTAGTGATATCAATTATATGAACATTATCCGCTGGTTGTTGCCGTCTGTTATGTCTCGGATATAACATGGATGTATATATATCTATTAAACCGTAAAAGGCACAGAGAACAATAAAGCAGATTAAAAAATTCCAAGGTATCAACCGAGGGTTCCAACCACCAAATCATCGCTCCTGAGAGCTCTGCGTCAACCAACTGGGCCGCACCCCTCATTCCACCCGTCTCACTTATGGGCGTTATATGTATACACCATATGCCACTGGCTTACTGTCAGTGGACTTACACATTTTTGACCAAAGCTTGTATGTCTCGCTTTTAGTTATGCAGCAAGAAAAATGAGCCAGCTAGTTACACCGAGATGTGGAACTGGTCAATACCCCGTGGTGGATGGGAGCCATATATGAAGAAACAAGCAAGCAAGCTTCTCCCCCATCCAGCTGCCCGTGGCGTCGACGCCCACACTGCAATGTCTGGGACAATCTGATGTGGGCGTTTTGTTAAAGTGCACTGGAACTGTTCTTTTCGCTACCGTCACCGGTATCGCCGACGTCGACTGACGCCAAAAGAGGTAACGCCGGCGAAAATGGTGTATGTAGATCAGCCTTTGTGAGGCCACTCCGTGTCGTATAACGAACAGCTGCGGAACAGCTCCAACGAAATGACAGTCGCGCTGATTAAAGGCGGGCTCGCACACGTGCCCAGGCACAGTAATAACGTGGTACGATAAACGCTGAAGCTGAACGCACATGCCACCGTGTTCACTTCGTTACGCATCGTTCCTAAATATCCTAGCCTTACTTTGTATATAGTCCGACACTGACAGGCTCGTGCTGCATTCATTGCTCTGGCCTTGTGTCGAAACTGTCAATGTGTTCTCATCACACGTGGAACTGCTCACTTATCAGCTCTCGCATCATGACACTACAGCCCTAGGCTACAGCCCTAGGCTGTAGCCCCAGGCCCTCTAGGTAATGCCCATTGTACTGCGAGATGTATGTAAAGTAGCATGGCAAAATATTAAAATAACAACCGGTCTTCACACAAGGCTAGTTCCGCAACAATTGTGTGTTTTAATGCTTGTCACCCACTAAAGCGCGCAGCCAAAAGTCTTCATCACAATCAGCCACATGCAGCATCAACGCAGTGCGCGTAATACCTCACATATGTATAGCCGGCACCTCGCCCATTCATGGAAAGACGAATTATGGCGCAGTGGGCTCTGTACTACCTCATAAACGTTGTGATTTATGGCATAATCGACACCTTGCAGAAAGCGATAACAATTCACACACATTTGGCGTTTCCCCATCATGAAGCTGCACTCGAGATTCGCATTAGGCGCTATCGGAATCGTGGATGAATTTTTGAGTGCAAAGCTATTGGCATCGTTACGACAATGTTCTTCTAGTAACCGTAGAGTATACACAATTTACCACATTACGATATGCTACAAAAGCAAGGCTCAAAGGGCTACTAAAATGGACCCCTGAAAATACAAACTACGAGAGCGTTCTTCTCTGCTGGTATTTCGTGCCTTTCCGCTGCGAAGCAGCTTGTGAACGAGGCATGTCCTCTGTCACCCCATGGTCACCTCTGACGACGATGTTGATGATGACGAAGAACGAACGCGTTCCAGACCACGCATTCTCTTTCTGCCATCATGCCACAGTGCATGCAAGGTACCCGATATACGCCGTGACGGTGATGATAACGGACAATGACTGGCTTGAGCAGTATACGACGTCTCAATTTGCGCTACCAGCGCCTCTTCTAGGCGCTGCCTCTACGATGCACTCCGTATAGCTAGAAACAGCGAGCAACCACCAGGGGAACCCGCCGTGACATCGTATTTGCCAAATTAAGGCTAGATCTGATACCACAAGCGAGTAATTATCAAGGCGAAACGAAATTCACAACATAACGCAACATGCCATTTATGACCGATAAACAATGTACACAAGAGTAAACCTCTTGGCACTCATTTAACTTCGCCATTGGTGAATACACGGGTGGTTTACAGTAACTCCGAACGATCCCACTCATTCGTTCACTCATCATAATCCATTTAGTGAATGTGCCATATTTTTTTACTCAATTCGTGAAGCCAGCTCACGTAACATCACGATGACATCAGCTCGCGAAAGGGCCACATATACGAGGGCATCTGAAGTGAATTGAATGCTATATCCGGCCTCCCCACGCAGTCGCACGCTCATACTGCCTTGTCTCGCGTGATTTTCATGCGCGATCAGCTGATTTCGCTTTGTTTTCGGCGTTTTCGGCTGTGAAAGCGGAGTTGAAGGCATGTATTCGAAAAGCGCGAAATTTCGACGGGTTGAACGCTTGGTGCGTATATTTGCCACGTGAATTATGAGGAAATTAGGTGGTGACGATAATATAGTGTCTGTACGAACGATAGTGAAGGTGGGAAAGAAATCATTGCCTCGTCTTTGAACTCGTAGTGATATAAGGGCTCTATAAAGAAGACTTGCAGAATATTTATGCATTTTTTATATACAGGATGGACCGAAAACTTGGGAGAAAAATTCGGCAGACCCCACATACCTTGGTAGTCGATGTTATGCAAAGCATGTGAATGGAAGGTGAATGTGTTTCATTTTTTATTTTTTTTGATCGAGCGAGACGTTGTTAGAGGGCGCTAAGTAAATATATAAAAATAAGCGCACACACTTACGATAAACAGCCACGTTGGTTTAATATTAGTAGTCGTTTAGTTGCGTAACGATGCCAACACAACATGTGTATTAGCAACACCAGAAGCCATAAGCCGATATGAAGCGCTGGTGCGTGCGAGGATAGTTGCCCTCAACACTGCTACACAAGCCAACTTGAGCGGATGACGCCTATCTTCAGTTTACATTAAGCCGACATGACGGCTGTATCAAAGGAGTACATATGCAATGTTTATAAAATTGGATAGCCAGTACTGCAACCTCAACTGACGTTACACGAACATTATGGTCTATATTAAAAGTCCATCCGAGGCCTGGCGTGGCTCTGTGGTATAGAATACTTCATTGCCACGCAGAATAATATGGTTCGATTTCTGCTCAGACATTGATATTTATTGTTTGCATACGCCCGGGCAACGCTGCCTATGCCAGCCTTTTCTTAACGCTGAAGCGTTGAAGTTACCCCAGTATGTTCTGGCCGCTCTTCCGTAAATACCAAGTTTGAATCACCTGTGGCACATACCAACGTACTAATTGCACATATCTGTCCCCGCGTATGTGTCACTGTTTTTTGGAAAGTGTTTGATGGCGTACGCGACGAGATTTTGGCGTTATTCACGTCATAACCAGCGAGTTGTATTCCTCAAACCATCTTACCCTCCCGTACTAATTTTGGTGTGCTCTGAATTAAAAGGGTGATCTCTTGAGCACCCAGATGTGGGTGGCAAGACAGACAGACAGACAGACAGACAGACAGACAGACAGACAGACAGACAGACAGACAGACAGACAGACAGACAGACAGACAGACAGACAGACAGACAGACACAGACAGACAGACGGACAGACAGACAGACAGACAGACAGACAGATAGATAGATAGATAGATACCAAAATGCTTCCAGCACGCATTCTATAGTGGGGGACGTATACATGCGTGACAAGAATGCTGCTTTAGAGAAAGGTAGAATTTCAGAATTGTAGCATTGCACTACCATGGCACGAGGGAGCATCAAATAACTATACCACGTAAAAGCACCCAGAATACAAGACCATTTGTAGTTCAGTGCGCCATAGCTGTGTTTGAAAGGGCAACCTCTTTCTGTTCTATTTATTCTCCTTTCAAATTTTCTCAGCGTATGATTGCCAACTGGGTATGTTTCTTGCTAACCTCCCTGCCTTGTGGCTTTTTTCTTTGTTTTTAGATGCCGAGCATCTAATACTCGAGGCTTGTAGTGCGGCGCCGTCCGCAAGCTTCCTCCTCCTTCTTCCACCATCTGTGCATCCCCTCCTCCTCTACACACCGCGCGCGCTTCACTCCTCTACCATCTGTGCACCCTTCCTCCTCTACACACCGCGTGCGCTTCTCCTCTTCACGAACATTCGCTAGCTGTATAATGTAGCGCGCATGCGCCGTCACGCTTCGAGAACATCGGCAGCTGACGCGCGCACATGCGCCGTTGCGCTTCTCCCCCTTCTCGAACATTCGACAGCTGACGCGCGCATGCACCGTCACCCACCATCTGTGCCGCGCGCGCTTCTCCCCTTCGAGAACATTCTACAATTCTCCTGATTCTCCAGTGGACGCGCATGCGCCGTCGCGCTTGGAGAACATTCAACAGCTGACAGTGCATGCGCCGTCGCGCTGTATATATACTCAAGGTCGGCGCTCGCTCGCTCAGTTGCCGCTCGTCGGTTGGTTTGTACGGCGCGTCGACGTCCAAGGTCGCGGTGAAATAAATTCCAACGAATCCACAAACACAATGATCGACGTCCCTTCGACCAGCGCCCGCCCTTTCGCATACGTGTGTACGTGTTCACTCATTTAACACCCCCTCCTACAACCACGTTAACCAATTTAGCCATCGACCCAAGTAAGTCGCAATTTAACACCCCATTTCACAACCACGTTAACCAATTTAGCCATCGACCCAAGTAAGTCGCACTTTAACACCCCGTTAACCAATTATATGCTCCGCATCCTCCTCAGTGTTCCCCGAGGGAAGCTGCGGGCAATTTTTTTGTCTTGCTTCTTATCTTGCAACTTTAGAGACCCTCGAACCCATCGCGTTCGGGCCTCACTTGCGCTATTATTATTGACATTGCACGACAGCGGCGACGCCGACGGTGGCATCGTGCCTGATTAGCCCGTGGGATTGCTCATTGAAAACTGTGTGATATGTCATGAAGGAGAATTGTCGGGTGTACGAAACCGTTAGAGGCCCACATAATATATATGCCATGCACAAACAGCACAATTCAACTCGAACCATTACATTAAGCAAGACTGGCTACGTTGCCAACAGAATGTAACTTAGGCAGTCTTAGCCTAACATTTATGAAGCGGCACGATTAGAGCAGAGAAGAATCATCACAAATGCCTATTAAACGAAGTTATTGTTTTCACGGTGATGACTGTGCATAGATGTCACAGTACTGACACAATTACACGTCTTAAACGACACCATTCCTCGCTACGAAACTATCTGATAACATTAGGGTGTTACATGTACCCCCACACACGAAACATACGCACGCCTTCACTGCTACAAGTACGCCCTGAAGGGCATCGTTTTCAAGCACAAAACATCAGCAGCCTGGAAGTGTCCGATTGGTACCATTAGCCCTTCTTTAAAAGAGTGGAATACACTCAGTTCTTGTGTGACGAATGGTATGCGGTGACGCTGCCACCATTCCACAATGCGTGGACCTCATGCGTATCGCCGCAACTCGGCGGCTCATTGACGTGAACGGGCCCTCCGAGTTCGAGAGACAAATCCCATGATAAAACGGTGCGCGCCCCACTTGCCGTTGCGATTCGGGCTTCCCGTGCAAGGCGACCCGGTTAGGGGGCCGCCGGAACCCTATGTTCACGGGCCCGCTTAATCGCGCGCAACGCAATTAGAAAGCGCCGTGACTCTTCGCTCATTTCTCTCTGGCAATCTCGCAGACAAAGTCGAGGCGCGAATACCGACGGGGGCGCCGCTGCCCCCGTTCCGCATGTGTCGCACGCGGAAGTGAGGAAAGCGCGCGCACTCTATCAAGAGGCGGGTAATGCGCGCACTTCCATGCGAGGCCTAACCCTCCTCCTCTTTCCCCACGACGTGCGGTGCGTGTAATTCTGTATCGCTCGACTGTACACAACTGGGCGGGACCAATGACGGGAGTGATTGCAGCTGGCGGCGTACTGAGGGGAGGCGTCTCAAGGTTTCGATTTCCGGCACACGAGGCCGCTGACAGCGACCGCGCAAGATGAGAAACACGCGCTTGCACTAAGGGGGAAGTGTCTTAGACTGCTTTATGCAGCGTTAAGGGGACCATGTCTGCCTAAACGGCCTGGCCTCGCTAACGGCTATCCCACGGAAGAGTTAGAAAGCCAGAACCTTCTGGAAATACTATAGGCCATCGTCGCAACGTTTGTGCAATTTGAGTTGCAACCCTTTGTGGCGGAAGCAACCATAGGGCACAAAAAAAAAAGTCATTTGACTTCTAAAGGGCGTCTGTCGAAAGAAGGATGTTGCAAAGCCCTGCTGCGTGTTAGCTTATGAATTCACCACTAATTGAAGTGAGCTCACTGAGTGAACGCCTGTGCCGCGCCATTTATCGGTGGTCATGCTTGCTTCGTAGTACACATTGCTCAGTGCATACGCAGATGAAGCCCTGTTTTACCACTTTGCATTTAGAACGCCTGTATATGAATTATGCGTCATAATGCGCGTGTATTTATGAGGTTTACTTAGGCTATCTCTGGGCCCCTATAAGTTTCATTATTGCTGGTATATTCGTAAATATTGGTGAAATATTTACTAGACTGTCGTTTTTGCTCGTGTGTACTGCGTTACTGAATTGAGTTTGGCGAAATTGTTTTTGACTGCGCAGGTCCAGCCTACATTTACTCGCAATGAGATCGCAGAAGACGTAAAAAATAAACAAAATGAAGTGATTTTATTTTCTCCTTTACGCGGTAGTTGTTTTCTTGTGCGCAGATACATTTGGTGCCGATTAAGATGCCAGAGGACATACAGCATGATGACAAGCGTATTAAAATCAGCATTCATGCAAACGCTGAAACACCCTAATTATTGCCATCTTTAGCAGTAGTGCGGTAAACACAATTTATTATTATAGAAATATATGACTGCTTAACGATTTTTTTACCTCGGTAATGAATGCATATTTTTTGAACCCGGAAGCGGAACGGCCATTGGGTTACCTACGTGCTGCTGACTACCCTGAGATATTTCGCTACGTGAAGTAATGTTGCCTTTCATACTCACAAATAATTAAATCAGAATCAGTGAAACCGTGTGTAAAGAATGACAGGCTACGAGCCATGTTTGTCTCAGAATGGTTAATCAGTTCTTAAATTTTTTAAACGTCTGCGGCGAGTTTGTTGTAGGGGAAGTCGTGTAACAGTGCTTGGTTGGCCAGACAGAGCGACAGAATGAATAACAAGAGGCTGGAAGTGTAGCCCAATGCGGCAAGTGGTTAAGCAGAGGATTAGGCGAATAGTTGGGAATTACAAAGTAATTATTTGCAATTGTAGCGAGTGTCATGTCTTCCGCCTCCCGGTTATCCTCGTCAAAAGTACGCTACTTCACCATACGCTATCAAGAATGCTTAGGTGGAGCCACAAAAAAAAAAAAATATTAGCAGGCACAAAATGGACACATTTCGTGCAGGACAGGGTGAATGGGAGATCATTCGAAGTGGTTTTCGTCCTGAGGTGTACAGAAAACATGACGACGATGACAAAAATTATGATGATGATGCATATGAACGTTCTTTGAAGAATCACCTAGAATAAAACACCGCCATATAAGAAGCTTACGTATGGACGTGTAAGAAATGGATCTTTCGATGAAATTTCTAGTACTAAAATTATTCCATACGTATAAGAGATACTGCAAGGAGACGTATTGACTAACAGCAAAAAGTAAGAATAGAAATATGAATATAAATGAAGCGAAAACAGGGAGAGGAACGTCATTAAAGTTAGGTAGTGCGCGTACCGCTAGCCACGCTTTGTAATAGAAAAGCCCTGAGAAAAATAAAGTGGTAGCTGAGTGAAACAGGCAACGCATAAAAAAAGAGCCAACGAGATGGTCACCAACTACATTCGAAAGGTTGCCTTCAAGCTTTGTAGGAAAATCTCTCCAGGCATGATTGCAGACAAGGATGACGGAGTAAGTAACGAACGCAGAAGAGCAAGATGTTGAACTCATCGCGAAGGCTCTGCTACACGACTCGCTACGCGATCTACTTCCCTGCATACATTGCCATAGTACCGGTAGAACACGGCATGATTCATTGCCATAGTATAGCTTAGAGACGAAACGAATAAACGAAAGTGGTAGGTCCAGAATAATAATAATATAAAAACACTTCATCGTACACCAACTTGAACAGAAAGAAGAGAAGAAAACAACACGTCGGGCGGCTGCACAATAAGACCACTGCGCTCGTGAGGTCAACGAACAAAAGTGTGGCGACCGCGTATGGTGTAGACACGATTGCGCGCAGCGCTATTATTCCTATTACAAAAGGTATAACGCTCGCCGGGATGCATGCGAGCAAGGCTGATGCTTCACCGAACCGGCCTCATACAGAACAGGTTTCAGTCGTTAAAGGTTAAAAGTAACAGCGTTCGATAGACATCGGCGATCATCGGATGCAGCGATGCGGTGATATGAAGGGTACACTCTGGTAAACGAGTGGCCTGCGTGACTGGTATAGACAGACAACTGCGTAGTAACTGCAATTGCCAGAGTATAGCTAAGCCGAGAGAACTTATTCCCACACGAAAAGGAAGACTACATGCGGCAGGTTTTGGAATAAATAATCGACTAGTGTAGCACGCGTACTTGCGAAGCCTATCTGAACTGTTTTAGTTCATAATGAAGGCCAGGGGAGCTTTTCTGGAACTCTCTTCACTCGGGATCCTCGGCCTGACGTCACCAAAACCCACTCATGTGCTGCAAGAAGCGGCAAGCCTTTATGTAATCACGGATGTGCTCTAAATTGGCGTCAGCACGTTCGACAGCTAACGAAATCACATAGTCAAACAATATTGGTCGCGAAACTTGGAACGCAAAGCGGTCGAAATCCTATTACCACAGACATCAGCGCCTACCGTGTACGACTGAAGCGTGACTTCGTAATAAGGGCACAAATAAAAAAAACACCGATGCCTAATTGAATATTTTTGATACTCCTGATTTTACATGTGCCAGCGTAAACTGGAATTTACCCTATGGTTTATCTGAAACTTGACTAATGGTTGGTTACGTGATGTTTCATTCGAGAACCACAAATGGGGAGCGTATGCAGGGCAGTCTGCCTGTGGGTTTAGGACGGCACATTCTAGCGTCAACGAGGCATTGCTCCACTTTTGCGTGGTGATTTTGTGCACATTTTCCCTGAATTATTCATTTGCTTATGCGTTGTTTGCTGGTGTGACACTTCAGAGAAGCTGAACTACTTCACAAACTATAAAGTTGTCCGGCACGCGTGCCCGCGTGAACAAGCAGGGCACACAGCTGAGCGGGTTGAAGGAAGCCCAACGCGAATACGGTCTTAAAAAGACAGA
>WOVY01010080.1:0-166613 GCA_013436015.1 Rhipicephalus annulatus | reverse complement strand
GTAGTTTCAAATGACAAGATGGGGTCAATACTAGAGACATAATTTTCTCCTTAAGCCTGATGCTTCCTCAAAGCGAGAAAGGCTCATGTGCCGAAAAAACAAAGAAAACGCATTTCTCCAAAATTGAAAAAAAACGAGCACTGTTTCAAGCTAAACGCATTACCGAGGCCAGACAGCATTGTATCATTCGAATACAGGTAGTTAGTGACACAAAAGCCATGAGTCAAAACTAAGCCATACAGGTAAAGCAGAACCTCTTTATATAGCTCTTGACTGACTGGTCAGACCCGCATAACGTATTAAGATGTATCCGTGTGGGCTTCTTCTGCAGCAATAAATTGCTGGCGGGCACATGTCGCATCTTCGAATGTCTCAATAAAGGCCTCCTACCGAATGTTCTTTAGTGCCTTGGTGCAAGCCTGTTTGGCTTTGCCAAGTGTTTCAGTATGATGTCTTTCACGGGAGCCTTTCAAGTGAGCAAACAAAAGAAAAAAAAACTGGCAGATCCCACGTACAGTGGGAATCGATGGCATGCGAAGTATGATTGAGGAAGGTTGACATGTCACTTCAAAATCAGCACAAAGTTACTAGGCGGACATCAATTATGCCGTACATGACCTCCACGTCATAATTATCATGTTCCGAAGTGTCATTTACCTGCATCGTCTGTTCACGTCACGTCGTACGAAATTTGGTATGTGTGGAGCTAGCAAAACGGCACGAGCGCATCATGAGCACAGTATGTTGTCATGTTGTTACATGACACGCATCTCATGATTATAATGTTGGCACCAGTCACACACCTTCGTTATCAATTCACGTCACGTAATACCAAATTTGGTACATGTGAATGTAACAAAACAGCCGCGAGCGCATCATGAGCGTGGCATGTAGTCATAGTGTTGCATGATACGCATCTCATGGTTATCATGTTTGAACGCGTTATTTATCTTCGTCGTTTATTCACGTCACGTGATACCAAATTTGGTATATGTGAAGCTAGCGAAACGGCCATGAGCGCATCACGAGCGTGGCATGTAGTCATGTGGTTAAATGACACGCATCTCATGATTATCATGTTTGCACCCCTGTATACTTTCGTCATCCATTCACGTTCCATGATACCAAGTTTGGTATAAGCTAGCGAAACGACCGCGAGCGCACCATGAACGTGGCGTGTAGTCATGAGTCATGACTTACATAACATGCATGTCATTATTTTCATGTTAGGGTCTGTCCCTTGTTGTCACCAGGCAGTCATATCATACCATATCAGTTTCGCAACATACCATGTGAACGAAGCCCACCGCAAGAGCAGCAAGACCATGAATAGTAAATCCTGAGATTCATGGCATACGTGTCATGATTTTCATGCTATGACAAGTTAGTTATGCTCGCGATACGGTCATGTTATGCCATAAAGAGTTTGGTATTGATCCCATCAGCGAAACGGCCAGGAACGCAGTCACCTAACAATCCGCTCGTATTCATCTTCCAGCTCGTTCTCGGACTGCTGCTTCACGCTTGTCCAAGTCTCGAGCCACCAGGAAAAAATCGGAGCAACCAGTGGTGTTAATGTCACCGTTATCCTTGCACAGGATTCCGGGCCGATCAAGTTATGGGATACCATGCTGTATCGCTCGTCATCTACCTGCGTGCACTCTCGTCGCATAACCTGTACGCATCGCCTGCGCTCAGCGCCACCACTCAACCCATCTGCAAATAACCATGTTACTCGAGACGGGTCCATTGGGCGCAGCAGCATTCACGGAATGCAGTCACATAACAATCAGTTCGTCTTCATCTTACAGGTGAGAAAGCGATATGGAAAGTGTATCCGTTCAAACGGTCTTTTCTGTTTGTGGTGCCATGCCCACGGCTGTGTTGCTATTGTGATTGGCCATGCTTTACCGATACTTAAACTATTATTACTCACGGGAGACCTTGAGACGAATCCAGGCCCCGAAACCACTCAATATTTAAAAGGGATTGCCGTGGATATAAAAGAGATAAAGGAAAACCGCTTAACCAAGAGAGAGAGAGAGAGAGATAAAGGTAGAAGGAAAGGCAGAGAGGTCAACCAGACGCACATCCGGTTTGCTACCTTGCACTGCGGAAGGGATGAAGGGGAGAAAAAAGGTTGCAGAGAGATAAGAAGGTACACAGAATCACGAGCACACTCGGGGGAGCGCACACAGTCTACAGGCGGTCACTGAGGTTTGTTGTCTTTAAGTAAAGTAGGAGTGCTTTAGTCGCTTTCTGCGCAATTGAGGCAGATGCCCAAGGTCCCAGAATCTTCTGCACACAAAATGGTCTAGCTTCAAGTTGATTCAAAACCATCCGGAGCTGGCATCGCTGCGTGTCGTAGCAAGTGCAGCTGCACAGGAGGCATTCAATGGTCTCTTGAGCTCCGCAGGAGTCGCATGTAGAGGTGTCTGCCATACCAATGCGAAAGCAGTACACCTTCGTAAATGCAACACCCAACCAAAGGCGGCATAACAGTGTCGCATTGGAGCGGGAAAGCTGTGATGGTAGCTCTAACTTGAGCGAAGGATTCAGTTCATATAAGTGACACTTTTGGAAGCTGGTAGACGACCAGAACGTGCGTGTAAGATCTCGAGCCCGCAAGTAAAGTTGTCTTGCTGCATCAGTCCTTGATAGAGGAATCGAGACCACACGCGTTCCTTCATGGGCTGAGCAAGCTGCACCATCGGCTAATTGATTTCCAGTAATACCGGTATGTCCAGGCAGCCATTGATATATATTATCATACCCTCGTGCTAGAGCTTCATGATGGTAAAGTCCTATTTTATGTACCAATTGTTCATGATTTCTCTTACGCATAAAAAACTGCAAACTCTGAAGTGCTGCCTTCGAATCACAGAATATGACCCATTTTCCAATACACTCCTGAACGAGATATTGTAAAGCGGCTCTTAAAGCAGCAAGCTCTGATGCCGTAGACGTAGTCATATGCGACAACTTAAATTTGATTGTCATTGCTGCAGCCGGAATCATAGCGGCACCTGATGAGCTGCTGGACGAGACGGACCCATCAGTGTATATCTGCGTTCGGTCCATGTACAACTCATATAATAACAGCAGTGTTGCTTGCTTCAATGCTACTCTGGCGTGATTGCTTTTCTTTTTGATACCCGGAGTTTCAAAACCTAGTTGCAGCTGGTCGAGGCACCACAAAGGACATGTATTTCTCGTAGCTGGCGTATATACTGATGGAATGCTGTTAAGGTGCTTGGCTATGACGTCTGAAAACGTAGCACGGGGTCTTTCGGAGGGTAGAAGGGCCAAGTGGTGGTCGGGGACACGGCTAGGATGACGAATGTGCACTCTGAGGCAATCCACAACTCTATTTGTAATGACCGGATGGCATATATCAAGCACGATGGTGGCATAAGTAGAAGCGCATTGGGACAGTCCCAGGCAGATACGCAGCGCCTGACCCTGCAAACTCTCCGATGATTGAGTATTGTATTTGCAAGTGTTAGTCAGTACCGGCAAGCTCTAGCGCAATAGACCCAGAAATAGGGTTCTGGGCAACTGTAGCATGGAGACCACAGAAGTTCCCCATGCTTTCCCACATATGAATTTCATTATATGCACAATAGATAGCAGTCTCTTCTACAAGTACGCACAATGTGGGCTCCACGAAATACTTCTGTCGATTAATATGCCCAAAAAAACTATGCGTCCATGCATATTTGACACTCTTCCCATTGATGTAAACAGGGCATGGCGTCATTGGTTCGCGTGTACACCAATCAACGCGCACTTCTTAGTTGATATAGTCAGGCCTTGTTTCTGAAGGTAGGCTGTTGTGAGGGTTGCTGCCCGTTGTATTGATGCACGCACTTTAGGGCGAGTAACTGCAGCACTTCAGAGACGAATATGATCGGAGTATATGGATAGGCACACCGGCTTTGGCAGAACCTCCGCCAGACCAATGAGGGCAACATTGAAGAAGGTGGGGCTTAAAACACCTCCCTGAGATGCTCCGCAGTAATTTTCAGTCGTTTTACCCTCATCTGTTTGCACAAAAACCCTGCGAGTTATATATTCTTTTATCCATTGACACATTCGTCCACCATTGCCCATTGCTGCGATAGAAGTGAGGATGGCATCGTGAGCTCCATTATCATAAACACCCTTCACGTCAAGAAAGAGTGCCACTAATATACGCTTGCGACTTTTTCTTGCTGAACTAATGTCGATAAGTCAGGCACACATTCCATGGAGAAGCAGCTCCGACGGAAGCTTGTGTTGGGACTCCGGGTCCTGCCGGTCTCGTTGTCGGTAGCTGGCCCCGTCGCAGGATCCATCGTCCAACAATTCAGCGAGAAGAAGCGCCCGAACGAACAACAGAGATTTATTTACATGTGGAGAAGTGGTCAAGTGACCCAAAGAGAGAAGAGTGCGTGCGATACAAAACGTCTTCGGCATTTTATAGCGCCACGTTGTTGACACTGGGCGTCTTGTCCGCATCGTCAGCCAATACGGTGTCGCCGGCACCTCGGCCACGAGGGAGGGGAAAACACCTCTCACAACACAAGGAGTGGCCCAATCCAACACCATATATGGTCCCGGCGCCCCAAAAGGTTACCAAATATGGTCCACGAACGCACAGCAGACCGCGTAGCTCTCCCGGCGAGGAGGAACCCGAATGGGGAGGTGGGGGTGGCCGCCACCGCGAGTCACGAACCGGTTCTCCCCCAAACACTTCCTGCTTGGCTCCCCAGGGCCGATCGTAACAGTCCACTTCCTGCTTGGCTCCCCAGGGCCGATCGTAACAGTCTCTCGCGCGGGGGGGCGAAGATCTCGATGGGCTGAGGTTTGCAGCCACTGTCCGGAGAGATCAGCGCCGGCAGTCGGTTTGGTGACGACCGTCTTTGATGAAGTAGAGGGCAACACCTGCTTCATTGTGGGCTCAACAGACGTCACATACGCACATGAAAACACAACTACTCAGCCGGTGAGCGCCGGACAATTCCGCCAAACTCCACCAGGCAATTTTCCCCTTTAACTGATATTAAAGGAAATACACAATTTATTCAAAATGTTACTCACACTTTAAGGTGACACAAAACAACAACACTGGAAGCACACCGAACCCGAAACCCTGGATAGCCGTGTCTTCAACGTTTTAAAGCAAGTACACCTAAAAGAGTAAAAAAAAACAATCACTAGCTCTTGTTTAGGTCAGGAAAAAAAATGCCAGAGTTCTCGAGACATCCTCTCGCGTCAGGGGCATCGACTTAAGCCATCAGCGTTGCCATGGAGTACACCCTTTTGCAGCGTATTTCAAACGTATATTGTTGCAAAACGAGGCTCCAACGCAGCAGGCGGCCGTTCTTAGAGGACATGGTCTGTAGCCAGGTGAGAGGACAGTGGTCCACTTCCAGAATGAACTTGCTTCCGGCAATATAACAAGCCTGTTTCTGGACTGCCCAAACTAAGCACGCACATTCCTTTTCGCTAGTGCTGTAAACCTGCTCGCGAAGGGTGAGTTTCCGGCTAACATATAGGACGGGATGCTCTTGATCCCCCTCATCCCTTTGACTAAGAACTGCCCCCATGCCTCTATCACTAGCGTCGCATTGTACTATGAAAGGCCTCGAGTAGTCCGGTGAACTAAGCAAAGGTTGGCTCGACAAGGCCGCTTTCAAACCGCGGAAAGCCTTTTCTTTCTCCTCATCCCAGTCGACCATTTGGGGCTCGGTCTTGCGCAACGCGTCAGTAAGAGTGCTGGCAATGTCGGAATATCTAGGGATGTACTTACGATAGTAACCAGCTATTCCAAGAAAAGCCCGAATATCGGTTTTCGTTCGGGGCTGGGGAAAGTCTCGGATAGCTGCCACTTTCATTTCAGAGGGACGGCGATGCCCTCGACCGATAACATGCCCGAGATAGAGTACCTCTGCTTGTGCTAGCTGACACTTGGGCGCCTTTACCGTTAAACCTGATTCGCGTAGGCGTGTCAGTACTGCTCTCAAATGCGTCAAGTGTTCTGGCCAGGACGAGGAAAACACGGCGACGTCGTCCAAGTAAGGCAATGCGAAGTCCTCTTGACCACGCAAAACCTTATCCATTAAGTTGGAAAAACAGTAAGGCGCGTTCTTTAGGCCGAAACTCAACACTTTAGGGCGGAATGTCCCCAATGGTGAAATAAATGCAGCATACCGGCTCGCCCTCTCGGTGAGCGGCACCTGCCAGTAACCTCTCACTAGGTCTAGCGTTGAGATGAATTGCGCGCTGCTTACCCTCTCGACGCGTTCCTCAATGTGGGGAATTGGGTATGTCTGATCCTTGGTGATGAGGTTTAACTTACGATAGTCTACGCAAGGACGCGGATCTTTGCCGGGTACCTCCACGAGAATTAACGGGGAAGTGTAATCACTTTCACACGGCTCAATCACACCCAATTCCAGCATCCTGTTAACCTCTGCTTTTATTAGCTCAAGCCGGCGAGGTGACACCCGATACGTCTTAGATCTTACCGGTTCCGACGAGGTAAGCTCTATGTCATGAGTGAGGACGGATGTCCGGCCTGGCTCGCTTACAAATCTGTCCTGAAACTCGGTCAAAAGACCACGCAATTCCTGCTTCTGCTTCGTTGTTAGTTGTGACTTTGATACTAAATCCTCAACTCTTTTCTCGATCGGGACTTCGTCCGATTCGGGAGCTAATTCAGGGATTTCTGCCGGAACCTCTTCCGGAACATTTAAAGTCATGTTCACGATGGCTTCCCTCTCTTTGTAGGGTTTGAGTAAGTTGCTATGATACACCTGGTGTGCCTTACGACTTCCTGGTAATTTTACCACATAGTTGGTGTCAGACAATCTTCGAGTAATTTCGGCCGGGCCGACCCATTGCACTTCAAGCTTATTCTTTTGGGAGGGCCTCAACAACATGACCCTGTCTCCTACAGCAAAGTGTCGTGCTTTAGCGGTCCGATCGTAGTAAAGCTTAGCCTTCTGCTGTGCTTTGGTCATCGCACTCTCGGTCAGTTCTTGGGCTGTTGTTAGACGATCCAATAAGGTGAGGACATATTCCACTACTACAGGATCATCACCCTGACCTTCCCACGACTCTCTCAGCATACGAAGAGGAGACCGCAGTCTGCGGCCGTAAACAAGTTCCGCTGGCGTAAACCCTGTTGTCTCATGTGGTGCAGTTCTTAGTGCAAACATCGTTGCAGGTAAGCACATTTCCCAGTCAGTTTTCCGTTCAAAACATAAGGCTCTTAACACTCGCTTCATCACGGAGTGAAGCTTTTCTATCGAGTTCGACTGCGGATGGTAGACTGAACTATGCAATAATTTCATGCCACACCGCTCTAGAAAGGTTGTCGTTAAGGCACTCGTGAAAATGGTGCCCTGATCTGATTGTATCTCGGCAGGAAAGCCTACCCGGGCAAACACGGACAGAAGTGCGTTCACTACTTCGACGGAACTTAGCTCTTTTAGCGGGACCGCCTCTGGAAATTTAGTAGCTGGGCAGATTAAGGTCAGGATGTGACGGTAGCCTGAAGTTGTCTTGGGCAAAGGACCTACTGTGTCAATTACCAACCGACGAAAGGGTTCCGTGATTACGGGTACCAGCTTCATTGGAAATTTCGCCTTATCTCCCGGCTTACCCACTCGCTGACACACATCGCAAGATTTTACAAACCTCTCTACATCTTTAAAGCATCCAGGCCAGTAGTATTCCTGTAAGAGACGATTTTTCGTCTTCTTTACGCCTAAGTGGCCTGACCATGATTCTCCATGCACCAAACTAAGCAAATCCTGACGATACGCCTGAGGTACGACTACCTGGTCAAATTCTACTCCTCGCCTATCTAGATATTTGCGATAGAGTATGCCACTCCTCTCTTGGAATCTCACATTTCGTTTGGCGATTCCCTCTTTCGAACTGTCCTGGAATTGCTTAAGCGTTGGGTCACCCTTTTGTTCGGTTATTAATGAAGCGGGGCTCACCTGCAGCAGCCGACTGAAATTATCCGAAGTTGGCATGACACACAACTCTTTTGTATTTCCTAGTACCTGGGATGTGTCACCCTCTGTGCTATCCTCTGTACTACCAGGAATCGGCTTGGGAGCAACGGCATTTTCTATTTGCTCGGCCAACGAGGCGTAATTGACCCCTTCCAATTCGGGAGGAGGTTCATCGTCGCCTTTAGGAATGGTTGCGTCCGCGACTACGGCTTCGGCCGCCTGTTCTCGCACAAGTCGATTTGTTACCGTGGTGTCCAACTCGCAACCAGGCCCGTTGTCGATTTGAGGCTTGTTTGCCTCAGTGAATGTTGCTCTCGCAGCCAGCGCACGTGCCTTCGATCTAGTCAGTGCCTGCACTATGCCTTCTCCCAACGTTAGACCTTTCTCCTTCAGCATTTGATCTGACTTATTTGAAAATAAGTAAGGATACTGAGGGGGTAGATATGGCGATACCGCGGCTTCTGTTTCCAATGTTCCAAATGCGCCTTTAAGGACAACTTTAGCTACGGGAAGGCACTGACTGTTTGCTTCTACGGCTTGTCTAATCCAGGCACAGTCTCCTGAATACTGTCCGGACTGAACAAAAGACGGATGAACTACGTCCATAGTGGCTGCGGAGTCTCTAAGAACCCGACACTGCTTGCCGTTCACGGTAAGGTCGTACATATAGGGCTCTAACAACTTCATGTTCTCGTCGGCTTCATTTATAGATAAAAAGGCCACCTTTTCTTTCGGGCAGTCTTTCGCGAAGTGCCCTGTTTCGTGGCAATTGAAACAAGCAGCCGGTTTTCTCGCCTCAAATTTCCTTTTGCTTGCCTCTGCCGACGCCCCATGGTTAGATGAATTGTTTTCCTCACCCTTTTGTGCGAGACTTGTCGGTTGTTTTCTAAACGGCGCCTTATTCGGCCGTAGGAATTTTTCCCTTTTAGGCTCGCTGTTAGCCCCGAGGGCGCGGCGCGTAACGAATTCTTCAGCGAGCTCTGCGGCTTTTGTTACGGTGTTCACGTCTGGTCTATCCTGAACCCAGAACCTCACCTTTTCTGGTAACCTTTGATAGAATTGTTCCAGACCGATACACTCGAGCACCTTGTCATGATTCCCATATGCCTTTGCCTCTTTCAGCCACTCCCCCATGTTGGCCATTAACTTGTAAGCAAACTCCGGGTATGAATCATTGCTCTCTTTTACGGCGTTGCGAAATTTTTGTCTGAAACCTTCCGCTGACAACCTGTATTTCTTGAGAAGGCTCGACTTTACCTCACTGTACTCGTCAGCCTCCTCTTTCGTGAGGCGCGCGATTACTTCTGAGGCCTCCCCCGGAAGTAGGGACAACAAGCGTTGAGACCATGTATCCTGGCTGAAACCTTGCCTTTCACAAGTTCTCTCAAAGTTGACGAGGAACAGCCCAATGTCCTCCCCTAGCTTGTACGATCTCATTAGGTCCGTCATTTTGAACCTGGCCCGCTCTGCTGTACCGGATGCCTCGCTGCCTCCTGTTCTACTATTATGGCTAATCTCTAGCTCGAGGCGCTTCATTTCAAGCTCGTGCTTTCGCATCTTGTCTGCCTCGGCCGCCTTCCTTTCGGCCTCGGCCGCCTTTCTTTCAGCCTCGGCCGCTTGCCTCTCCTGAATCTCCTCGATACACTCTGACAGCTCGTCATCCTCCGCCCCCAATGCGAGAATCGCCTCTATCAGCTCTGGCTTTCTTTGAGAGTCCGACACCTCCAGATTCAACTCCCTTGCAAGTAGCAACAACATGGACTTTCGCAGGGACTTCAGATTCATGGCTGCCTCCAGTACCGCTGTCTCTGTTCCACAAAGATTCCTGTCCTGCAACTAATTAACCTTGACGGCAACGACAGCTCTAGATACCTGCCTTGCCTCAAGTTTTCCGTTAACTTAGTCTACAAATAAAGCTTCAAAAGCTCTTACACGGAATCGTGCCCTGTCACTGTTAACCTTGACGCCACTGACAGAAAGAGCTTAACCAAGCTATCACACAATTTCTGCCTGACGCAAGTTACCTGTTAACCCAATGACCAAGACAGCCCCTCTCTACCAGCTTTTACTTAACACATAGAGTAAATGCCTGGTAAAATTTAACAGAGAAAGCCGGCACTCACCCAGTTCGCAGTCATGTCTCCGGCGTCGTGCCTCTCAGAAGTGCCGTTCGATTCCCTTTGGAAGTCGATGAGCTCGTGTAATCCTTCTCCTGTCGTCCCGTTGTTGAACTTCGGGCTCACTCCGTCCAGTGGTCGCTTTCGGGGTTATCAGCATCCCGCCGCTGCCATCCAGTTGTTGGGACTCCGGGTCCTGCCGGTCTCGTTGTCGGTAGCTGGCCCCGTCGCAGGATCCATCGTCCAACAATTCAGCGAGAAGAAGCGCCCGAACGAACAACAGAGATTTATTTACATGTGGAGAAGTGGTCAAGTGACCCAAAGAGAGAAGAGTGCGTGCGATACAAAACGTCTTCGGCATTTTATAGCGCCACGTTGTTGACACTGGGCGTCTTGTCCGCATCGTCAGCCAATACGGTGTCGCCGGCACCTCGGCCACGAGGGAGGGGAAAACACCTCTCACAACACAAGGAGTGGCCCAATCCAACACCATATATGGTCCCGGCGCCCCAAAAGGTTACCAAATATGGTCACGAACGCACAGCAGACCGCGTAGCTCTCCCGGCGAGGAGGAACCCGAATGGGGAGGTGGGGGTGGCCGCCACCGCGAGTCACGAACCGGTTCTCCCCCAAACACTTCCTGCTTGGCTCCCCAGGGCCGATCGTAACAGTCCACTTCCTGCTTGGCTCCCCAGGGCCGATCGTAACACTTGCCATGCAGGAAGGGTAGTTGGTGTATCGTTCCAAGTACCACTCGAGATGAAATAGAACCATTCTTTCCATCACTTTTCCGAGGCAGCTTGCGAGGGCAACAGGGCGATACGCTGTCAAGTACAATGGAGATCTTTCCGATTTCAGTAGTGGTATTAATTGACTTATTTTCCATTCTCGGGGGACACTGCCGCTGAGCCAGGAGTTGTTGAAGCATGTTAAAAGTTCTCTTCTGGTTTTTTGTCCAAGATGTCCCAAGCCCTATAAGTAGTACCATCAGAACCTGGCGATGACGTACACTTACAAGTGACCAACGCACCTTCCAGTTCTTCCACGGTGAATGGAATGTCCATTTCTGGTAATCGAGTATCAGGAACGATGATGGCGTCGATGCTCTCGTTCATAATATTCCCGGCAACTCTCGTGCGAAATTCTTCAGCCACCTCGAGTGCTGCTTTTTTCTGATGGAGTGCCAAAGCTTTGAAACGGTGCCGTTGTTGCGGAGAGAAGCGAAGACCACGAACTGTTCTCCAGATATATGACAGCGGTTTATGAGGGTCTAAAGATTCGCAGAATGCTTTACAGCGTTCGCTCTCCAGCTTGTAAATGCGTCGTTGAATCTTTTTCTGGAGCCGTCTTGCTTCCCTCAGATCGTAAATTGATCTTGTGCGTCTGTATCGTCGTTCAGCACGCCTTCGTATAGCTTGTAATCTTTCCAGTTCGATGTAGAACTGTGTCATTTTAGACGGGGATGGTAATTTACATTTGGACGCTTGCGTAGCTTCCGCGATGGTATTTTGCAGGCTGCAGGCAAGGCCTTCTTTGCAAGCGTCTTCAACACGCGATGTAAACATCGACCGGTCAGTGCCAATTACAACCCCGGAAGATTTTTTTTTGATTCCATTGATATTTACGTAGGTGGGCATGTCATTACTCACATTGTTCTCAATATTGCAAAACTATTTCATTTTGTGAGAGAAGCACCGTGACACCAATGTCAGGTCAAGGCAACTGTCATACGTGAGACCCCGCATATATGTTGGGGTACCATCGTTCATGAACCAAGATTGACAAGAAACTAGACTTGCTCAGAAGCCTAGAGAAAAAAGTGGATTCTTTTCAGGAACAAATAGCAAGCATGAAAACGGTAATCAGATCTATGCAATAAAAATTGATGATTTAGAGAATTGTAGCAGGTGAGATAACCTGACGATATATGGCTTTCCGGAGGCAGAAGGAGAGACGCCCTTGACTCTTGAGCGTGCAGTAAGCAAAAAGGTAATTGAAGACAAACTAGAATTAAAACTAGTAGCAGTCGAACACATACATAAGATTGGTAAAACTGATTCGCACAAAACCAGACCGGTGATTTTCAAGCTCCTAACTGAAGAGATATATCTGATTGATATGTGGGGTTTAACGTCCCAAAACATCCATATGATTATGAGAGACGCCGTAGTGGAGGGCTTGCTGAATAATTGGTCGGATAACATTATAATTTACAGTAAATACTGATTCAAATATAGTTATATGTGTTGACCTTGACAGTTTTTTCTTCAGGGAGTGGATGCGATGTTGTTGTTTTCTCGGTGCGAAAGTGATTCCAGAACCTGTGGGGATTATTGATATTTAAAGTAGGTAACGTTACGTCGAAATAACGCTGTTTAGAGAGCTTAGCTTTAAGATTGAATTTCGCGATGGCATCTGGTAGTTTCTGAATTACTTATTCTCCCCTGTCTTTCGTTTTTATTGCTCTGCGTAACCTTTTCAAACGTCGCTTTTCCTGAATGACGTCACGCGTGGTCCAAGTATTATTTTTGGTGGGCGCTTGGTCTTTGTTGCTACGTAATGAGTGATACAAAAAAGTACAACAGAATTGAAGAGAAGCCGAAGAGAATCGACATTTACTGAGGCATTCGAACCCATTTCCGAGAAATTTTGAAATTCATGAGCTAGGTGAGCTTGAATTCTATCGTCATCAGCTTTTTCGAAGTCTGTTAACACAGATGCAGAAAAATGTGTGGTTATAATATCTCCAAGCGGTACGACGCACACCAGTGCAACGTGCTCAGATAGTCCACTGGCTACATCGATAGTTATGCAGTTTATGTTGAAGTGGTCACTGAGAAATATGAGATCAAGTATGTTTCTGAGTTACCCCGTGCGAGCGGGTAGGGTGCGAATCAACTTGATGAAGATTAAAAGCGACCATGAGATCAAACAGTATGGCCGAAGCTGATGACGAATAGTGCATACTATCCCAGTTAATGTTTAGTAGATTAAAGTCGCTCATGAGTGCAACACGTGAATAAGATGCATGACTGCTTGTAATCATCGATTGCGCTAATAAAATCATCCCCCGAATGGAGATTTCGATAAACACAAACTAGGCATGTGTTAGTACTATCACAAAGTACCTTACAAAAAGCTACTTCGGCATTTTCCATCTCAGGGAGGGCCACAAAAGAAAGGCTTTTTTTAAACAGTAGTGCCACCCCACCACCACGTGTGAGGCGATCTTTCCGGATAACTGAATATTGTGGCGGTGCAAACTCATGAGCTTAAATTTCGGGCGTGAGCCGCGTTTCTGTGAGGGATGCTATGTGGTGTTCATGATCAAATTTTCAAGTTCTTCATGCTTATTAATGACACTTTGATTATTCGCTGTAAGCAGTGTTAGCTCGCCAATTTCGCAGAGCGACTGGTAGTAACTCCCCCCCCTTTTTTTTTGGTCACCGGGTATGTTCATCGCCTTCGCTGTATGCGCAGTTTCTAAGCCAGCTTCACGTATGCTTTTTTCCAACGAAATCTTTTCATTGTTTTCATTGCTCCAAACATAGGTGAGAATAATTATGTGCACCTTGTAAAAAACTAAGGACACCTTATCTTTATTTTCTCGGTTCGCCTTCGCACTGTGCCAAAGTTTCCTTCGAATATCACGTACTAGTCTCAAAAAATATTCTGCGATAGATAGGCCTGTATCTCGAAGTTTATATGCCCGTTTTAGTATTGAAGATTTGTCTCTTCGGTGCATGTTAAAGAACCCCAGGTTGTCGAAATTTCCGGAGCCCTCCACTACGGCGTCTCTCATAATCATATGGTGGTTTTGGGACGTTAAACCCCACAAATCAATCAATCAATCAATCAATCAATCAATCAATCAATATTTTGTGGCCATTTTTATATGTCGGTTATTTTTATAATCAACTCGGGCATTCTGCAATTGTAATAACAGTATTCATATTCTTTTGTTATGATTGTAGGTGTTTGCTTTTACTCATTTCTTTCGTTAATTTTTCGTCTGAAAATTTACTGTACTCCTCAACTGCCACAGTCTAGAAAGAGAGTAGCAGTATTGTAAATAAATAATACGGCTATATATATATATATATATATATATATATATATATATATATATATATATATATATATATAGATAGATAGATAGATAGATAGATAGATACGCTCAAAGTCGCTGAAGTTCTCTAAAAATGATTCGAAATTAAAGAAAAAAACAGGGCTAGTGGAGTCAGGTGTGGACTGTATAGGGACTGGGGAACCTTAAGCAAATTGGAATCGAAAAGGAAGCAGATCACGAAGAAGAGGGTGTGGGCTGGTGCGTTCTCTTGTTGAAGTTTACCATCTTTCTTGATGTCAGCCCGCATGCCATCAACCCTTCGTTTGAGTGTTTTCGCACGTAAAAGTGCAATTATGGGTTCACGGTAGTGCCATGCTGTACAAACTCATGGTGAATAAGCCCCCTGATGGCAAATGACGCCATGAGCGTTGTATTGCACTGTATTGACTTGCTCAATCTGGCAACCTTTTGGTGAGGGGACATGGGCATGTGCCACTGGAGGCTTTCACGCCAGGAAATTCTTCGAGAAAGCCTCATGAATGGATCTTTACATCATGTTTAATGTTTATGACAATAATCAAAGGGTGGTTTCAGTTCGAAAGATCTTTCACAAATGACGCTTTTCCATCGGTGATTTGCGTTGATGACTACCCAGTGTGTCTTCATCGCTGGTCTCTTCACAACCTTCTAAAAATGCCTTGTGTTACCGGGACACTTCACGATCCCCAAAAGAGTACCAGCTAATATAACCTTTATCATACGACAAGTTACCACTACGGGCTTGGCGTGATTTGCACAAAACCTGATGACAATCCTTTGCTCAAACGAACGCTGCATTGTGGCTTGCAAAGTGAATGAATGTATTTCACGGGAACGTCTCTGCCTAATTGCTAGATAGTAGGAGGTGTAAATGCCAGAGCTCGTCTGTAAGGTAACTCACCTCTTCACAAACCTCATTATCAAGTTGTTCCTCGCGTTTTGTGAGGTATGAACACTCTACAGCAGTAATCTCAAACACTCAAAAAGGCTTACAACGAACAAAGGGGACAACGAGGACAATCGCTAACTTTCAAATGTAGTTTAATTGCAAAGCACAAAGAATATATACCTGTCCCGTGACATCAAAATCATATCAAACCTGAGACTGGTGATAACAATGTATTCAATAATAATTGCCCTATATAACTAACCTCCATCAGTTGCAAACTTCTTGAACACAGAATAGACACACATATAATGGCGCATCTCAATCGAAATTATTTACTCATAAGCAATCAGCATGGCTTCCGACCGAAACTCATATAGGAGCGAATGCTAAGACAGTGGTCATCGCAGTATAAGCAGTCCGACAACCTTGCATGTCTGTCAGCACCCTTGGCACCACCCGACGTCACGAGCGTGAGAGATAGTCCGTAGTATTGTAAGCGACGAGCTGCAAAAGCTTCGCGCAGTGCCTTAACAGCCTCAAGTGGCTGCTCTGACAGACGTCGTCCGTGAAGAGGTAGGGCAGCTGGTACGACCATTAGTGGTGCCTCCAGCCGAAGCTCCTCTGCTAACGTATGCGGAAACTGCACGCACTCTAGCGCCGGCAGCCAGCTATTTCCCCCAACCAACTATCTTGCAGATGCCGCAGTACTTCTCGGGCCCGCCACGTTATGAAAATCCGCGACCGAATGTGCGGAAATCTAGCGGGTGGTGCGCTTCCGACAATCGGCCGCTTTACTACCACTGATGTGACCCAAGTCACTTGTACCGAGAATGCTCGTACAGACACATGAGCCTGCCTGGATTTCGGCCAGACGCTCGTCGCCCCAGGCATGGGGAACCACCCCATGCTATCGCAGAATACTTGGCAAGCCTACCGTCTCCGAATCTTCAGTGACACCAATCACGCTCTTCGTCTCTACGACGCTCTACGTCTTCGAATCAATACTCTGCTTTCGCCGATGTCTTTGCGGCACAATACGCTGTGTCGCCAAGCCCATACCGGGAAAACTAGGACCAGCGGCCTCCGGGGGTGGGACCACTGTTGAGCTATCGTCAAAACAGCCTCCTCCGACCCATCCGCCGACCTTCGACGATTCTTTTCAACCGACACCACTCTTCGCCTACGAACTTGTTCCTGCTGACATTGCCGTTCTTGTCGACAACCACACGGTAACTGCTCTCGTCGACACCGGCGCTGACTATTCAGGCTGAACTTGTGGCTTAACTCAGGAAAATTGCGACTCCTTGGTGGCATGGACCAAACCTTCGGACAGCAGGTGGTCATCTCTTGACACCTATCGGGAAATGCACCGCAAGGCAGCAAATCTGTGAGTCGACGTTCATTGCTTCTTTCGTTATGCTTCCCGCATGCCCCCGAAAAGTTATCCTTGGCATGGATTTCCTTCACGAGCACGGCGCTGTTATAAATCTTCGAGACTGCCTCGTAGCATTTGCTGACGACTATGGTCCGAAGCCTAGAGATACCGATCCGCAGAGGACTGCGCTTCGCATTTTCGACGACACCATCACACTTCCGCTATGAACCAGTATGTTTGTTACTGTACAGGGCGACATAGATCATGGCAGTAGTGGTATCCCTGAAGTCAACCTTCCGGTGCTCTTGTCTCAGCAAATCTGCGTTGCCCGCGGCATAACTCAATTCAAACGTGTGACGATTGAGTTGTTGGCTACAAATTTTAGCGGAGCACATCAACATTTGACCGAGTGAAGAACTATCGCTCACTATGGAGGCGGAAATGTTGTAGGCCCGTGTACTCAGATTTGGGTGTACGTTAAAGAACCCCAAGTGGTCAAAATTTCCGGAGCCCTCCACTATGGCGTCTCTCATAATCATATGGTGGTTCTGGGACGTTACACCCCACAAATCAATCAATCATCAGAACTATCGCTCATTTCGAATCCATTGACGATGAAGCGTGTACGACGATCGCCTCAATTTCTGCAACAGTTGAAAGTGACACCGCAGTAGCCATTACAGTCGATGTCAATCCGAAGCTGTCATGTGCGCAGAAAGAGAAAATCCGCTGTATCCCCAGCATGTTTAGCAACTGTTTCGCCTCTACATCCACGATAAAGCAAACGCCAACCGTAAAGCACCGCATTGTCACAAACCATGCTGAACGACCCATACGTCAGCACGCCTACCGAGTATCAGAAAAGGAACAAGAGGCAATACGTTCTCAAGTGAAGCAGCTGCTCGAAGATGGCGTAATCCAACCCTCGAACAGGTCATGGTCGTCCCCCGTCGCACTTGTAAAGAAGAAGGATGGCACTTTTTGATTTTGCGTCCATTACCGCAAACTGAACAAGTTACAAAAAAAGGCGTTTCTCCTCTTCCACGCATCGACGACTCGATAGACCGCCTCCGACGCGCCCGATACTTCTCCTTTATGGATTTACGCAGCGGCTACGGTCAGATCGAAGCGACCGAGAGAAAACAGCATTAATAACGCCTGATGGCCTGTACGAATTCAAGGTGCTGCCCTTCAGTCTGTGTTCTTCTCCTGCGACATTCCAGAGGATGATGGATACAGTGCAGTCTGGTCTCAAGTTGGAAGCATGCTTTTTTTACTTAGACGACGTCGTTGTGTTCTCCCAAACGTTTGAGCAGCACTTGCAGTGACTTAGATCTGTGTTTGTTGCAATTCGCATGGCAGGCCTATCACTGAAACCAGAAAATTGTCATTTTGGTTACAACGAATTAAAGTTCCTCGGCCACCTTGTCAGCCCTGATGGTATTCGGCCGGACCCAGAAAAAACATTGGCTGTCGCAGATTTCCCACCACCTGCCAACAAACGTGATGTGCGTCGATTTTTAGGCCTCTACGCATGCTACAGACGTTTTGTGCGAAATTTCGCAAACATTGCCGAACCCCTCACTCGTCTAACAAAAGAAGATGTTCCCATCATGTGGGGCCCTGAGCAAGGACACGCTTTCTTTGAGCTCCAGCAGCGTCTCCAGGCTGAGCCCTCACTTGGACACTACGACGAAGATGCCGACACTGAACTGCACACAGATGCCAGTAACGTTGGACTTGGTACAGTCCTCGTCCAGTGGCATGGCGTCGTCGAACGTCCTATTACTTATGCGAGCCGGATTTTATCATCTGCGGAGGCGAATTACTCAACCTCTGAAAAGGAGTGCCTATAGCTGTTCTCTGGGCAATAGCTGAATTCAGACCGTACCTGTATGGTCACTCGTTCAGAGTTGTTACGGATCATCATGCGCTCTGCTGATTGGCGAACTTTAAAGGCCCTTCCGGACGTCTGGCTAGGTGGAGCTTACGCCTTCAGGAGTTTGATTGACAGTCGTGTACAAGTCTGGCCAGAAGCATACTGATGCGGACTGGCTTTCCCGAGCTCCTCTTACTTCAGCGTCAGGGGATCATGATCTCGACGGCCGTTTTCTCTGCGCCATTAGTGTATCCGACTTGGCTGAACAGCAAAAGAACGATTCCGAGCTTCGACAATTCATCAAATATCTCGAAGACCGTACGCCGCATCCACCACCAGCATTTGCGCACTCGCAATCATCGTTCTGCGTTCACAGAAATATCACATATCAAAGAAACTTTGACCCTTATGCGACAGAGTACCTGCTCGTGGTCCCGCCAGCGTTACGAGTCGATGTCTTGCCCGCCTGTCACGATGAGCCTTCCTCAGGCCACTTAGGATTCACAAGTACCTTGGCTTGGATTCGCCAACACTACTACTGGCCTATAGGCTCAATCGGGACGTGAAACATTACGTGAAAGTGTCACGAGTGCCAGCGCCATAAAGCACCACATCAGCGCCCAGCCGGCTTTTTGAAGCCCGTCGCTCCTCGGACACAAGCGTTCCAACAAATTGGCATTGATCTGCTCAAACCTTTTCCGGCAGCCACTAATTGTAGTCGCTATTGATTACACTGACGGCAACCACTGGATTGTAGTCGCTACTGATTACTTGACGCGCTTCTGCGAAACGAAGGCATTACAACGTGGCCCCGTGATTGAGACTGCCCAGTTCTTTATGAAGAACATCGTCCTCCGACATGAAGCACCAGCAGTTGTCATAACTGATTGTGGCACACCTTTTACCGCCTGAATGATACAAGATGTCATGCAGCTTAGCAGCACAGAACATCAAAAAAACTACTGCATACCACCCCCAAAGCAACGGCCTTACGGAGCGACTAAACAAGACGATCGCCGACATATTATCCATGTACGTTGACCAAGGCCACAAAAATAGGATGACATCCTCCTTTACGTTACGTTCGCTTAAAACACCGCTCTGCAAGAAGCAACTGAATTCAAACCATTCCGGTTGCTTCACGGCAGGGAGGTCACTACAATTCTGGATGCCATGCTTCTACCAGATAGGCACCAGATTAGTGTCAAGACGAACGAATTTATCAGACTGGTGGACGCAGCTTGTAAGCTTGCACTTGAATGAATCCATAAGCAACAACGCATCGACTCGCTGCGATGCAACGCTCGTCATCGCGATGTCTCTTACCAACCCGGAGAACAAGCATGGTGGTGGACTTCCATTCGACAACGGGGCCGGTCGGGAAAGTAGTTACATCGCTATTTTGGTCCCTATAGAATTCTCCGTCGTTTCACCGAAGTGAACTACGAAGTTCTTCACGAGAATATGGCTCGTCCATCCCCCCGTTCCCAACAGCCACATGTCGTCCATGTTTCGAGAATGAAACCGTTTTACCAACGCTGACTATTCTTCAAACTCCCTTGAGTAGACTTACAGTGATTGTGAACACCCCCTTGTTTACTGCTTATCCTATATATTTTCTTTTTATCTGGTAATTATGTTCTGACATCGGGACGATGTTCTTTAGAAAGGGGGGTGATGCCACTAGTACAAGTTCTGCAAGTGTTGTTTCCATGGATTCTGGCAGGCTTGTATGTGACGCTGTTCAAAAGAGGACGAAGAGACACTTGCAGAGAAGGTGATGAAGTCGGATTGCCGTTGATCGAATCAGTCTGGTGTCTTTGTGTGCTACTATCTACAAGTTACAGTTACGGTGTAGCGTGACAATATATTACTTGTAAAGGGCAGAAGAATCTTGGCTATCCGAAGTAACGCTTACATCTGTCTGACAGGAACACGAGGCTCAAGCATAGAATTTTGTAGTGTACCCTTCATTAGAATATGCATATGTTGTTACCACATACGTAAAATAGGTGTGTAACGCGGACGCGGAAAACTTCGACACCTGCATTGCATCACTGGACCGACCATTTCCCAATACTAAGACCTTTAAGGATGAGCAACAAAGGTAGCCACCATAAAGCAACTTCTTGCTATCAAACCAAAATCATCGCCTATGCGCTTCTGCATCCGAGATGGGCTAGTTTACAAAAAAATACTCCATTCACAGCTCACAATATCTTCTTGTGAATCCGAAGAGTCTTCGCGTTTACGTCTTGCAGGCTATGCATGATGACCCAATATCCGGTTATCTAGGCACAGCGAAAACTTTTTACCGCCTTCAAGAAAGGTTCGACTGGTACAAAATATGCCAAACGACGGAACACAACGTGTCTAGCTGCAGCGCGTGTCAACATCATTAGCGCCCAAGAAGTGCTCCTGCAGGGCGATTACATCTGGTGCCGTCCCCTAGAACTCCATTCGAGCAAGTAGGAACTGACCTTCTTGAGCCCTTTCCACGGTCTTCCGATGGATGTTGCACCAATTATTTAACACGGTACTGCGAGACAGCTGCTATACCATCGGCAGCTGCAGCCGATGTGTGTTTCGTGATGCTACGTTTTGTTATTCTATGACACGGACCTTCCAAAATCCTAATCAGTTACCGTGGGCGGCAATTCACAGCAGACTTGGTGGAAACGATGTTCCGTGTCTGCGCTTCAAGGTTTTAGGACTTGACACTATATTATCTTCAAACAAACAATGTAACTGACCGAACTAACCAAATTCTCATGAACATGCTGTCTATGTATGTCGCATCCAATCATAAGAACTGGGCCCCACCGTGGTGGTCTAGCGGCTAAGGTACTCGGCTGCTAAGGTGCTCGCCCCCCCCCCCCCTTTCAACAGTGGTCACTCTTGGCGGCACGCTCGGGAAACCAAAAAGTAAGGCGTAGTTTTCTATCATAGTAGGGATTACTGAATTATGTTCTTACGGGAGAATGAAATTCCCCCAATGTAATGATCTAGTGGGCCCTTAGGGTGCTTGAATAAACAAATAGGAATAAGTATCAATCAATGAACAATGAAGAAGACCAAATTATACAAAGCAGCAGTGAGTTTAATGCAAAAAACGACGTGCCGGTAAACTCAAGTAATGTAGTTCTTTTTAGGGGCGAAGCTCCTTATAGCGGCACCTGTTCGTCCCGCGTCCCGTCGTAGTATGTAACCAGTCTTACGCTTTGACCTGCAAGGTATAACATTTGACCTCCAAGGAGGTGCCCGTGAGAGATTTCTTCTGTGCGTTGTTTAGCAATAAAAAATAGTGCTCAATGTACATGCCAATGGCTGATAATGGGAATGAGAGACAGGAGCATTCGGCTTTTAGTCAACACGCACGCTGCGATCCCCATTAACAGCCATGGGAATGTACATTGAGCACTATCAGACATGAAGGGGTTGCTACATTATACTCGCTGGGTGTAACCTCCTTAGTTTTAGAAAGGTTTAGCGAGCGTTGAGCCGCAGGGCCATGAATACAATGAACTAGTATATACCATGAATGAATTCGAGGTGGTTAAAGGGGGGAAGCAGATACGAAGCGCAAGCCGTAAGAAATTAAAAGCTGAATCCTCCTGTCTCTCATTTCACATTAGCAGCCACTGGCATATACATTGAGCACTATCTGACAGCATATGGTTGCTACGTTATACTCGCTGGCGTAACCTCCTTGGTTTTAGAAAGGTTTAGCGAGCATTGGGCCACAGTGCCACAAATACAGTGAACTAGTATATACCATAAACTCAAGGTGGTTGAAGGTGGGAAGTAGACCCGAAGCGCAAGCCGTGAGAAAGTGCGCGTGTGCCACCTCTCGTTTAGTTCTTGGAATGTCCACTGAATGGCGGTGCTTCTATATGGCGAATATATGATAAAAAGATGCGAGATGGTGGGACTTGAAGTGTTGAATAGATGGACGAACGGACACACACACAGATGCATGGATGGACGCATGAACGGACGCAGGGGCGGATGCATGAACGAACGCAGGGACGGGCGCACGAACAGACGCATGGACGGTCACACAGACGGACGCATGGACGGGCGAATGCTTCGCCCCACTCTCCATCATTCACTCCGTGAATATGCTGCAAGCTTTTTTGGTAATGAAAGAGATGGCTTGCCAATGCAGCTTCGATTCACTATTGCCGCCACCTCAATGATGATCCTCATCTTTGGAGGGAGTAACCAGCATAGTTGTTTCATAAAATATTGGCATGTATTTGCATTCTGCACAATGAGTCACCAGGAAACCATCAGAGCTCTTTTATGGGTGAAGCTCCTTAGGGTGTGGGTCTGTCCTTCCTCCGTTGTCGTACGTAACCACTAATGGCACGTACCCACTACAGAGCGGGTATGTGCCGCAGGGAATGCGAGATCGGAGATGGCAGTACTTGGAGTGTTCACTAGATGGACGTCGGACGGGTGCATGGATGGACGGACAGACAGACTTGCAGACGAACGCACGGACGCGCGGAGTGGGTATGTGCCACAGGATATGCGAGATGGCTGCACTCGTAGTGTTCACTGGACGCACGGAGGGACGGGTAGACGGACTAGAAAACGGATGGAGAGATGAACGGACGCGTGGACGTTCGGACGGTTGGACGAACGAATGGACGGACAGACCAATGGACGGACTCATGGACGGACGCATGGATGGATGCACGGATGGTCGCACCGACGTACAAAAGCAAGAATGAATGGACGGACGAAAGCATGGGTGGGCTGACGGACGCTTCGTCCCACTCTTCATCATTCACTCCATGGATATGCTGTGATTTTTTTACTTTCTGGTTGTGTTCAAGTAATCACACATTGAGGCATCAGTCTGACTGTCCAACGTAACTTTGACCTACGTCATATATACTGCATGCACCCTTCACACATTGAACAAACTTGTTGCGCTGCTTGTCCTCGTTCCACGCTTTGTCCGTTGTATACCTTTTTGCGCTTCAGCTGTGAAAAAAAATGCAATAACAACTAGTCCACTATCACACCTTGCTTCAAACACTCACCCCTAAAGCCACATGCGGCCGCGAACCTTTCGCTAGCTGCTTCTTCACAAGAAATATACTTTTTTTTCAATTCACTAAAAAATGTTCGCCTTACTTTCTCGCCTATTGCGATTAGGAACACTTAGTTCGGGGGAGCTACAAGGTGCAGACTGGTATGAATAATTTTTTTCTAGACACCCCATATGGTCACTATGCGTTGGAGCATCACCCATTTCTATTTCAAAGCTCTATTTCAGGACTGCAGACCTACTGCAGGCCACAATAAATAAATTTATAGATGCGTACTTCAGAGCCCCTGCGCAAAGGACGCACACATTAGATATAAAAATTCATTGTTTTAAGTGACAACGCTATGGGTAATAATTGTTCACCACCTAAACTGTATGGTTTCAGTATAGCATGTATCCAGAATGTTCGCACTTCCCTGATGATGGCGCATCTTACACTTACTTTCATGTCCCACGAAAGGTCTTGGAATCCCCGAAAGAGGATTACCTTGCACGATAAGTAACTAAGTCGACAGAAATCGGTGACGCCAGCATTAGGCGAGAAAGACGAAATGAAAAAGGGGCAAGTTTTTGTGGGAGCTACAAGGAATTAAGGCAGTACTCGCACATGCCGCGGACGTTGAAAGAAAGTAAGCCGTAGAAGGCTGTGAGAGTGGGAAAAAAGTGGTCTCAAATCTGTGCCGTAAAAACAAGACGCACGAAACGCTAGGTTCTCCAGAACGTTCCACATTGAAGCACTACACCGCAAGGCTGAGGGATTCTTGGTATACTTCCAAGAGAGAGAGAAAGAGAGAGAGAGGATGAAAGAAAGGCAGGGAGGTTAACCATGATATAGGGTAACCATGGCTGAGCCTGGTAGGAAAAGTGGTATATATGGCCTGAATATGGAGTACAGTCGCGTCAACGCTGGTGAACCTGACAGAACAACCCATAACTTCGTTTCCTGTCGTCTACATTCCTGCACTTACGAACATTAATTAATCCCTCTTGGGGCACTTGAGATATAATTCGCGATGACCTCAAGTGAAAGACTGGAGCAAAGGCTCGCGTCATGACCTTGTTAATGTAAGTAGTTTCGCTGCTCTGTCACGACAATAGAACAGCAGGCCTTAGCATGCAGTCACTGTGGAGTGCTCGAGCAGAGAGATCCCGGAAAGTTACTGGAATTGCTCGTAGAAGGTGTTGACTGACCTCACTTGATAATAACAACAATGGCAGGACAGAGTACCATGTGCAGATAAGAGCAAATATATTCTTGCGCTTTCTTAGCGGCTGACGAAAATTAGACACGTATATACCTAGGCAAGAACAAGTTGCATTTGCTGAGCTATGTTGGCCATCGACAGTCTGTGGTTGCCGCGCCGCCACACGCTACGCAATGGTTTGCGAGACAACGGGCCTGTTCGCTGGGAATTTATTGCTAGTCGAGTCGTTTAGTAGGTACTCGAGGCGAACCACTTTGTTCAGCTACTACCATTTCATATTCTAAGCAGCAGCTTAAAAGCAGTACCGGCCCCTGCGATGGCGCCATGTACGCGAAAGAGTGTGACTGAAGAGATGACGCCTAGTTTTATTTATTTATTTATTTGTTTATTTATTTAGTTACTTACCTATTATTTATTTATTTATTTATTTATTTATTTATTTATACTGTCAATCTCAAGAGGGGACTATAGCAGAGAGGGCAAGACAATACATTACATAACATAAACAACAAAAAACTGACACTATGAAAACCAGGCAAACACTACACTGTCGACGGTACACAATCAAAAACCTAGATACAAAACGCAAAAAAGGTGTAATAGGTTACAGCTTTTCTAATACATATATACATTTTTATAAACTACAAAATTGAGATGAAGTAAACTGCTAGCATGAAAAATATATAAAAATAAAGTAATTTACAACAGAACGATGTAAAGCCAGAGAGTTATACTTGTGAGGCGAATAAGTGAGACTCAACAGATCTTGGCAACGTTTCTAGTGTAAGAGTAATGACACTATCAGAGGGTAGGTGATTGCGTTCCGAGGTTTCAAGTAGAAAAAATTATGATCGGAAACATTTGGTATAAAGCGATAGCTTTGTAGCGTTGTAGTATGCTTATGACGGGTCTGTCTTGTTTCGGTGTGCTGTCTATGGAGAGTAAGTTGTGCATAAGCTGGTATATTACTTTCAGACGGAGTCCTTTTTCTTAAGAATCGCTATAACAATAAACAAGACGTGTCTTCATGGAGGTAGTTGACCGTTTATTGTGCATTGTTTTGTCACAAGGGCGAAGCAATGATTGGTTTGATTTGATTCATATGTGGGGTTTAACGTCACAAAACCACCAAATCATTATGAGAGACGCTTTAGTGGAGGGCTCCGGAAATTTAGACCGCCCGGGTTTTTTTTACTGTGCACCCAAATCTGAGCACACTTGCCTACAGCATTTCCGCCTCCGCCGAAAATACAGCCGCGCAGCTGGAATTCGATCCCATGGCCTGCGGGTCAGCAGCCCAGTACCTCAGACACGAGACCACAGCGGCGGGGCAGCAATGAATGCTACAGCAACAAGTTCAATGCCATGCAAAGAAAAGCAAGCAGCTCAAAACTTTCAGCGCACACGTCGAGCAGAAAGCAGGCACGAATTGAGCATACACATCATGAACGAGAACAAAAAAAAAAAAAATGTCACAGCGCGAATCACACAGCACTTTGTTCAAAAAGAAAGAGAGACGCACACAAGGAGTGCACAAATTTATAAACACATGAGGAGCACGAACTAACACGATTCTTACTTGGTCACGTGTCAAGAGCGCGCTACTTTCGTAAAGGCGGCTGTGGCAGTGAGCGAAATGACATTAGTGCGCTCTTTACTCCAGTACCTTCAAACAAGCTTGCGCCGGAAGCACAAGAGGTACAAAGAACACTAATGCCGAAATAAGCGCATGCGTCCGCGAGTGATGACCACGCCAGGTGGAGGCGTGTGCATATGGCGACGCTTGGGGCGATGACTTTATAGCACACGCGCCCAAAGCGCACCCCTCGCGCCTTGTCGCTGCTGATGACGAAAGCAAGCTAAAGTTGCGGAGGTCTGAGGACCACCAATACTACATGGTGTATATAAATAGGTCGCCGTTAACAAACTTGAGAACGTATGCTTCGTGGTCTAATGGCTTGCGCAGCGTTCTGCGGAGTGAGAGGTGACTGGTTTGACGGCCCGCGATGGTACTTATTTCTCACTTTTTTTTCTAAGGAGTCCGTTAGTTTATGTCTTACAACGTCCTATACGTGACGGGAATATGTCAGCGGAGCAATGGTGGACCCTGGTATAGTGCATTTTCATTGTAAGAAAGGAGAAAAGTTACAATGCATGACGTACGGTGAGACTGATATCTTTTTTACTCATTTATGCAGATCATGGAGGCCGGACGTTGGCTCCAGTCGTGACTTGTCGTCGGTACTTCATGTTGCCACGCCTCTTAAGTTTTGTTATCGCCCGAATACACGTGTTAGTAGTGCCTGGCGCAAGCATTGACAATTAACTAAGAACCATCGAGATAACCTCAATACCTTCCGATACGATTACGCGAGTAGTATCCCGTCAACATTACAGATTTCTCTAGAATTTACGGGACCGCTAGTGACAACGCTGGAATATTTGACAGTAGTTGTATCAATGCAGACGCGCCTCACCGCCAGTGAGTTGATCGATGGCCGATGCTCTGTTCGCCGCTGTCAATGGCTGTGTGTATTACTGTAATCTGCCTTTTCGTCTACCGGCCACAAGTTCGGCCAATAAAGAGTTTCATTTTGGACAAGCCGTATTCGCCTTCGTCAGCATTTGCGTCCCCATAACAATATCTAGCGTGGTGGATGAAATGTAGGCTTTTTCGAATGGCTGTTGTAACGACCGATTTCTTGAAAAAAAGTTGGGCAGATCCCACTTATCTTGGGATTCGACGTTGATTGATATGTGGGGTTTAACGTCCCAAAACCACCATATGATGGAATTTGACGTCATGCAAAGCATGTGTAGGGAAGGTGACTGTGCTGTAATTTTTTTATTGAGTGACACGTTATGAAAAGGTGATAAATATACGTATGGATGTTGCACGCACAGAAATATGCTCAACAGTTTATACAACCATACGTTTGCACTTGCGCAATGATGTCAACAGGAACATGAATATTAGCAACAGCAGAAGCGAGAAGCAGATATGAAGCTCTGGTCCTCGTGCGGATGGTAACATCGAACACTGCGACATAAATGAACTAAGGCGCGTGGCACCTAAATACAATTGACATTATACCGACGTGACAGCTGCATCAAACGAGTACATATGTAATGCTTATAAAATTGGATAGCCAGCACTGGAACCATAGTTGACGTTTTACGAACAATGGAGCCTATTGGAAACGTAGTTCCGACACCTGCCGTGCCTATATTGTAGAATAGTTGACTACCACGCAGAATGCTTGGGTTTGATTCCGGCTGGGACCCTGACATTTATTCTTTGTATTCGTTGGGTTAACGCTGCCGATGTCAGCTTTTTTTATCATCCATGCGTTCAAATTACTGATGTTGTCAATGTTCCTCGGTATATAGTAAGTGTGAATCAGCTGTGGCATATGCCCGAATACGAAAAGCACAAACCCGCCCGCGTTGCCACTGCTTGGCGGAAAGTGATTGACGACGTACGCGACGGGATCGGGACATTATTCATGTCCTGACCAGCATGCGATATTCGTCAAACCATCTTAACCTCCCATACTAATTTTTGCTGCCGCCAAGTTAAGGGGTTGATCATGAGAGCATTTAGACTTTAGCGGTTAGGCAGATAAATGCGTAGATACACGCGAAAAGTCCTTGAAGTATGCCAAGCAATGCTTTGCATTTAAAAATGTTAGGGGGAGACAGTTTACTGCACACTAGAAGGCCAGGCAAGCTTGTCATGCTTTTCATGAATGGGACATTGGAATGACGGGAATAATTAAATAGTATGAACCGTGCTGCGCGATTCTGATGAATTCGAGACTGATGGAGAATGGCCTGAGCTCAGCCAAAACGAGCACAAATGTGAGCTGCTGAACAAACACGTACACATAGCATTATCACTGGCCATGTGTGCGCGTGTTTTTACTGTCTGTCTTTTGTACTCATTAGCTTTCAAGGGAGTATACTTTCCTTGTAAAAAGTATAGCTATCGACTACCCTATTTTAAAGCACACAAACAATATTAAAATAGTATGCGTTCTATTTGATACACAATGTGTTAATACATGTGTGCAAAGCTAGCCGTAATTTTATATCCTCTTCGCAATGTCTGAAAACCGTAGGCAAGTAGACCTACCAGATAAAATGGTTTATTACCGAGCAACATTCCCTTCCTAGTAATAAGATCGCTCTACCAGAGTACTGGAACATTTTCTTTGTGTGAGTGTAAGCAAAAACGGAGAGAAGGAGCAGCAAGAACAGCTGCTGTGTAGTTTTTCGTTTTTACACTCTGCACGCAAGAGAACTGATGACGAAGCATCTGCTACAGCCCTAACGTTTGCTTTGGTCCTTTAGAATGAACCGCATGAAGAAATAACTGACAAAAACGAGCGCAGACTTTTGACTAGCTCAGTAAGCTGTAGTTGTGAGTCTGCTGTCGCTCTTTGCAATTTATTTCTTAGTGTCCCATCCTGCTGTGCAGGTTATTCTGAATATGTTCCCATGCCAACTTGCCGAGCTTTAGATATGTTACCATTTTTTTTTCTCTGATGGTATCTGTGGAAAACAATATTTTGATGCAACAATCCGTTTGGAACGCGACGCTGCGCGATGAGTCAAGCGACGTTATCGGTCTTGACATCGAAGCCAACTCGCCCTGCGGCGTCGACGGCGGTGGCCGCCAGCGACGCGTCCAACACGACTAAGCTGCCGGAGAAACCCGCCAGCATAGCCGCTGCCAGCACATGTGGTCGCCTCGTGGATTACGTCAGCGTTCGTGTGGGTCAGCAGGGCTCTCGGAAGATTGTGCAAGGATGATGGTTGGGCGGGGGTATCGGCTTCGCGGAAACGGGAGCCGTGCAACCGCTATCGGACGGCAACGCTCTCTCTCCACCCAGTCTGCTTAATAAACTGTGGCTCTCTCGCCATGCAATTAACGGATCACGGTGGCTTTGGTTTGAGAGAGAGGTACAGCAGTAAGAAGAAAACAAGACTGAGTACCGGTTGGTCGAGGAAAGACGTCACATCTGGCGCTGAGTTGTACGTCTAGATCATGGCGAAGCTGCTGCATAAGTAAACACAATCTTATGAGTCAGTCAGTGATACATTCATCTTTGGCAAATCCTACACGAAGAATCGAAGTCGTAGGGATTCATTCATTCCTCTGATAACAGAGGAATGAATGACGGGATGTCTCTGTCGAGTGCACCATGAGGCTGTAGGTGCAAAACAGAATAAGGCAATTTTAGCTTGAAGAAGAAGATGACGATACTGATAGGACGGTGCTGAGCAGCCTTTTTTCCTCTTCTTCTTACACTATCTTTATTCATATATTCCTCCCTATTTCTTTATCGTGCTTGCTCCTAATTTTTCCATGTTTCCCCCCTTCTCTTTAGAGTTCACAGTTTTCATATCTTTACGCGGTTTTGCTTGCATTGCACCACGCACACTAGGTTTTTTTTTATTTGATGCTGATGATGAACGGTTATCATCAAGGCGTTCGAAGAACAAGAGGACGAAGAATGCTCCTTGGCGAGCGGGCCCTAGTGTGCCCTTCAACCGGTATGTGCATACTTATTAATATGTTTTGTTCAACACACACACACACACACACACACACACACACACACACACACACACACACACACACACACACACACACACACACACACACACACACACACACACACACACACACACACACAAAAGGCGTGCGCGCGCAAGCGCGATATATCTATAGTAATGCAGTGACTGTGCAGTGTGGCCACTTCTTTCTGCTAGAACGGCGCTCTGCTGTAGTCGAGAAACATTTTTCACAATGTCTCACAGATTGCACACAGACACGCACACGCGCGCGAATGATACATAGAGTTTTTCGATCTAAAGCAAGAGTTGCATGACGTCCAAAATATACGCCGCGCGCTTGCCATCTCGGAGGTCATAAAGAGTATGAGGATGCCTCACAGATGGCAGCACATTGCCTAGCGTTTGCTGTTTGCTTGATCAATGCCTCTGAAAGGGCATAATATGTTTTCAGCTAGATGGACATAGTTGCCAATTTTTAGAGCTATTTAAAAGTTCCTGTGTGTTTTTAGCGGCGATGACTGCACTATCACGTCGTTTTTGGAAGTAGTGGGATAGCCTCCCAAATGCGCTTACAAATCGCCGAACGGGCTCGTTTTCGTCACGACACCTGTCGAACGAAATGCGTTGAGGAGACTCCTTCCACTACATGGCATTTATGTAGTGTTCTTCCCGAAGCAGGTGCAAGTAACATCGTGGCTGTGGGGTAGGGCACCTGCCTGCCACGCGTACGGCCTGGGTTCGATCCTCATTGGGACCAACAAGTTATTTCTTTATTTATTTGCTACTTTCTCGATTTTTCACACATGGACAATTTTTCGCTGGCAACCAACGGTGCCGACACCGAAGGCTGCTTTCCCGTTAATACGCTACCCGTGGAGCGTTGCACCCAGCGACGATGACTGCATGCTATAGCACACGGGTGCCCGGTTGCCTATAGTGATCCATATTTGAAAGAAGAGAAGGCGGGTATATTGTTTATATGTCATTTTCGTCCGCAATATTAGAGATCATCTGTCGGTATATACTTTGCGCTGGCAGATTAATTGATATATGGGGTTTAACGTGCCAAAACCACCATATAATTATGAGAGACGCCGTAGAGGAGGGCTCCGGAAATTTCGACCACCTAGGGTTCTTTAACATGCACCCAAATCTGAGCACACGGGCCTACAACATTTCCGCCTCCATAAGAAATGCAGCAGCCGCAGCCAGGATTCGATCCCGCTACCTGCGCTGGCAGATAGACTATTCAGTTAGTAGTCAGCGCATTGTATCTACCCCCTCATTTTGTTGTACTGATATAACAACACAAGATTTGGAAACTAGGAGACGCTGTCTGCTTCTTCGCACTTAGCGTACAAAATAGAGAGAAATGCTTTATGTACCCATATAATTTCCTCGTAAAGTGTTACACGGAATGAAACACGATGTGCACAATACCCACGCAGTACAAACAAATCTCTAATGCTTAAATGCCAACTCCGGCAATTTTTCCACCAGGTCAAGATAATGATGTTTCTATGATCCTGAGACACTCTTGTCATGAGCCCAATAGCTGAAATGCTCAGGAAATTCGAAAATAATTTTCAATACACGAGACGGTGCAATACCGAAACCAAAACCAAACCGGGCGCCCTGTCTTTGTATGACGTAAAATTTGCTCAGCACCCGAGGCCGTGTACTGGTCTAGCCGACGGGGAGTATACTATTATGAAAATTACTGTTGATTTTCAATTGTGGGACCGTGATCGCATCATTGACTCTATTGGTAATCAATGGTTCAGCAATACTAATTGACTTGCTTCAATACTTCGTCGACAACATTCTGTTGAGCATTTGCAATAAAAATGTTATTGACCTATTTTTGTTGAAATACCATTGAGGAAGTATTTCGTAAACGATATTTCTGTTGAGCACTTTGCAATAAAATTTTTATTGTCTCATTTCTATAAACAAACCATACACGAAATATTTCGTAAGCAATATTTCCGTTGAGCACTTTATAATAAAAATTTTCTTGTCTCATTTCTATCGAAAAAACTATGGACGAAATATTTTTTAAGCAATATTTCATAAGAAAAATTGAGCCGCGCACCCGCTCATGTTCTCCAGCGCGCGCGCGTGATGGGGGGGGGGGGAGAAAAGGAAAACAGAGGTAAGAACCACGGAAGCTGAGAAGTTTTGTGTTCGCGGTGCGGCCGCTCTATAGTACATGCGTGACAGTACTGAAACACTGACCTACAAGTTGATGCTCGTGTTCTACAAAACAAACTGAACTGATGGTTTTAGAGAAGCATGGCATGAAAGAAACAAACGGAAAGCAGTGAGACAGAGAAAGATCATAATTGAAAATCGGTTGGTTGATGTTTGATTAGTGGTTGCGTAATTTGATGATGAACATAAACATCAAGTAAACAGAAATCAGGTGCAGAAGTCGGCAAAAGAGCGTATGCCACCAACATTTGCTCACTCTTTTGAATATTAAGTACAGTTCTCATATTCCAGCATTGATTTGTAATAGTGAACCACGACCAAGACAACCAGTGCACTGGTGTGGAGATAATGTACCAGCTATAAAAATCCCAGTTTTCGAAATAGCAACTGCATGCAGTAAAAATAAATATTTTGAGGTTCGTACTGCTCCATTTCTTGACTCCATCCGCACGCGGACGTTCGCGAAAGTGATGTGCAGAAGCATTATTTATTTGTAGGGAGACCAACCTGTCCGTCGCTAATTTGTGTACGTCATACTTGATCTTGGCGCGCGTTTCGACATTCACTTGAACAGCGGTGTGTGCTGAATAAAGGTAAGAATAGCCACCTCCCATAAATAAGATCAGTTAGAAGACTTAAAAAGAGTAAAAAAACATTTTATATCGTGAAATAATGCACATAAATTCTAATTGCGGAAATATGTAATCGTCGAAATTATAAAAAGGTGCTGCTGCCCCAGCGTGCAGCTTGCGGCAGCTCGCATGTACGAAATGCAAATGTTAGAGTAGGCATGCTAAAATACCCATGCAAAGTTTACGTGCGAAAGCGCATTGTCTTCAAACAGCGGAGAATAGGCTGCTGTCACTGACACGCGTGTACCTCGCGACACCAATAAGCAAAATTGCCTACAGCACACGCACGTGCGAAAAACGTACGCATGTTTTGACAACCTAGCACAGCATCGTCGCGCTGGTATCCGCGAATTTCGGTGAGAAAAACACCTGCGGTTCACGGGGAAGCACTAAAACGACGCACGAACACACGTTAATCGTTCTTGTAGAACGGTGCACCACGAACCGCAGTCGGAGCCGAAAGCACTCACCTTTGTTGTCTCGAGTTCATGAAGTCCTACAAACTATTCGCTGATCAAATGCATGCGCAAACAAATGCATATGGCACAAATATTGTTCTAAGTTTCACTGACGATTTGAAAAAGGCCGTTCGGTATATATACCCCGCAAAAAGACTCGTCTTCATGCGGTGGCGTTGTGGTGCGATGGGTAAGACATCTGCTTCACGAGCATGATGTCCCAAGTTTCAATCCAGTGCTAGGGTGTTCAGCAGATGGAGCCGATTGTATTATTAATTGTTTTCCAATTACCTATGCCCATAATGTCTACCGCATTATTGGCGAAGTGCCGCTGTCAAGTGCGAAAAATAAGTTTTTTTGCATTGATAAATTATTGATGGCTTTCCATTGAAAGTCGTGGGCCAAGTTTCACTGCTTGTCAACAATTGCCTTTGAGATATTTCAATTATTACACAACGTATTTTTGATCGCCATTTCATTTTCTCTTAATGATAAATATATGTCGAGTTCATAGATGGCTTTCAGTTGAAAGCCATGAGTCAATTTTTAATACTGGTCAACAATTTTCCAATGGTATTTCACTTGAGCCGTCTCGTATTTTAATTCGATCCCATCTGTTGTCATTGCTCAATAACTTCTCATTGTTTTTTTCAATAAGAATTTTTGTAAGGGTAAAAACTGTGAAAGCCACTCCAACGAAGCACCGGCCAATCACCACCGAGGAAAGAAGAAAGCTTTCCCGTGCTATAGCCATGCCAAACACCACCGCCATCACTTCATGGCCTGCACTATAAACGCTGTAGCAGCCAAAGTAGCGATGCCATTGGCTGCGTCAATTCCGTTGACATGCCGAACATGACGTCGCACAGACAGTGTTGCCAATAATTCTGGCAAATGAAGTGAGCTTTTTGAGGCAATCTTTCACATTCATTTGCAAACAATCAGCGCATCTCTCAAGCCTGTGATTTGGCATAAATGATTGAAATGTGTGAAGAAACGTACACAGAGAATTTCATTGAGACCCATTGACCTCGTAAAATCGCCAGAGTTGACCTTTAAGGAAACTGTTTGGTTCAGCACTAGCCTATGTTGAAGCGAACTGCGGAGGTTGAGAGCGCGGGATATTTTTCGATCCATGGTGGCATATAGCTTCTCTGTGCGGACAAAACAGAGGAAACCCCATGCACATAAATTTACACGTTGTGTAAATTATTCTGGTGTACACCGCTCTGGCATGTCTTGTAATAATATCCTATTTTTGACCCTGAAGGTTTCCGAATGTTTTTTATTGCTTCAAAGGGAATCGGCTGACCATTGTATCTTATCTCGTAACGTTCTCTACAAAGTCTAACGAAAGATTCTTCATCATCCCCCATCAGCTTGAAGCGCCAGTTTGAATGCGCCAGTTTCAATATCAATGTTTATTATCGATATCCACATTGCCCTTATTGCGCATTCATGAGCTACGTGAACCACCTTTTTATCACGACCAAGTAAAATTTTGACTACTGGTGCCTTAGAAAAAGTAGAATGCATTTTGATGGAATTTTTTAGTGTCGCGAAGAAAGAAGTTGTCCCCCAAAGGCTTATTATTATTCCTTCTCAAATGACGCTGAAGCACGAAAAAATACTTTGTGTTAAATGTTTTCACGCGAACATTATCTTGTAGAGTTTATTTTGTTATCCTTCGAAGGTATGAACTGAATACACATGCTCTAAACCAACTTGCGTCATAAGCATTACATCTGCCTGACCTGTGCATTTGATGGCCATAGACGTAAACTTTAATTCGTGCTCTCCTGGTAGAAGTGCCCTTATGTAGTCAATGTCCTCGCGCATGCAGAATGACATAATGGTGCCTATATATTCATTGCCGGTGTACTCGGTACTTTACGGAAGAGCTATCAGTTTTTGTCGGTACACAAACAAAAAGTTTTTATGCTCGAGTTTTGCACAAATGAACAAGTGCAAGGAGGATTATACGCAACAAAATAGCGTGAATGTCTTGTGAAGCATAAAAAAGGGGGCAAGCTTGCACTAAGCCACGTGAGGCTTGAAACTGAAGAATTTTGAATAATTAACTTGATGCTAATATAGGTAGTTTCCAGGCCGTTGCTTACCTTTACCTATAGGTGGTGCTGAGATATTTCTGCATTGATTCTCAGGGCAGAAAAGTTCGCGTTGAACAGGCATTCCAAAGACAAAAAACTATGTGTCTTCTTGTTTCCTTTCTGAATTTATTTGCCGTCTTTTTGATTTTTTTTCAAGCTACGCTTTACTCTCTCTTTTCCTCTCCAACATCCTAACTCCCCTCCTCGCGTTAAATCACCTTCACAGGCCTTTCCAACACTTTAGTATATCAGGCTATTCTAAGCGGCTAGGCTATTCTATTCTACGTGATTAGCCGAGTGGTTAGTAGGCTTGCCTGCGGATCTCGGGTACGCTGTTTCAAAACCCGCCAAGCGAAGACTTTTTTAGCAAGAATAATTTTTTCTTGCTCTCTCCTCTGCACTCGTTCCCCAATTCTTCGGGGTTGCTAATGCAGACCACGCGGTAGCGGTGAATCATAGAATTTGTCCAAGCTCTATGGCACTAGGCCACCTATGATGATGACATGTTTTTCGGGAGGCCACACACACAAACTACGGCTAGCCTAAATAGCTTCACTATTCGCAGTCAAGGTACTGTCACTGTTTTTTTAATGTTCATTCACCCCCGAGCTCTTTAGGCCCCGAATCTATGCCAACCAAATTAGCTTTCTGTGTGTGTGAGTTCCTTCGTTAAATTTGGTGTTGTTTGCTGAACTGAAATACCCCGCTTTCATGCACCAGAAAAAAGAACAAAAAAACTGTTGGTAGGTGGCTTAAATTTAAATTTTCTTAGAACAACATATCAACGTTCTTTTAACTCGGTTTCTTCAGGAAACCTGATGGACGAAATGAACTTTATAAACATATATGGTTACCACGGGTTCATAGTGACATGTCGCGACAACGGTTACCGCAGTCACGAGGAGTATTCGTTGTATATGTTGGACGATTTCGATGCATGCCAGTAACGTCCGTTATTCTTCGAAAAAGATGACGGCGCATCTAGCACACGAGCATAAACTCCTCGCCCACCACTGACGTTCGTTCCAACACAACGCGTCCCTGTACTCAATGATGACGTAACTGTTCGAGTGCCTTTTCACGCGTACGTATACAGAGGAATGGTGACGTCATGTATCCGTTACCAGTTTCGCTTCGAGTGAAATTTGTGCAGAAGTGGCCCGTAGTAGGCGGGCGTCTTACACAACCGTTGTGCGGGGACGTTTAGAAGGTAGGCCGAGTGGCATTGTCGTAAGGGACTGGTGAAGGCCAACGTCTGGGAAGGCGTTCCCGGTGTGGAATGCATCTAAGAGATTTAATCAGGGAGATAAAAATATAGGAGACAGTACGTTTCTCATGCTAAATAGTTCTCAAACTCTGCCGTTCAAACTTTTTCACCCACGATGGTGGGATATAGTGGTCATGGTGCTCAACTGCTGACTTACAGGTCACAGGATAGCGGCAAACATGCTTTATGTGAACATGCTCTCTGCCGATACTTCGTACCATCCGAATGTGTAATCTCATCAAGGTACTAACCTTATGTTTCCCCCTTCCTGCCTTTTCTTGGAATGCAGTGAGTTACCCTTGATACGTGCTACGCACTCAGCCCATGTTGATTTTTTCTTAATTTTGTCTAAGATGTTCTTAACACATGTTTGCTCCACACCATGCTCCGTCTTTGTACTTGACCTGTGCTAATCTTACTTTGTTGCGAAAGAGTGCACGAACCATACACAAGCACGCACGAAGGTAGGCAGCTGAGACTCTGAAAAAGACAAGGCCACAGGTCCAAGCGATGGCTTCAGCAACCCCTCTTGCTCAAGGATTTTACGTTTGGGGGCTGGACCTGAGGACCGATGAGTGTTCCTGTTACAAGCCACTCCCCGATTAACAGATGCAGCCATACGTGGTGTACCTGCCTAGGTCGTAGTAGCGTTACTGCATATAGGTATATGGCGTATACAGTACGTTTAGGCCGAGGTGGACCGCGACCAGGCTTTGCAAGCACCGATCACTCGGAAGTGAGATGTCGAGTGTGACGACGGAGAGTGACCCCGGGGGTTCTGGCGCAGAGGCTGTTACAGCGAAGTGGAGGAAGATGAAGGCAGATAAAGAATAGCCTCCCATCTCTCCCCTCCCGCGAACGGGTGTTGTCTATTGTCTCGTTCGTTACAATGGCGCAGTCGCATCAAGACTTCAAAGAGGATAGTTTACGGGTGCTCAATTACAGTATTTATATGACGAACATCTCGTGTAATTGAAGACGAACATTTCGCTACATCATGACTATCTCCTGTCGAAACCTTCAGGAAAGGAGCCCATGGGGTCCGAATGTAAAGAGTCTATTTTACCATATTGTTATATGTTGGATTGACTGCAAATTGTGCTGTCGAATCACAGGACAAACGCCACTTCCAACAGCGTCACCTACAACCACGTATGTAAACGCCCTTGGCTGGGGCGTGGCCCCCACACTTCACCTGTGTCACCAAGGAGTCTCTTTCTCGATGTGAGAAGACCACTGGGTGATCGGTTCCACCTTCGTATTACAGCGTGAATCAAAAGAGCCCGTAACCTCGAAGTGACCGCTTCATTGGCGGGACAGGCGCTGACAAGCTGACAAGGAATATTTCACGACCGGGAACCAATTTGGTCGTCTCGTCGAACACCTTGCGGCGTCGGACTGCATGGTGCCCCAGCAGCACGTAAGCGACTTCTTCGAATAACAGAGAATGCCACTACCGATTCGGCCCTAGCTCGGATCATTAGAGCCCATTGAAAAGGGCAATGGTAGGGCAGTATCATCGATGCAAATGTCAGTTTTCTTTTTTTCGTCAGCTTGCCAATGCTGACTTCATGTAAAAAGAGACATTTGCGACAGTAAATAAAGTTGAATGATAACGAAAGAGGGTCCCTCGTAGGTCAACTTGCAGTCTGTGTCGTATAAATATGCGCTTTGTCTTCAACGAAATTCTGTCGTGTGTGGGTGTCAACCCGTCCTCGTTCACTTCCTTGTCCGCGTTTGCTTTGCGCAGCATTTTGTTCAATGATTTACGACAGACTCGTCCCGAAACACGCATTACTTTGTGGCTGAGCTCTACAGATGCACGAGCACTCATTTACTGCTGTTTCGAATTCGGATCACTCAATACCGATACGCGGATTTATTGTCCATTCACGGTGACGGTTCCCACGACATTGTAGGGCGCCATATTAGTATACCGGGTGTTTCGAGAAATTTGTCCGAGAATTCTGAGAATAAAATAGAAACTGTGATACCTCATCATTACCTTCGACATGAGTGTTTATATGACGGCAGACGTATCAAGATGCTTAGAAACAATTATTGTGGCAGTACTTTATTAGCTCGTATGCAAAGTGACTCGTATGTTCGTATTAGCTCGTATTCAAAGCGACCCAATTATATTACCTCTTTAAGGTGACCCTCGCGGTTTTCTTCACGAGTGCAATGAAACGCCACCGTTCGCGTTACACTTATTGTCGCATTACAATCGAAAAAAAACACAGTATTTAAAAACAAAAAGAACTTATTTTTATGCAGAGAAGACATGTAGTTGGGTGAACTGTCCGATTTACAATCGTTCTTGTGAAAAATCAAGCATGGGTATACGAATGGTATATTCAAGACGCAATTAAAACATATACCTTCGATCTCAACCAACCATGCTGAATAAAAAGCAGTGGGATAGAGCATGCTTGAAAGACTTGAAAAACACAGAAGTGTGTCAGGCTGACGAAGGGAAGGCCACCAGCTCTGCTGTTTCATTGGTGTCCGCGAAGCGTAGGTGGTTGAACTTTTGTGTGGTACAGAGCTCACAATATCTTGATGACGTGGAACGTGTAGCCACTCTAGGCGTATCGGCGTGGAATGCAAAGCAACTTGTGATGGCAACAGAGATGATTGGTTCGCTGATGGTGGATTGCATGTGGCAGTTACGTAAGGCTCCCGATCACGGTCGACTCCTGAAAACAAAACAAGAAAACATTCATGCCTTTGGAGTATTTTCGCTTTTTACTTCAGTAGGCACGCTTCTCAAATTATGGATTGTTCTCTTACCACTTTCATGAAGCAAATGAGACAAGATAGGTAACACGAAGTCTGCTTGAGTGATAACACTAGGTCGTGGAATGGAATCTCTCCTGCGGTGGTCCGATTTGGATGGTGAAAAGGTCGTATAGAAGTCCTTGCGCTTAGATTTTTAATAGTTGTTTACTCTTTTTACCGTTCATGGTTTATACATATGGCATGCTCCTGTTTCTACTCCTGTAAGTGCTCAGTGTACGAGGTGGCCAGGTTATTCACACGCTGCTAACTGCAGCTTTTTGACCTGGTCTTCTCGCAACCATGTTCCGATTAAACTCGATTCTATTTCAGTTTATATTTCAATTGATGCGCACTTTAGAGAACCCAAGGTGGTCGAAGTGCTCGAAGCTCTCTACGACGGCGCTTCTCACAGGATAGCGTGGATTTGGGACGTAAAACGCCGACAAGTGTTCTTCAAGAAAGTAATATAATTATGGCACCAAAACAACAGCAAACAAGAGATAGCGGCGTGCACTGCCACAACGCATCCGGTGCATATTGAGCGAGCACAACGACATTATCGCATTCGCGATCGCGTGATCAAAGTTGGCTGTCGGCGCTTCGTTTATTCTCACCCGAAGAGGCGACCAAAAATACTGCCCTTATCAGATCATCGAGGTCGGCAGGTATTTTTTCTCGTCCCTTAAGATTTTCATTTATTGATTTATTTTTCTGTACATAGGAAAAAAACGAAGCAAAAGCGAAAGGCTGTAAAGCCTGACGGAGGCTTTCGCTTGGACATACAGTCTTTTACACAAATTAGACGCAGATAAAACAACTTTTTACACAAAAATTAACAATTAGCAAATTCTTATCAGACAAATAAACGCTAAAATGTTAAAAAATAGATCAATATGCATAATAAAAGAATCATCATAGAAAAAACATCATTATCGCAATATGTTGAATAGGTGAGATCATAAACGCATTTGCAAACATATACATATGTAAAGCAAACTACAGCATTCTAACTATGCAGTTAACAATTAGTATACATAAAGTAATAACTAATCGAAATATTTTAATAAACATATTCAATGCATTATGAAGAATTTCCTCGGATGTATTTTTGGAATTTTTTTATTTATGTCAACTACATTTTCATGTTTACTGAGGAGACTGGGTATTTGATACTCAGTATGTTGTTGACCATAAGTGGTCCTAGTTCTCGGTGTTCATATGCCAGGTGTATAGAGGTAGTACTCAACACAGCGAGAAGAGTCAAACATTGGGTATAGTTTGTTATTTTTTATGTACAAAAGTAACTTGTAGTAATATATTTGGTTTGCTTGTAATAAGAAATAGTTGGAAAATAACAGGCGTGTGCCAAAGTTTTGTGAGTGACCGTAGTATCCTTCGATTAGTCGTGGTACTTTTTTCTGTAACGTGAGTAACGTCTTTCAGTTCTGTGCTGTCGTTGTTCCCCACCACAAGGCACAATAACTTAGCCTGGAGTAGAACAATGTATAATATACCGCTTTATTTAGCCAAAGGGGTAATAAAAGAAATATTCTGTACATATATCCAACACCTCTAATTACGTCTGCTACTAGTTTATTTATGCGTTTATTCCAAGAAAGATCTTCCTGGAACCACACGCCCAAGAAATTTTCTACCCTTACTTGTTCTAAAGGCTGACCCTCAAAAGTAGTATTTAGACTTAAATTTCGTGGCTTGTTGATAGGCGCAAACAACACAAATTTAGTTTTACTCGCATTTAGCCGCAACTTGTTTAGTTTAAGCCAGCAAGACAACTTTTTTAAATATGTGTTCACAGTACTTTGAAGTTCAGGGATTGAGCAACCAGCAAAAATAAAATATTAGTGTCGTCAGCATACATGATTAATTTAGGAGAACCCGGAATATCACATAAGTCGTTAACGTAAACTATAAACAAGACAGGGCCAAATATCGATCCTTGTGGCACACCTTTGTTAACATTGGCAAGCGGAGATATCTCTTGATTGATAGTAACATACTGATAGCGCTCTGTTAAGCGATTCCGTAGTATAGTTACTTAACAGAGCGTGTGACAGGCGGCTCGTCGCGCTATGTCACACGCGCTACGAGATACTTTGTTCGTGTCGTGCGAGCGGCGACCTTAATGGCAGATCAGAAAGGAAGCGCTGATAAGGTGGGCTTTCATTCATTGCTCGGGTGATTACGAAGCGCACGCCTTGTAATCTTACCAGTGCAAGGACAAAGTATACAGAGTGTGTGAAAAAGAAAACACATAAAGAAAGGAAACGTTGACCTGCGCGTGTTCAGAACGGAAGCGATAAAGAACGAAGCTGACAAAAGACTATCTAGCCCACATCACAAAAGAAACATTCAGTAAAGGCAATAAAGTTCTTTTGTGCCTTGTTCCATCCTGTTTGCGCAAACCAGCTGGGCCCTTAGTGTAGATGATTTGCAACGACAGCTTCAGCTGCGCCGTAGCAGATATGAAGGGCTTTGTCTTTTGTGTGCATGAAGACAAATAGGCGAAAATAAAGAAGTCAAACGGCGCTATTCTTTGTGAGACTGAAGCGAAGAATAGCTTGTATGACTAGATGTAATAACACGTTTTCAGGTAGACCACACGAACGATAGACACGCATAGGGTTTTTGTCTCATGTTTTTAGTCTTCAGTACCTGTGGTCATAGCCATTTTAAACTTTAAAAGATGATATGCAAAGAGCATCCCATAGATATTATAGGTAAAAACCACAGCATATTCACGGAGTGAATTATGATGAGTGAGGCGAAGCGCAGGAGGGTTTCATGGCTAAACTGTGAACCATCCGCGAATATCACCCAGTACATCATCAAAGACGTAAGAGATACTGTGTATATTTATACAAGAAATTTTATTATTGGTAAGCAGTGGCTATATGTCGCTTCTGTTCCCCCTTCATTATAAGTGCTTTATGGTCAGTGAAGTGATGGATCGGTGACGGGGCGTAGCGGAATGTTTGCGAGGACAAAGTAGTTGGCAGTTTTCAAAGGTGGAACTATTGGCGGTCACGTAGAAACAAGGGAAAATCTATGGTTCTCTAATGTGCATCTGGATACAAGTACACGACCATCTTGCATTTCACATCAGCTACTTCTACACAGTATAGGCTTTATAGTCGCTGAAATGGTGGATCAGTGATGGGGTGTATTGGGATGTTTGCAAGGAGGCTACATACATCAACGAAGGAAGGGCAGACCCACACTGTAAGGAGCTCCACCCCTAAAACAAAGGACCACGTTGTATCAGCGATACTTCTGTTATATTATAGTATCTCAAAATAGATTTTTGTTTGCTTGATAGCCCACAGATTGTTTTGAGAGTGCTTATGTTTGTTTATTCATTTCTGGTCTAATGCCGACAACTATTCAGTTGAAGTGCCACTCATCCAGCCTTCGCGTTCCTACCTTTTGTGTGTGTTTAAATTAGCGGCTATATTTTCTATTTAGGCAATGCACATATCACAGTCGGTAAGAGACATGGTGCCATGGTTGCAGTGGGGTGACGTTTCTTTTGAGCGTCTGATTTTTCCCGCTTTCACAGCTTTCGAACTCCGCACTGATGGGGCTGGCATGGCTTGCAAGGTTTCCGGTTTTCGCATGTTTTTTGCCAACGTCTACGTCACCCGAAGACAGATGGTTTAAATTAATCTCCAACTTAAGTGAGTATGGTATCAGGCCCTTGACAAGAGTGTTTCGGGAACATGAAAGGTTTATTACGTTGATATGGTCAAAAATTCACCGCAGATGCCCATAAACGTGGCTTTAATGTTTCTGCTTCTTAGTAATTGTCGTTATTACAGCAGAAGCTGTTCGGAGATCACAATTGGAGTCACACGTGGCGCCGTAGTTGTCCGTCACCATCGGTATCCCTAACCACTATCGCATTAAACAACAAAAAATCACAGCGAATCCACGGAGTGAATGATGATTGGTGGAGCGAAGCATTCGCCAATCCATCCGTCCTTTCGTCCACCCATTCGTTCTTGCGTCCATCTATCCATGCGTCCGTCCATGTGTCCGTTCATCCGTGTGACCATCCGTCCGTCCGTGCGTCTGTTCATGTGGTCGTCCCGCTGTCTGTCCATTCGTCCGTCCATCCGTGCGTCCACCTCTCTGTCTGTCTGTGCGTCCACCAGTCCGTCCGTCTATCTAGTGAACACTCCAAGTACAGCCATCTCACATCTCTTCACCATGTATTCATCATATACAAGTACCGTCATCCAGTGGACATTCTAAGGACCGCTATTTTGGGTATGTGCCACCGCTGGCTACATACACCATCGGAGGATGAACAGACCCACACCCTAAGGAGCTTTGCCCGTAAAATAAGAAAAGTTATGCAACAACACACTGTGTCCACATTCGCTGCTAGTTTTTCTTGATGACATTCCTTAGAATAACGTCCCTCGAAAGCACATTCCCTCGGAATGATTCGCATTAGTTACATGACGAACAAGATTTTTCATAATAATACTTCAATATTTTTTTTATGACGTTAATAATGCAAATCGTTTCGAGAGATGTTGATTTTGTCGTTTCTTCACTGCAGCGAATGGTATCACCTTAGATGTCTTGCACTGCAATCGTTAAGCTAGCGCAAGAGTGCTGTGTGGTGAGTTGACTTGTTTTCATGCCCACGACTTGAAACGTTACTATTCGCTGGCTTTTGCTTCACATAATGGCTCATCTCATTGTGTAAAGTGTGTGGGTACTACGGTCTTAGGTCGGTACTAAGTCTCACTCAAGATCACTCATAAACTATACCTTACGCTTTGGTCTCACTCCCACTCAGAATAATTAAAATTCCCCTGAGCCGGACTGATTGGACTCAGACTCACTAAAATATTACTCACCCGGATCCACCTAGGCTCAGCCTCACGGCTCGGTTTGAGTCTGAGTCCTCTAGCCTAGAAGTACCTTGTTCGACCATGGTGTCAATGTTCTTTGACACCATTATCTCACGTAAGCGGTGCTCTTCTGGGCATGTATTTATATATAGTACGTTTGAATACAAGTTAGGGGGGGTATGTAAACAAGTAAGACATTTTTCTTGAAAGAGACGACAACATCAGATATATTTATCAAGAGCTTTCCGGAAGAGCTTGTGTTAAAGAAAAAAAGGAGGGGGGGGATCAAAGCGATCCGCTAGGTAAATCAAGCCTCTAATAAATAAATATGCAAATTGTGTATGAACCATACTACTTTAGCATACGCTTCAGTAGAAGTGAAAGTTAGCCTGAAACCAGGTAAGGCTGCCAGTAATGCTGAATATGAGTGGATACAACGATAGGTCGGCAAAAACAAAGTGGAACTGACTCACTCTCACCCATTAATAGTCAGTTCTGAAATGGACAAGTACTGCTGACTGGGCAAGTTGGTGAATGATAAAATGATAAATCTTTAGCTCAGCTCGGTTTGAGCTTGAAGAAAACATGTTACACAGTCATGAAGGGGAAGAAACAGACGACAGTGTGAGCTCTAACTTCCAACTCTTCTTTATTGCGTACCCTTACAACACATTTTATAGCTCATTCCACGTGAAGCCGCACGCATGACAATACAGTAAGAGCGTGGCACAGCACATGTTTTCATGGAAAGCTAGTTGTAATATGATCTCAAACTAACAATCCTACATCAATGCTTGACATCACATGTTCTAGAAAATTGAGCTATTTTTTTAGATAACGCCACAGACGTCGTACTCATACACAGATTCGCAGATTTGGCGATAGCGTTCGCCTCAATAATTTTTCGCAAGTGGTTACGACTGCGGCCCAAGTTGACGCACTGGTCAAAGAATGGAGTACAATCACACATCTTATATTACGTAACCAGAAGAAATATTGCTTTTTTACGCTGTAAGAGTGCTCGCGCAAACCATCATTTACACACCTACAAGTCTGTCCGGCGTAAACTGCGCCACAAGACAGCAGGAACGTGTAAACGACGGCTAGGGTGCATTCAACAAATTTATTTACATGATTATTTCTACTGGTGGGTTGCGCCTCCTTCTTGGGGTTCGTAAGCTTACATAGACTCCTTGATACTTAGTAGCATTTTTTAAAGCTTCTACGTTTTTATCTCGTGCAACTTTAATGAAATGGGATCTACAGAAAACGGGCGTATGCATAAGATCCTGCATTGCACCCATATTGAGCGATATTTTTCTTGCCCGTCTTGATGTTTTTCTGTATGATAAGCTCACCCAGACGAAGGTGCGAAAGGCTTTTCGTTACGTGAACGATTTCTTGTTTTTATGGAGTGTGCTTCAGTGGACGTTGAGCTGCTGGTCGCAGAAATCCTGCCAATAATTAAGGAGTGTCTTGCACCACATGAAGTGACGAATGAAATACAGCAGAAAGGTAATATCCACTTTCTTGACCTTTGTCTCTCTTGTTCATTTAAACAAAGATGCTGGCGCTATGAACCGCTGTCGGAAAAGCCTCTTTTGCAGTACAGTTCGGCGCTTTGAAAGCTGATAAAACGAGGGATTTCCAGGTTATGTTTCAACAATGCCCGGATGAAGTCATGCCATCACACTTTGGCCGCTAGTTTCGCAGGACAATGCAAGCAGTTATTCTTAGCAGGCTACACAGTGTTGGTGCATGTTTCGGTAGCTGACTGCCTGTTGAATGGTCCACGTATGCGGGGACGACCACAGACCAATGATGAGCCCGATTCTGGAAAAAGCAGTTGTCATGCCGTATTCACAGCAAACTTAACACCAATTGAAAAAGATAGCCCTCAGAGGAGATGTCCGGGTAGTGTTATCTGCTACAGACAACTAAGTCGTCTATGTAAGCTTACGAACCCCAAGAAGAATTGTGTGGCAGGTCGGGCTAATTGGTATGGCATGACGATAGTTATAGCGCTAGAACAAAACGACGACACAGCGCTCGTGCCCTTCGTGTCCTTCTTGTCTCTGTGTCGTCGCTTCGTTCTCGCGCTATAACTATCCCCAAGAAGAAGGTGCAACCCACCTGTGGAAAGAAGCATGTAAATAAGTTTGTTGAATGTGCCCTAGCAGTCGTCTACATGTTACTTCTGTCGTGTGGCGCGGTTTTCACAGGACAGACTGGCAGTTGCGTTAATGATCATTTGCGCGAGCACTCTTACAATGTAAAAAAAACAAGATTTCTTCTCATGGTTTCCTGGTTATGCATTGTATAACACGTGCGATTGGCATTGATAGCACTTCATTATTTGACAAGTGAGTCATCTTGAGCCGTTGACGCGAGAAATTATTGAGGCGAACGCTATCGCAAAATATGCCAAGCTGTTTGTGCATACGCCATCTTTGGCGTATCAGAAAAAACTCTAAGCATATCCACGAAGTGAATGATGATGAGTGGGGCGAAGCATCCATCAGTCCGTCCGTGCTTTCGTCCATCCGCGCCACCATCCGTGCGTCCATACATGCATCCATTCATGCGTCCGTCCGTCTGGCCATGCGTCCGTCCGTGAGTCCGTCCACTCGTCTGTTCGTCTGTTCATGCGTCCATTCATCCGTACGTCCGCACGTCCGTCCATTTGTCGATCCGTGTGTCCATCTAGTGAACACTACAAGTACCGCCATCTCGCATCTCGCATCCCCTGTGCCACATACTTGCTCCGCGCACCCGTCCATCCATCCAGTCCGTCCATGCGTCCGTCCACGTGTCCATCTAGTGAACACTCTAAGTACCGCCATCACCCATCTCGCATCCCCTGTGGCACCGGTGGCTATATACGACAACATTGGAGGATGTACAGACCCATGCCTTAAATAAGAAGCTTCGCCCCTAAAACGGCTCAAGTTTATGGAGCCTGTGCTGTAAGGCTTTGATATAGGATTGTTAATTTGAGATCAGATTACAACTAGGTTTCCTTCACAACTTATGCTGTGTCACGCGCTTACTGTTTCGCCACGTGTGCGGCGTCGGGTGGAATGAGCTATCTAGTGTGTTGTAAGAGTACGCAATAAACAAGTGTTGGAACTTAGCACTCACATTGTCGTCTGTTTTTTCCCCTTCCTGACTGATAGCATCTTTTCTTCACGCTCAAACTGAGCTGCGCTAAAACAATATCATTTTAGTGAGAACTGGCAGACAAGTATGCCAAGGGAAGTATAGAAGATATTTTAGGAGCAATTGCATTGTAAATGTGAAGCAAGAAAAGTGCATGAAAAAATAATTTGCCGTGGGAAGGTACCGAACCAATGACTTCGAATAACGCGTCGTATGCTCTATCAACTGAGTTACCATGGCTGCCATCCCCTCTTTGTGGAGTCTGTATATGCATTAAACGTTTCAGCGTTAGTCATCGCCGCCTGCTGCCATTGCAACAAAGCCACGAAAACATAAGCGATGCAACGGTTGGACTAGAGGAGCGGCGTGCTCGCATGATCCGCACACAAAGAGGGAAGAATAGGGCAGGTTCTTCACAGCTCGCTGCAGGTGAGGGTTGGGCCGTAGTTCGATGAACTAGTGCCGGTAAAACTGAGAAGTAGACATGAAGCGCCGGCCTCAGTCAACACTTCGCTTCTGACCAGCCGCACGTGTTTGGATTTAAATCGAGAATGAAACCCGTGCACGTTGTACATAAATAAAATGACAGTTGTTTTTGAATAAAGAACCTACAAAGGCGAAAATTGGTCACTAAACCTACAAAAAAATGCCCCGAATGTGAGGCTTACTAATAAAAACTAGCAACAGAACGACGCACTTTGAGCACTATTTGACCTGCTTGTCTTGCTTGAAAAAACAAAAACAAAGCAACGGTAGGCAGTCAGATTCATTTTTAACGAAAATTGCCTTACTTTTCTCAGACGAGACGGCCTAGTGTTCTCCCGTAGTGTTCTCCGTTGTACCAAGTACTCTAAATCGTCACCACTCTTTCTGATTGATTGATATGTGGGGTTTAACGTCCCAAAACCACCATATGATGATGAGAGACGCCGTAGTGGAGGGCTCCGGAAATTTCGACCACCTGAGGTTCTTTAACGTGCACCCGAATCTGAGCACACGGGCCTACAACATTTCCGCCTCCATCGGAAATGCAGCCGCCGCAGCCGGGATTTGAACCCGCGACCTGCGGGTCAGCAGCCGAGCACCTTAGCCACTAGACCACCACGGCGGGGCGTCACCACTCTTTCTAAGCACAGTATTCACACTGACCTTAGAACCAGCTGGCGGTCCATCACCCTTCCAAACTGTGACTACAAGCTCATAGCTAAGTGCATGTCTGTCCGACTCACTCCAGTACATAGTAATGCTTTGGGTCCGTACCAGGCGTGTTGTGTCGAAGGTCAATCGTGCCAACCTCACAATTTTAATATTAGGGATCCTGTACACTGGTAGAATTCATGCAACCTTCATGGAATTATTTGTGCTTTTCATCAAGAGAAGGCGTTTGATATTATCAGTCATAAGAACCTTTTTAAAGTTTTAAAGCAGACAGGCTTCAGTGCCAAGCTCATCAGCATGATCAGGGCTCTCTATTTTCGTCCTAGTTCTGCTGCTGTCATACAAGATCACGTCTCGGAGCCTTTCGGTGTGGAGTCAGACAGGGCGATCCACTTTCGCCTGCTCTCTACGCGCTCGCAATTGAGCCGCTTTGCAGAGGCTTTCTAAAGACACCAGCTTTGGTAGATTTCCCCTTCCGCCAGGTCCCCCCCCCCCCGTGGCAATGTTCGCCTATGCAGATGAGCTCTCCATTGCCGTCCCGGGCGAGACAATTGTTTGCACCTTAATGGAGGAGTACTGCTTGGCGAGCGGCGCCAGGAGAAATAAATCGAAAAGCGCAGTCATGTATATGAACTGCGCTCCCTTCAGCCCGTGTCCCATGCACGCCTTCCCCACAAAGGAGTGTTTACGCTTATTGGCCTTCCATTTCAAACCAGATGGCCTGACTACCGAAAAACTGGCGGTTCGCTATGGACTGACAGGTTTCGGTAACTCGGTGCCTTGTCTTGTCCGCTTACAGCTAGGGCCACAATAATTCGGTCGCCATTGTTTAGTTTTATCACGTGTGTAAGTTCAGTTATGCCGGTTAGGCCCCATACCAGGATTATCCTGGAAAAGGAAAATTTTCTGTTTATTTGGCAGTCGTGCATCTGTGTGGTTGCCGCGCCCCGTGCTCAAGCTGCGCGGGGATGAAGGAGAATTCAGTATTGCTGACCTCTGCGTTGTGACCAGGGCGCTACACTTTAGATGGACACGGGTAGCTCTCGATTCGGATATGCTCCTCACTCGAAGCTTCGCGTCGTATTTACTAAGCACGCGGGTGAAACTTTTCTCGCCTGGGGAATTTCTAATTCGGTGCCTTGGGCGGGAACACCTTCTACCTTCTATGCAGCGGCCGCTTCTACTTTGGCCTATCTCTAAGAGCCCGACGCCGGGATTGATTTAGCTTCTATCGAACTCGAAGACCTAGTCGATAGACTCACCCCAGAGTTACCTGCACGCTGTAAAGAATTTGACTTGTCCCGCCATAGTTCTAACTGGCGGTTCATTCTTGCCAGTTTCCTGGACGCCAAGCGCGCTGCATTCTTGTACCGCCAGGTCAGGGGACGCTTGCCCATAACATTCAAGCACACTAGAAATGTGACCCTTCTGCGGCAGTAGGAAGAACCTGGTTCACATGTTCTCTCAGTGTGCACTACCGGCTGCCCTCCATCGAAGGACAACTAAGTTGTTTGGTCTCCCCGGTGTTCCTTTCGACACCATTCGGTTTTAGATGCGGAGCATCTAATACTCGAGCCTTGTAGTGCGGCGCCGTCCGCAAGCTTCCTCCTCCTTCTTCCACCATCTGTGCATCCCTTCCTCCTCTACACACCGCGCGCGCTTCACTCCTCCACCATCTGTGCACCCTTCCTCCTCTACACACCGCGTGCGCTTCTCCTCTTCACGAACATTCGCTAGCTGTATAATGTAGCGCGCATGCGCAGTCGCGCTTCGAGAACATCGGCAGCTGACGCGCGCGCATGCGCCGTTGCGCTTCTCCCCTTCTCGAACATTCCACAGCTGACAGTGCATGCGCCGTCGCGCTGTATATATACTCAAGGTTGGCGCTCGCTCGCTCAGTTGCCGCTCGTCGGTTGGTTTGTATGGCGCGTCGACGTCCAAGGTCGCGGTGAAATGAATTCCAACGAATCCACAAACACAATGATCGACGTCCCTTCGACCAGCGCCGTCCTTTCGCATACGTGTGTACGTGTTCACTCATTTAACACCCCCTCCTACAACCACGTTAACCAATTTAGCCATCGACCCAAGTAAGTCACAATTTAACACCCAATTTCACAACCACGTTAACCAATTTAGCCATCGACCCAAGTAAGTCGCACTTTAACACCCCGTTAACCAATTATATGCTCCGCATCCTCCTGAGTGTTCCCCCGAGGGAAGCTGCGGGCAATTTTTTTGCATCCTCTGTCGGGAGGAGCAGTTAACCAGTACGTGTTCATGCTCATTGAAAGCTCCTACCAAGAGTGGGTGACATATATACAGAGCCTAGAAGGGCTACAAAGAAAAGATATCTTATTTATATTTAATAAATACAGAAGGCTAAATTCCCCAATTCATTTATGAAATTTTATATCCCCACCCCCTCCCTTAGCCGTCCGCAGAAAAGTCAGTCGACTCAAGTTCTTCCGTAATATTTTAAATGGTAAGCTTAGTATGTCTGCACCCTCGTATTTGACAGCCACTACAGCCAATTTTTACAAACACACCCTTCCACAGATTTTTGCCAATGCAGAGGCATTTAAACAGAGTTTTTTCCCCTGCAGTGTTTCGGTTTCGAATGGTCTGCCCGAGTTTGTTTACGAGGCAGACAATTTTGATGAAGCCGTTGAACAGCATGGGTCATTGAATCGCTTAGACTGTTATATAACTTATTGCAATAGTGTTGTATTGTGTAACTGCTGTCTTTTATTTCTCTGTTTAAATATCACTTAATAGCAAAAATGATGTATTGCGTGTGGTGCTAGTATTGTTAATCAATTGATTATGTACTGTTCTCTTTGATATTGTAAACCCACTCCTGCCTGGGCCATGGTGGCCTGCAGTACAGTGAAATAAATAAACAAATAAATAAATATGTTTTATTACAGTCAGCGTGTACTAACCTATAGAATCGTCAAAGCGCAGCAGGTACTAAACATGTTATGAATCGATTGCTTTTCGTTTCTCAACGCGTGAATAACAGGTAGGCTGGAAACTCGCTCGGACTAAAAATACCGTCCGATTCCTACGTCACGGCAGTCACCTGCCATCTGATGAAGCGTTTATATAATTTATCGCTAACGCGTTGTGAATTTCTTTCGAGAGCGAAAACAGTAGAGGTTATTTACGCGCAAAGAATCACCGGGCATATATTTCCGATACCTCCAAGCCATTATATATGTATCGTGCCCATATATTTCAAAGAATTATATATAGGGTGTACAAAATTAGGATTTACGATGTTTAATTCTCATTTGCATAATTGCACATACAAGACATTATAAGCCGAGGCGCAAGGCTACTCCTGATGTACCGTGGCTCAGCCTCGCCACGTTGGTTTAGTAGCTAATGTACTTGGCTGCTGACCCACAGGCCGCGGGATCAAATCCCAGCTGCGGTGGTTTCATTTTTGCTGGAGGTGAAAATGCTGTAGGCCCGTGTGAGATTTAGGTGCACTTTAAAGAACCCAGGTGGTAAACGTTTTTAGAACCCTCCACTACGGCGTCTCTGATAATCATATGGTGGCATAGAGTTTCATACAATAATACCTAGATTGGTATCTGGCGCTGGGATCGTGTACCTCCATAGGGATGATGGGAAGTACAGGATTCGGATTAGATAGAGTTAACTAGTGAACTGTCTACAGACTTGTTTCTACAGTTTCAGTTTCGTTCTTCGCGCAGCGCAAACAGTGGGGTGCAGTAAAAGCACTGAAGCAGAGCGTTTGTTGTTCAAAGAGACTGAAGACCACTAGGCCTGAACTTTGCTGCGACGTTGAAGCTTTACAAGTCGTATTTGACAGTTTAAACAAAGCGTCATCCACTCACCACTGCACATAGATGTAGCGCCTCATGCCAGTGTAGGATATTGAATCAAGTTCATATTTTTTCACGAGCGCATCTTGCATAAACTCGCTTTAAATCGACTGTAAAACGATGACGAAACTAAGTAGGCGCACCGTCACCCTCCCCTAAGTCGACTTCAGAACGGGACGAGAGGTGCGTTGGGGGCAGACCACTTGGACAGACGCACCTGTTCAAGTGGTCAGGTGCGTCTTGGGTGAGTCAGGCAACGCCCTTCAGCCATTGGGTGAGTCAGGCAATGCCGGAAGGCAATGTCATGTTGCCTGAGGGCGTCAACAAACGAAAGTAAATACATCGATAGTCAGGTAAGCATTGTCTACGATATTACCGCGTCATGTGGAGAAAAGTGTGGGGACCAAACCGAGCTGTGCTTTTACTTCAGGCTTAGACAGCATTGCAACGATGTCAGGAATGACAGAGGGTCCCCTGGAAGTACATTGCAGATATTGCAAGTGTATAACGAGTTTTATAGCTCGCATTGCGATTTCCACGAGTCGAGATAAATGGAATAGATTAATAATGGAGGCTACAGAGATAATCGAAGCTGGAGGTTATCTGTGCGTGAGCGTGGCATACATATCATTATCGCAGGAAGAGTTGCAATTTTCGAATGCGACTGCGCAGTGATGAAATTTACCAACACTCTTTGTATAAACAGTACTCGTGTGTTTTTATTCGAATAAACCTTTTTTGAAAGTGTCCCTTTGTGTGTCTGTGTCTCTCTATTCCCTCCCATTGTCTTTTTCACGCCCTTTATCTCGAATCTAGTACACCATGCTCTGCCGAGGTGCATAGGTGTAACGTTTCACTAGTGACGTTACTGACAGGGCCATGCACTTAGCACATGTTGCCTTGTCAATAAACTGTGACACTACCACTTCTTGGTGAGTCAGAGTAATCTCCTGAGAAGCATTGAGATACGTTCCACCACGCAAGCCTGAACAGTGAAGTAAATCGAATATAACACTTCTGAAGGTGTCAAAACGAGCAGAACTCGCTGAAAAAAAAAAAACGTGGCTGATTCCTCTTTCTAAAAATTGCTACAACAAGAAAGTTAAACGTGTCATCAGCGAAGTAGCTGAGCATCTATTGTGCATTGTTTTGTAAAAAGGGCGAACGTATGAAATATACAGCAACAAACTGCAAAGTTCCATGAAGAAGAGCAAGTGGCTCGAGCAGGCAGCACGTGAAGAAAAGCAAGAAAGCCCTCAAGCAGACAGCACACACAGAATGAGCCCACGACGAGCATGGACTAACAAGTGTCACAGCTCGACACTTAAAGCGCAGTTTTGAAACAGAAAGGAATACGCACGAAATGAACGCACAAGTATACACAGGGCGAGCGTGAACTGCCACGATTCTTCAATCTTCGTTAGAGACCAGCGTGCTCTTTTCTTTAACGTGGCCGCGGCAGTGAGCTAAGTGACCTTCATGCTTTCCGGAATCATGAGTCTGATAAGCGCACGCACAGAAGAGACCACGCTTCGTGAAGGTGGTGCGCATTCAAACTCGAGAAGTGACATGGTGCATATAAATAGCTTGCCGTTAGCAGTCTTGACAATATGCGCTTCGTGGCTTAGTGGTTAGCGTGGCGCTCTGCAGACAAGGAGGTCTTTGTTACAACGCTCCATGACTGAAGCTTTCCTTGGGCGAAGTTCCTCTTAGTCTAACTTTGTGCTGCGTCACACGTAACCAGCGGTATCTCCAGAATAGCATAGTAGATGAAGCTGTCTCATCATCATTTTTCGTCACATTTCCTAGACGGCGTTGGTTCAATAAAAGTGTGTGCATACTAGGCTGGAACGCACGAAAAAACGGGTGGATGGACGCTTCGCTTCACTCATCATCATCCACTCCTTGAATATGCTGTGATTTTTTTCTTTGAAACTTGTTACTAACAGATTGCGAGGAAAAAAAATCGAATATATATTTCACTACGTCGCATTCGTGATGAATATACGTCATTGGAGGCAAGGTGGACGATGGCATAAAGCACTTGCGTGTTAAAATACATGTAAGTTCCCAGAATCGCTCTGAAATGTCTAGAAATGTCACAACCTGCACATTTCAAGATGTTTTTAAATGTTAAAATCTTAATGAAAGCAATATGAGATTCGAGTAACTGAGTAGAAGCCGCATCTGAACCGACCTTCTCGACTGAATTCGTGTCACTGACACATAAGAGTTAGTGGTTTGGTACGGAAAGTTTACGTTGGAAGTCTTTATTAACATATACTAGACGAGATACCTGTATCTAGAAAATTCTTCGGATTTAAATACTAGATAAGGTTCTCGAATTCGCAGTGATGCTGACTTCCGTCTTCAGGTAGGTCACCACCTTCAAAAAAGTTTTACAGTTTCTATCCAAAAGTTTTAATTAGAGCTTTATCATGTAAAGCATAAGTAAGCGTAAGGTTCACAGTCATGAAACTGCTCTAAATTAGAAAAATAAAATTTATAGAAATAAAATATGCCAAATATGCGTATTGCGTCAACAATTATCACTGAAAAATAGTTACTAATATTTAAACGCGACTTGGCATATATGTAGTGAGGACACCATCCCGTGCATCTAACCTCAATGATCACCACATCTCTAAGCTATGGCACGTTATCACAAAAAGACTGACAAAGTTGATGTTTGGAATTGTCGTTTTTCACACGATTGGCCAGTGTACAAAATGTTTCAGCTCGTTTTCAATATTTCTGCTTTATTGGACAGTTCTAAATACAAAAAATAGTAAGAACTGTTTAATGAGAAAACTTCATTAAAACGATAGCTATCACTGTTCGCGTAAGTGTAAGATCCAAACCTTAAGTTTTTTGAAGAACGGTTTCAGAGATTAGAATCAAATGTTCAAAATACAGAAAAACGGTTAGTATCTTTGAAATTCCCCAGGATAATTGCTTCGGACATGCATTGAATGAATATATTCTCGTTTTGAGTGAGCTGAAAGCATTTACTTTTTTTGTGTTGCGTCTCCAGCTGACACTCATTGACGTGCGTCAGAGCAGGCCCAGGCTTGATATAATAATTTTATAACTTGCGTTGATGCTCACTTTTTGTCCTATACTTTGCCATATTTCGTGGAGAAATATAACTTTATCTCCTATAGGCCACAACACACAACAAAGTCCAATAGGAAGAAGGTAGTGCACCAAAAAATGCCAGGCATACGCGCAAGGCACAGCACAGTCACAGCGAAAGCTAGAAGTGTGGCCTATCAGAGTCTTTTCAAAGTCCCGATTTGGTACCTGCTGCAGGAACACCTGCTTGATACCCACTACGGCATTAATAATAAATTTTTCTGGTAGTAGGCCGGCATTTGCTATGCTGTGTTTTGTCATTCTTCCGAGAAGCGTGGTTTCCGCTAAACACTTGCACGGAATTTTGTGCAAATTGTTCATGCAGTGGCTGACGACGATGAGGAATTATGCCTGAAGTGGGTATGCGCCACAGTTTATTGGTAAACAAGAGCAAGCTTTTGTAATGAGTTCGGGTATTGTACGACCAACTCGTTACGCTATTCGCTTTGTGGGAGGACTGGTTGTTTTTTTGCTGTTTTAAAATGAGTTATGAATCATATTAATGCAATTGCTTTCCCGACATGAAGCCTGCCTGAGGCAAGTTTGCTACCAAGTCCCAAGCACCGGCGTAGCTTAGTGGTAGAACACTGGACTCGCATTCAGCGGATATGGGTTCCTAGCCCCGCTTTGTCATTGGTGCTAGTTTTTTTTTAATTTCATGCGATTTGGTTACGGACACCGGCGGAGGCGGTGGACAAACACGGCGCCACGCATGACCCGAGTTTCGATTTCATAACAGCTTTCGCTGTAAAAGCACAAATAGCTGAGAAAGAATGGAGCCAACTCAAACAACAGAGTCCTGTACACGTGTGTTAGACATTTCAAATAAATCGACAGCATCATGTCTCACAAGATTTAGAATTTACCTAGACAACTTAGCAATACTTGTGATGCCTAACAAAACACTTATGACAATAATGCAGGCGTAGTGCAAACAGGAACCTCCAGTTTCTGTTTCGAGTGCATCCAAGGAGTGCTGCAAAAGTTATTACTTTCGAATGGCTTGAAATAAGTCTATAAAGCTTCTTCCTCAATATATTTTTAAGAAATTGGGTTATTAAAGGTGGCGACCTGCCTTCCCTCACTTGATTAACAACGCTATCAGTCAAAGAGAGTAAATGACAGTGGCATCATCTTGCGTTCCCACACTGACTGAGCCTAAATTTATTATTTTTCATGCTAGACGCCCTAACAAACTACTAAAAAGATTCCTACATTGACTTTTACATGACGATTCATTTTATGTAGAGCTCTGATAGATAACTGCTGACTGGGACAACTTCTGGGCCGCCGTATCTCGCAACATTGCATAATAGATTGCATTGGCGCTATAACTTGGCTCATACATAGCCAGTCTTTAGGATCAATGAATGAAAGAAATGTTTAGGGCGCCATAGGTAGCGTTAGTGATAAACCCAGCCTTTCGGTAACTTCCCGGGGCTGTTGGACTGTTCATAACTGTTCCTCTAATATCAAGCTACATAGAGCAGCGTTCCACTGTTCGTCAATGTTTTCCTTGTCGCTGCGCAACGCGAAGCAACAGAGGAGCATATGAGTTAGATACGTAATTTGAGGCATTTCTAGCATGATGTGGCACAGTAGAAAACTGCAGATAAATCTTGTTAATTACCAGTGGGTTAAGTGAGGCTCTTGTTTTTAGGAGCATTTGCGCAATGGCTTGAGCTCTGTTCAGTTTACTGTGTGCAGGGGAAAGACCCTGCGTCCTAAGTAGAAGTGCTTGGTTAGCTCGCTCGGATGTGATTCCTGCAATTTTAGCATCTTCTTACCTTGTAGCTGCACGATTGGCAAGTCCTCGCGCAGCACTGGGGCAGACTCGTCGAAGTTCGCTGTTCTGCTCCACATGGAATTATGCAAAGGCTGAAGCAATTTTATAAAAATTGCGTCAAGTCAACAAAAACATGCCTAAAAGTGCATCATATTTTCTTTCTTATAATGACAAAAAAAATGCCTGCCTGCACCCCCTTGAGTCAACCAACCGAGAGTAATATTGTCGTCATAGCTACTAACTCACAATAAGGACGGGACAGTCATTCATAGTGCTGTGTACTGTGAGCGCCATATAGCAGATACGTCTGTGAGAAATTGTACCTGCCATTTATGGGACAACGTAAGTAATCGTGCCATCTTCACCACCGAATCAATTCTCTTAAGAGCGGAGAAGCTTAACAATGATGAGGCAATTGTTTGGGAATACGTCATCCGAACTTTCTAGCCCAGCTACCAGACCTAAGTGGGACGAGGAGGAGAGCATAGCTAAAACTGAGTGGATGAGAGGGAAGACTATATAGCGAGTGTACCATGGTAGAGAAAGAGGCTGGAGTGGGAGGCGGGGTATGGAGGAGGACAGCGAAGGCGAAGAAGGGGATCATTCAAAATATATCTTGAAAGAGGGGAGCGTCCTGATTTCACTCTCAAATGTTCGGAGATGTCGGAGCTCGTGCCACTAACTTTGGTATTTATTCAGACTTCGCGCCCTTAATTAACTTGAAGCTGCGCGTAGATTTTTTAGACAACTGTGACACAGCTATTGTACCGAAATTTTTGGGCACAGCTTGAAATATTTATCCGAAATATGAAAAACAATTTATAGTAAACCATGCGAACCAGTAGCGGCTGGTGGAAAGGGCTTGGGCGTGGGCTGGAAGCCAAGGCTACCAGGAAGACGCGCGCACCCACGCATTTTTTCACGCTGAACCGTTACGAAGCTGCTTGAGTAAGCTTCACTGCTGCAAGGGAAAGCAATGCTAAGAAACCTGATTGCCGTGCTACGCTGTTTACGATTTGTGGCTGGCTATTGCCGGAAAGCACATGACCACGCCGCGTCAAAGTCACACTCTTCTCCATTATAATGCACTTATTCCGCAACAATGTATTGATGAAAAATGAAAAATAGGTAAACCTCCTTTGACGTGGCCCCAGCTTTAAAACGAACAATCGTTTCAAGAGACAGTTCAAGGCGCGTTAATTTTAGGTTTTACGCAGCTAAGCACAACTTGCATGTGTAATTTTAGTTAATATAAACTATTTCGCCGTCGTCTTCGAGGCAAATGTACGAGAGCTTTTCCGCATATGCATTTAGCCGAGAGTGCGCTGTCTTTAACAAATAGTCACAGGGTTGTGACGTGGACGAACAGTGCGTTGAGATGAAACTGTTTATTGGGCCGAACTTGAGGCCACAAAACTGAAGGTCAGATTACAGCAATACACGGGCCTTGACAGCGGCGAACAGAACGTTGGCCGTCGATCAAGTGACAAGTGGTGGAGCGCGTGTGGATCTATTCAGATGCCTTCGAATATTCCGGCTAGTCTTATCACTGGGCGTTGCGTAAGCTGCGAAATAATCTCCAAAACCTTCTCAAACAGTGAAGCGCAGTTTGCGCTGGAATTTTTGACAGGCTTTGTCGGCAGCATCCGAAAGAAATAAAAGTGAAGATAAGAAGCAACCGTGGCGATATTCGCGCCTTCACGTAACGTCATCTTGAGAAGAACATACACTTCCTTCACATGCCCTGCCGCGGTGGTCTAGTGGCTAAGGTACTCGGCTGCTAACCCGCAGGTCGCGGAATCGAATCCCGGCTGCGGCGGCTGCACTTCCGATGGAGGCAGAAATGTTGTACGCCCGTGTGCTCAGATTTGGGTGCACGTTAAAGAACCCCAGGTGGTCGAAATTTCTGGAGCCCTCCACTACGGCATCTCTCATAATCATATAGGTGGTTTTGGGATGTTCAACCCCCCATAATATATCATCATCACTTTCTTAACGTATACAAATATATTCTTCATGTACCATTTAAAAAGCTAAGCACTACAGTTTTCCATACCCACGTGATAAATTAAATGTACACACGTGGAATTGACAAAGCAGCAGCCACGGAGGCACACACAAAAGCGATGACATCAGAGAGCCTCGAGCCGTCTGCCTTCCAGCACCAGAAGGAGCGTGGTAGGAGCCATGAACCCTTACTTACCAGAATGCGATGCGGAACCGTTAATACGTTTGAAACACTACTTAGACAAACCTGGTTCGGAAATTCGCAATCTCCTTGGCACTGTCGCACCTTTTTCGAAACATATGCCGTGCTCCATGAGGGTGTTCTGAGCTCAGCTTCTCCGCGGCGTCCGCCCGCGTGACGGTTGAGCTCAGTCGCTGCACCCTAAAGTTTTGAAGCGAGCAATAATAATCATTATTCGTGCATATCGTGAAGTACTGCAGCTAAGTCCTTTGCCGAGATGTATTTTGAGCAACGGACAGGCTCAATTGAAACTATGAAACAAAGTACGAAACCAGAGCTCAGATATAGAAAAAGAAAATAGAAATATAGAATATATAGAAAAAAAGAAATATAGAAAAGAAAAATATAGAAAGAAAAAAAGTGTTAGTACTAATGACAGCGCACAAGCTAAAAGACACTCCGTTTTCGCTCTCAGAGGACTTTTCCTTCCGAGTTCAGGGAAATTTGAAGGAAATTATAGAAAAGCGCTGTAAAAGATAAAGAGGATCGTGCTAAGGTAAAACTTGTCTATGACAAACTGAGTATCAACAGCGTATTGGTCGGTTGGGATGAACTTAACGATTCAAGGTTTAGAATTACAAACAAGCAAAGCTGACGGTACAAAGCTGACCCTCAGGGCTTGAAAGTTGTCAACGTGAACTGTAGAAGTGTTGTAAATAAGATAACTGAGTTAGAGGCCTTGTTGCTCACGCATGATCCCCATATCGCTGTTCTAACCGAAACCTGGTTACACAAAGACATATACGGTAGCGAATTTGCACCAGCTGGCTACAGCGTATATCGGAAAGATCGGGGCAGTAAAGGGGAAGGAGTTGCTCTGATATATAAAAATTCTTTAAACGTCATAAGAATGCCTGATATACCTAATGTTAAAGGTGTTGTTTGCAAGGCCTTTCATGGCAGCATAAAATTCATCATTGGAGGTATCTACAGGCCCCCCAGCTCCACTATTACAGTATTCGAAGAGCTGCGGACATACCTCGACAAACATGTACAGATCGGTGATCACATTATTTTGAGTGGGGATTTTAATTTGCCTGATGTTGAATGGAAAGCCTTCTCGCTTAAAACCCGTAATAATTCATTTGGCGAAGAAATGTTAGATATTGCCTTTACGTTTGATTTATTACAGATTGTCGATGCCTTTACCAGAGTACAAGGTAGCTCTTCGGCAATCCTTGATCTTTGTTTTGTTAGCGGGTCAATTTCTTCCAAGACAGCTTGCTGTGTTTATCCCGGAATATCGGATCACAAGGCTGTGCTCCTGGAACTGTCAGATGTTTCCCTAAACAAGAACTTAAAAACTAAAACTTTCCCAAATTTCTCTCGCGCAGACGACAAATCAATCATAGATATGCTGTCTTTTACCTTTGATGCCTTTTCACACAGTAATCTTCACGTTGAAAGTCTTTGGAATTTCTTTAAAGATATTGTTAATGAATGTATCGAGCGATTTGTACCGCGCATTACAAAAAGAATGCCAAAGAAAAATCCCTGGATCACTCGGGACACATTACGTTTGAAAAGGCAATTAAAAAGGCAAAAAAAGCAACAGTCACGCAAATGCACTTCTTGTAGAAAAACAAAAATATCTGAAATTAGCTGCAAGCTCAAAATACAGCTGACATAAGATAAAAACCGCTATTATAGTGAGTCTCTCCCAAGGTTTATAGCCACAACCCCAGACAAATTTTGGCAGACAATCAGTCCAACATCTTCTGTCTGTGACGTGTTCGATATTGACGGTGTGCGAGTAAACGATGAATCTATTATTTCTAATGCATTTAACAAGCACTTTAAATCTGTCTTTTTACAAGACAATGGTTCACTTCCGATATTTGAAGCGAATTTTCCCCCCATGTCAGACGTAGTAATAAGTGAAGAAGGTATTCTTAATATGCTTTGAAATCTTGATTTAAAAAAGTCGCCAGGACCAGACAATATCCCGAACATGTTCTTACAGCGTTACGCAGAATGGACTTCAAAATATTTCCATGTCTTGTTTTCGAGATCTTTACATGAGGGAGAATTGCCGAGTGACTGGAGAATCGCCAGAGTGAAGCCATTACATAAGACAGGACCCAAGCATATGATTAGTAACTACCATCCCATTTCTTTAACATCAAGTTGCTGCAAACTACTAGAACACATTATACACAATCACATATCTGAATTTCTGGAAACACATAGTGTACTAACCAACTTTCAACATGGGTTCCGGAAGGGATACTCTACCTGCACCCAGCTGGTACAGACAGTGCATGACTTTGCTATCTCTATTAATAACGGCAATCAAACCGACACCATTTTCATGGATTTCTCCAAAGCCTTTGATAAACTTTCACACCAAAAATTGCTTTTCAAACTAGACAAAATTTTCAGGAACAACAAATTACTTAAATGGATCTTGGCATACCTATCAGACCGGGAACAGTTTGTTAATTTTAAAAACAGCAGCTCCTGTAGGCTAACGGTTAGCTCTGGCGTTCCCCAGGGTTCGGTGCTTGGTCCCATCCTCTTTCTGGTATATATTAATGATATAGTTGACAAATTCCTGTGAAAATGAAACTTTTAGATGCGGAGCATCTAATACTCGAGGCTTGTAGTGCGGCGCCGTCCGCAAGCTTCCTCCTCCTTCTTCCACCATCTGTGCATCCCTTCCTCCTCTACACACCGCGCGCGCTTCACTCCTCCACCATCTGTGCACCCTTCCTCCTCTACACACCGCGTGCGCTTCTCCTCTTCACGAACATTCGCTAGCTGTATAATGTAGCGCGCATGCGCCGTCACGCTTCGAGAACATCGGCAGCTGACGCGCGCGCATGCGCCGTCGCGCTTCGAGAACATCGGCAGCTGACGCGCGCGCATGCGCTGTTGCGCTTCTCCTCCTTCTCGAACATTCGACAGCTGACGCGCGCATGCACCGTCACCCACCATCTGTGCCACGCGCGCTTCTCCCCTTCGAGAACATTCTACAATTCTCCTGATTCTCCAGTGGACGCGCATGTGCCGTCGCGCTTCGAGAACATTCAACAGCTGACAGTGCATGCGCCGTCGCGCTGTATATATACTCAAGGTCGGCGCTCGCTCGCTCAGTTGCCGCTCGTCGGTTGGTTTGTACGGCGCGTCGACGTCCAAGGTCGCGGTGAAATGAATTCCAACGAATCCACAAACACAATGATCGACGTCACTTCGACCAGCGCCGCCCTTTCGCATACGTGTGTACGTGTTCACTCATTTAACACCCCCTCCTACAACCACGTTAACCAATTTAGCCATCGACCCAAGTAAGTCGCAATTTAACACCCCATTTCGCAACCACGTTAACCAATTTAGCCATCGACCCAAGTAAGTCGCACTTTAACACCCCGTTAACCAATTATATGCTCCGCATCCTCCTCAGTGTTCCCCCGAGGGAAGCTGCGGGCAATTTTTTTTTGCAGATGATTGCGTAATTTACTCTGAAATAAGCAGCATGTCAGATCAATTTCTTCTAAACGATGCCCTTCAAAAAGTTATCACGTGATGTGACCAATGGCAGATGGCTGTAAACTTCGATAAAACTGTAGTCATGAGAATGACTACAGTTTTATCCAGAAAAAGAATCCTTTTGTCTTTAACTACTCTGTGAACGCAATCACCCTGAGAGAAGTAACTCAATATAAGTACCTCGGTTTATGGATAACTAATAATCTTAATTGGAATAAGCACATTGATTTTATGATTGCTTCCGCGAATAAAAAGCTTTCCTTTCTTTGGCGAGCGCTGAAACTTTCCACTCCTGATGTTCGTTTACTTGCGTACAAATCAGTAGTTCGACCAGCATTAGAATAGTGCGTCGTTATCTGGGATCCATACACAAAGACAAACATTAGCAGCTAGAAAACGTACAAAATAATGCTGCGCGCTACATATTTAACAAATTTGGACGCACTTCAGTTACCGAACTTCTACGACGAGCCGACTTACCTTCGTTAGCACACAGGAATCTTTTATCGCGACTGAAGTGTTTCTATCAAATAATCAAGGGGCATTATAAAATAGATTTTTAGATGCGATTTCATTTTCAGCTGGATACGCTACCAGAAAAAGACACCAATTAACAGTCACCCCCCCCCATCGCACACGTACTAACTGTTAAATGTATTCCTTCTTTCCCAGAACTATTTCCGATTGGAATAAACTTCAGAATTCACAAGTTCTACAGCCTTCTCTAAGTTTGTTTGAGTCACACCTTAATTAGCATTGTATACCAATCCTCTGTTGTTGTTGTATTATTTGTAACAACTTTTTGTACCCGAGAAGAAGAGCCATTTCATCTGTGTTGAATTGTACAGTTGTTGTAAACCATGTATCCTTTTTATGCACTGTAACTCACCTGCTAAAATCCGAATCAGGGATTGCAGTATTTATAAATAAATATAATAAATAAATAAATAAATATAGCATACTACCAGTCTGCAAGTGCTCACGCTATATGTTTCATTTCATTGTCTAGAAACGATCAGTCGCATTGGGTGCACCCGACACCGCGTGATGATTAATTCATACATCAAGCCTTGTTTATTAGCAAGAATCATGCATTAGGCCACACAATTAAAGCACTCGATTACGAGTTCACACGAAAAATGTTTCGTGCCTTATCCCAATTGCAAATGTTCTGTCTAGCCCCTCCCCCCCTCCGCTACTACTTTTTCAAACTAGATGATACACAGTCAAACCAAAGTGATTCACTTTGTTTCTAATGTAAGTGACGAGAGCGAGCTTTTGTACGTGGTCCAGTGAACTCAAGCCGTACGCGTTACCATGGACCAACCGCCTGATCTGGGATGGCACAACGATTAAGGGGTGGCCGTATGCATGTACCATGATCGTGCCTTTTATTATTAGTGCTTGCCTCCTTGTGGCACACGAACATTTAACTCGGGAGATATGAGAAAACAGCAGAGATGGCGTAGTGGTTAGAGCATCCGCATCGCATGCAAATGGTCAGTGGTTCAAATCCTGGTGCCGCGCAGTTACCAACCGGATAAAAAAATCCGCGTGGTGATGGAACTGCATTACGAGGCCGGGGGTGCGGCCTCACCGGTAACCACCGCCGGGAACGGACTCCCTCACCAGAGAAAGATTGGCCACCCTGGTGCAGTATCTGACCACTACCTCCCACATGCATACGTCAAATAACTCACGGCCCTCAGTCCCCAGCAGCTGCGAAGCAACTGACCACGGCGGCGGTCAGATCTGCAACGCAGCAAAGGGTGCTAAGGATCTCTGGACTACAGGCCGCCTTTGGAACCTGAACTTGGCAACGTTTAACGCTAGAACCTTATCTAGTGAGGGAAGTCTAGCTGTACTATTCGAGGAGCTAGAGGGTGTTAAATGGGATATAATAGGGCTCAGTGAGGTTAGGAGGACAGATGAGGCCTAGACAGTGCTACAGAATAGGCACGACCTTTGCTATCGGGGCTTGACTGGCAGAAAAGAACTGGGAGTGGGGCTCCTAATTCACAGAAACATAGCTGGCAACATAGAGGAATATTATAGCATTGATGAAAGGGTGGTAGGTATCGTAAACAAACAGAATAAGAGATACAAGATGAAGTTGGTACAGGCTTACGTGCCTACATCAAGCCATGATGACGCTTCAGTTGAAAGCTTCTACGAATACGTGGAATCGGTAATGAGTGAAAACAGTATACAATACTGATGGAGACTTTAATGCAAAGGTAGGGAAGAAGCAGGACTGGAGACCCGGCAGTAGGAGATTATGGTATCGGTTCTAGAAACGCCAGAGGAGAGCTACTAGTAGAATTCGCAGAACGCAATAATTTATGGATTTTGAATACCTTCTACCAAAAACGAGGAAACCGCAAATGGACATGGAGGAGCCCTAATGGCAAAAATAAGAACAAAATAGACTTTATAATGAGTGCACATCGAGGCATCGTGCAGGATGTGGAAGCGGTTGGCAAGATACGATGCAGTGATCATAGAATGGTACGGTCTCGAATTCGCCTAGTCTTGAGAAAGGAATGACAGAAACTGATACGCAAGAAGTCAATCAATGATATAGCACGGAGAGGGAAAGTACAGGAATTCAGAGTCTCGCTTCAGAACAAGTACTCGGCTCTTAGTGAGGAAATCAACCTTAGCATACATACAATGAATGGTAATCTGACGAGTGTCATTACAGAGTGTGCAGTGGAAGTTGGAGGCAGGGTAGTTAGACAGGACACTGGCAAGCTTTCCTAGGAAACGAAGAATCTCATTAAGAAGCGTCGACTCATGAAAGTCTCAAGTACAACAGACAAAATAGAACTGGCAGAGCTTTCGAAGTTGATTAATAGGTGTAAGGTAGCCGATGTAAGAAGGTATAACATGGAGAGAATTTAACACGCTTTAAAGAACGGAGGAAGCGTCAAAGTAGTGAAGAGGAAACTTGGGATAGGCAAAAGTCGGATGTATGCACTCAGGGACAAAGAAGGCAAAATAACTACCAATATGGATAGGATAGTTAAAATAGCGGAGGAGTTTTACATAGATCTGTGCAATAGCCGGGACAACCACGACTTTAATACTATAAGAACTAGCAGTAACCCAGATGACACCCCACCAGTAATGATAGAAGAAGTCAGAAAAGCTTTGGAGAGCATGCAAAGAGGCAAAGCTGCTGGTGAGGATCAGGTAACATCAGATCTGCTGAAAGATGGAGGACAGATTGTGTTAGAAAAACTAGCCACCCTGTTTACTAGGTGTCTCCTGACGGGAAGAGTACCAGAGTATTGGAAGAACGCTAACATCATCTTGATACATAAGAAAGAAGATGACAAGCACTTGAAGAATTACAAGCCGATTAGCTTGCTCTCTGTAGTATACAAGCTATGTACAAAGGTAATTGCTAACAGAGTAAAGAAAACATTACAATTCAATCAACCAAAGGAACAAGCAGGATTTAGAACAGGCTACTCAACAATCGACCACATTCATACTATCAATCAGGTAATAGAGAAATGCTCAGAGTATAATTGAACACTATATATAGCCTTCATAGATTACGAGAAGGCGTTTGATTCAGTAGAAATATCAGCCGTCATGTAGACACTGCGGAATCAGGGGGTAGATGAAGTATATATAAACATTCTGGAAGAAATCGACCGGGGATCAACTGCTACCATAGTGCTTCATAAAAAAGCAACAGAATACCAATAAAGAAGGGTGTAAGGCAGGGGGACACAATCTACCCAATGCTATTCACCGCGTGCTTACAGGAGGTTTTCAGAAGCCTAGTATGGGAACATTTAGGCATAAGAATTAATGGAGAGTACCTTAGTAACTTGCACTTCGCCGATGACATTGCATTGCTGAGTAACTCAGGGGACGAATTGCAACTCTTGATTATGGAGTTAGACAAGGAGAGCAGAAAGGTGGGTCTTAAAATGAATCTGCAGAAAACGAAAGTAATGTACAACAACCTCGGAAAAGAGCAGTGCTTCGAGATAGGGAATAGTGCACTTCAAGTTGTAAAGGACTATGCCTACTTAGGGCAAGTAATAACCGCGGAGCCGAACCACGAGATTAAAGTAACTAGAAGAATAAGAATGGGGTGGAGCACATTTGGCAAGCACTCTCAACGTATGACTGGTAGATTGCCACTATCCCTCAAGAGGAAGGTATATAACAGCTGTATCTTGCCGGTACTTAGCTGCGGAGCAGAAACCTGGAGACTTACAAAGAGGGTTCAGCTTAAATTGAGGACGACGCAGCGAGCAATGGAAAGAAAAATGGTAGGTATTACCTTAAGAGACTAGAACAGAGCCGAGTGGATTAGGGAACAAACGGGGGTTAAGGATATCATAGCTGAAATCAAGAAGAAAAATTGGCATGGGCCGGGCATGTAGCGCGTAGACAGGATAACCGCTGGTCGTTAAGGGTAACTAACTGGATTCCCAGAGAAGGCAAGCGGGTAAGGTGGGCAGATGAGATTAAGAAGTTTGCGGGTATAAATTGGCAGCAGCAAGCACAGGGCCTGGTTAACTGGCGGAACATGGGAGAGGCCTTTGTCCTGCAGTGGACGTAGTCAGGCTGATGATGAGGATGATGATGATGAATGAGAAAAAAACATCTTTTGATGGCGGTTGGTGTGAAGCGCTCTGTCTTCTCAGTCTATTCTTTCCTGTGTTCGTTTTTTCGCCTCGCGCTACATAAATTTCTTTCAAATGTTATTAGGAGGTTACGTTTCAACAAAGAGACGTTTCATCAAGGCTGTGTGACTTGCAGTTTTGTAGAAGACAAGTTCCTATGTTGAAACATCCTTCGCAGCACATCACCTGTACACAGGTTTCTCAACACAAGAAGTTAGCGATGCCCTGTAAAAGAAATTTGGCAGATCCCATGTATTCCCGGAAGTCGACTAACTATTGCAAGAGACGAGTACATGTTAAGCTATAGGAACCCCGTAGAGAAGACTCCCCGAAGCTCTGCTCTTGCCTGTAACATTTTTGGTGATTACGTGAACACAAAGTGAACGATCGCGCTTGTAGGGAAATCAAGATCGACGTATACTGCGCGGTAGAAAACACTGACAACAATCACAGGGGAACAAGCACCGACTATCAAATGAAATGCATAAAGCCCAGTTTGTCAGATGGGACACAAACGTAGTCTACAGAATCGCGCTATCATGCCGTACATGTTACATCGGGCAAACCGGAGATGGATGCATAAATGAACGCCTGCGTGAGCACGCGCGCGTCATGTATACAACAGCCAATGACCGCTTTTTAGCACAACCTGTAAGCAGGTGTGGTTTCTACGCGCAATTTGAAAAGACAGCTGCGATTCATGGTTACGAAAGTCATCCTTACCATACAATATCTGAGGCCGAAAAAAATGGGGATAGAACCAGGCAACTGCGTCAGCGAACGACGCATTGCTCTTATATAGGAAGAGCTACAGTTCCTAGAAAATGGGGCGCTATATAGGCCAATGAGTGTAATCTTATGCCCCATGCATCGGATATATATATATATATATATATATATATATATATATATATATATATATATATATATATTGCCGCGCACGAAACAAAGAACGAAGACGATGTGCGCGCCAACAGTCTCGTGAAAAGGGGGACTGAAGAAGACGACGTGCTTTTGTTTTTGCTCGCCTACTCTTGGCTCCTGCATAAAAACACACGCCGTCGGTTCTCGGACTCAACGTCTCGGTGCACTGCTTACGTTGAACCGCGACACTGGTGGAGGCGCTGGGTTGCAAGCCTGCCGATGCTCAACATCCCATCTGGGAGCCGTTCATCAAGTCCCGACACGCAGCCATCTGTTACGACACCAGTGCACCGCTTCAGTCGGCGGTTGCTAGGCCTATCTCCTGAGCTGACCTCCTTAGACGAACATTCTACCAGGCATTACGTACCTCTACCAATGGCCTCTGCTAGCCAGCCACAGTTGGTCCAAGGGATACAAGGCAGCCCCGTTTCCAATCCAACCCAGGTAACACTTCTTCAGCCACTTGTGCCTGATCGCTTCAGTGGTGCCCCACACGAAGATGTTGAAGATTGGCTTGAGCATTACGAACGCGTTGCCGACATCAACCAGTGGAATGCTCAACAGAAGCTCGCCCACACCTATTTCAATCTCGATGACGGCGCTCACACGTGGCTTGAGAATCGAGAAGGCCGTATATCCACATGGGATGACTTTCGTCAGCAGCTGATTGACACCTTTGCTAGCGTCGACCGTCATGATTGGGCTCAGCAGTTGCTCGAGTTAAGGCTACAAAAACCTAACGAAACTGTGGCAATGTTTGCTGAAGACGTGACGCGCCTCTGTCGTCGGGCTGATCCCAACATGTCCGAGGAGAAGAAGTTGCGCTACCTTATGCGTGGCGTGAAAGAACAACTGTTCGCTGGACTTGTGCGCAATGCCCCAACTACCGTGGCCGATTTTATAAGAGAAGCCACTGCCATTGAGCGTGTTCTGCACCAAAGATCGAGGCAATATGATCGCTCGTCCACTACCACCCCAATCAACGCCGCTTCAGTGACTCTGGACAATCAGCGCTACCTACGTGACCTTATCAGAGATATTGTCCGCGAAGAAATGCAGAAGCTTTGGACTCCTCCAGTGGATACAGCAGTGACCGCCGTTGCCGCAGTCGTTCGTGACAAACTTAGGCACGCTTTTTCAGCAACTGATCTCGATCGCGATCAGCGTCAACTGAGTTACGCCGACGCTGTCCGCCGACCACCACCCGTCCAGCCCATTACATCATACTACCAGCCACCTACAGCCGCACCTTCGTCGCAACCATTGCAGGAGGCTTTCAGACGTCAGCCCATGTCTCCGATGTCTCCATTCCACCAGCCACCACTTGCCGCGCCTTACTCACCACCACGAGAGGACATAAGACGCCCACAATTTCGCAGAACGGACGCTTGGCGCACCATCGATCGGCGCCCTCTCTGCTTCAACTGTGGTGGTGCCGGCCATATAGCTCGCTATTGTTGGTACCGCGACACATCGCTTCGCCCGTCTCGGCCAGGGTACGACGGTCGCCGTGCCATTGACGACTACATTGTTCGCCAGGACGACCCTGCTTTTCGAGGACCTTCAACAACGTGGTCTCCCTATCACGAGTCGCCTCCTCATCGCCAGCCCGATTCCGCCCACAGGTCACGCTCTCCATCCCCTGCTCAGACATCATCACCGAATCGACGTACTTTTGCTGACCTTCGGGCAACAAGGTCGCCCAGCCCTTACCGGGGAAACTAAAGGCGGCGACCTCTCGGGGTAAGGTCACAGCCCGACCACAAGACGATAAAAAGTCCCCAGTACTGCCGCGACAGAACGACTTGACGCCGACGAATATTAACAACGACGAAATGGTGAGCGCCGACCTCAATGTAATTATTGACGTAGAGCAAGTGACGGCCTTAGTCGATACGGGTGCTGATTTTTCCATAATAAGTCGGAAGCTGGCTGATCATCTTAGAAAAGTAAGAACGCCATGGACAGGACCACATATAAGAACAGCGGGTGGTCAATTGCTGCTCCCCACAGAAAGATGCACAGCAAGAATCAGCATAGGAGATTCTTCTTTCGTCGCGACTTTCATTGTTCTCCCAGAGTGCTGCAAAGATTTAATTATAGGAATGGACTTTCTCAGGGAGCATGGCGCAATAATCAACATCCCGGACCGCGTGGTTTCATTTTACGAGAGTGCTCGTCTGACTGATCATACATCACCAGAGCACAAATCCTTTCGTCTCAAAGACCACAATATAGTCGTGCCGCCTCGATCGTGTATCCTCGTTTCAGTAGCATGTGACGTACCGTTCGACGGTGAAGGAGTCGCCGACCAACTAACCTCGCTGCTTTTCACTCACGGGATTTCCGTAGCACGAGGAATAGTCAATGTCACCGACGGCCGAACGAACTTGCTGTTGACCAATTTCACCTCCGAGCGACGGCACCTTCCAAAAGGCACAACGTTGGCACATTTCGACGAGATCGCAGATGTTCATGACTGCTTTTCAGCACTCGAAGAAACACCTGCACAAGACCCACGTGACCTAGCACCTAACCTTGACGTCAGCCCTACTTTAACTCAGAAACAGCGGGAACGCCTGCTTGTGCTGCTAGACGAGTTCCACGACTGTTTTGCGTCGACCTCGAAAGTTGGCCGGACGTCCTTGACCAAGCACCGAATCATCACAGAGGACACGGCTAGACCAATCCATCAAAATCCGTACCGTGTGGCCTCAAAAGAGCGAGAAGCGATAGAACAGCAGGTAACAAAAATGCTTGAAGACGACGTCATTCAACCGTCGAAAAGCCCCTGGGCATCACTTGTTCTAGTGAAAAAGAAGGACGGCAGCCTGCGTTTCTGTGTGGACTATCGAAAGCTAAATCAGGTTACAAAAAAGGACGTGTACCCGCTTCCCCGCATAGATGATTCGATTGACAGGCTTCGAAATGCACGTTCCTTCTCTTCCATGGACTTAAAGAGCGGATATTGGCAAATTGAAGTAGACCCCAGAAATCGTGAAAAAACCGCTTTCGTGACGCCAGACGGACTGTACGAATTTAAGGTTTTACCATTTGGCTTGTGCTCCGCTCCTGCTACTTTCCAGCGTCTTATGGATACCGTTCTCTCTGGCCTTAAATGGAGAACCTGTCTAGTATACCTTGACGACGTCATTGTGTTTTCTACAACGTTTGACGAACACCTTGAACGATTGCAAATGGTCTTGCAGGCCATACGGGCCGCAGGCCTGACGCTCAAGCCGGAGAAGTGTCACTTCTGCTTTGAGGAACTGCAGTTTCTTGGCCATGTCGTCAGTTACGCAGGAGTTCGTCCAGACCCCGAAAAAGTTGCCGCCGTTGCACAGTTTCCAACACCATCAGATAAAAAGGCAGTGAGGCGTTTTCTGGGTCTCTGTGCATATTATCGGCGATTTATTCCAGATTTTGCGCGCATTGCGTCACCTTTAACTCGTCTCACGAGGGAGGACGTTGCATTTGTTTGGGGCAACGAACAGGAAGATGCTTTCAATGACTTGCGCCTACGTCTACAAACGACCCCCGTGCTTGCCCAGTTTGATGACACAGCCCCTACAGTGCTCCATACTGACGCCAGCAATGTTGGCCTCGGAGCTGTGCTTGTACAGCGCCAGGATGACGAGGAAAGAGTGATCGCTTACGCAAGCAGAACTCTGTCACGCACAGAAGCAAATTACTCGACAACTGAAAAGGAATGCCTCGCCGTGGTGTGGGCAGTTATGAAATTTCGCCCATACCTGTACGGCCGCCCATTCAAGGTTATCAGTGACCACCATTCGTTGTGTTGGTTAACAAGTCTGAAAGATCCTTTCGGGCGATTGGCACGCTGGAGCCTTAGACTACAGGAGTTTGATATAACGATGGTGTATAAGTCGGGAAAACGACACACGGACGCCGACTGCCTATCTCGATCACCAATAGAGTCAGCTGCTGCTTTTGATGAAGAGACAGCGTTCCTCGGAATCCTTGACACGTCAACCGTAGCAGATAACCAGCATGACGATCCTGAGCTACTTGGCTTGATTAATTATTTAGAAGGACGAAGCCTTTACAAGAGGACTATCGTCGTTCTGTCTGCGAAACAATGTCCTTTACAAAATGAACTTCTCGTCAGACGGGTCCACCTACCTGCTTGTCGTCCCTACCACTCTTCGTTCTGAGGTGTTGCAAGCGTGCCACAACGAGGTAACATCTGGACATTTAGGCTACACGTGCACACTGAGCAGAGTTCGAGGGAGATATTACTGGCCTAAACTCACCGCTACTGTAAAGCATCATGTTCGGACCTGCCTCGATTGCCAGCGGCGGAAGTCACCTCCAACGAAACGAGCCGGTTTGCTACACCCTGTCCAGATTCCGACAACGCCGTTTGACCAGATCGGAATGGACCCTTTGGGCCCACTTCCCACCTCTAGTGTTGGCAACCGTTGGGTTATAGGGGCGACCGACTACCTTACTCGCTACGCCGAGACAAAAGCCATCCAGAGAGGCACAGCAGAGGAGGTAGCCCGGTTCTTCATAGAGAACCTTGTGCTGAGACACGGTGCGCCATCGATCGTTATAACAGATCGCGGAACCGCATTCACGGCCGCGCTTTTAGATCATTTGTTGGTGCTCAGTGGTACTATTCATCGCAAGTCGACAGCTTACCATCCACAAACCAACGGGTTGACCGAGCGACTTAACAAAACTCTGGAAGACATGCTTTCAATGTACGTGGACTTCGAACACAAAAACTGGGACGAGATTATCCCTTACATAACGTTCGCATACAATACTGCGAAACAAGAAACCACATGGATGACCCCATTCAGCCTTGTTCACGGACGAGAAGTAAGAACGATGTTGGATGCAATGCTGCCACACGAATGCGTTGACAACGAAACGAGTGCTGACGCGTTTACTCAACGCGCAGAGGAAGCCAGGAAGCTCACACTTCTGCGAATATACCAACAGGAAGAGTACGACGCAGGCCGCCATAACCTACGTCATACACCTGTAACGTACGAAACCGGGGACAGGGTATGGGTGTGGACGCCTGTACGAAGACGGGGACAATCCGAAAAGTTGCTTAGAAGGTACTTCGCACCTTATCGAGTGCTGCGACGACTAAGGGACGTTCCTATGAAGTCGTCCCGGATAACCCAAACTGTTCAAGGTGTCGTCAGCATTGACCTATGCTTGTACACGTAGTGCGCATTAAGCCATACGTCAGCGAGTGACTCTGCGAGGCACCGTCGCTTCTACAAAGTGACTTCTTGCGCAAATTACTGTCTCAGCTATAGCATCGGGGCGATGCTCTTTTAAGAGGAGGCAAATGCCGCGCACGAAACAAAGAACGAAGACGATGTGCGCGCCAACAGTCTCGTGAAAAGGGGGACTGAAGAAGACGACGTGCTTTTGTTTTTGCTCGCCTGCTCTTGGCTCCTGCATAAAAACACACGCCGTCGGTTCTCGGACTCAACGTCTCGGTGCACTGCTTACGTTGAACCGCGACAATATATATATATATATATATATATATATATATATATATATATATATATATATACCATATATATATATATATATATATATATATATATATATATATATATATATATATATATATATATATATATATATATATATATATATATATATATATATATATATATATATATATATATATATATATATATATATATATAGATTGTTTAACGTTTCTCAAGAGATAACATTTTTTCCCTTGTTTCACACATATAGATGTGGTATGTTAAGAATAATCATTCAGTGGATAGTCTGCGCTAGTCCCCGTCTTCTTGTGAACTTTTTTTCTGTCGCGCAGTATACATAGCTCATAAACACAGTGGACGCTGTGTCAATTTGTGATGCTTATTGCTATGTGGAGTTTAACGTCCCTAAACCACCAAACGATTATGAGAGACGCCGTATATAGTGGAGGACTCCGAAATTTCGACCACCTGGGGTTCTTTAACGTGCACCTTAATCTAACCACACGAGGCTACAGCATTTTCGCCTCCATCAAAAATACAGCCGCCACAACCGGTGTTCAATCCCACGAATTTGGGAAAGTAGGCATGGGAGAAATGGAAGTTAGGAGTGTTTGTGTGCTAAAAAATGACATTGGTGGTGTCTACATGGCCCAGAAAGGCATCGTCATCTTTCCACTTTTTCTTTCTTACGGATTGAACGGAAACTACCGCCGCTCCATCCATGGATTGCGCGTGCTCTGTCGCAGTCACTTTTTCGGCTAGCAATTTCAAGGTATCAACGTCAGCACGCCTTCCGACTGACGCCCACCATTTGCCGGGACATGTGAGCCGAAGAGCCTCACCTAAATCAATACAAACAAAAAGCAAGGGTATTCTCGGCGTTTTATTTAAATCTGCCACTGGAAATGCGATCGGCATTTCAGGGCGCGTTATCCCTTTTCAAAAACAATCCCACACTCGTCGAATGGGGTTAAGAGCACATAGCATAAAAAGGCAGTGTAGGAGAAAAAAAGCAGAACGAAAAACTGAAAAAAGGGCGATGTGGCACACAAAGCAGCGGTAGCTGACGCCGTCTCGCGCTGATTCGCTGAAATCGAAAATCTTGCTCTCGGCGTAGGCATGTTTTTGTCCCAGAGCTGAGAGCCCCGTCAAAGCAGGCTTTTCGCGACGTGAAAGGTGGACGCCATCATTCGCGCGCCTCTCTGAGAAACACGAGAACGTGCATTGCAGTGCGCGTGCCGGATAAGATTGCTGGCGAGCACTGCAAGAAGGTGCGCCCAACTCGGATAAAATTATCAGCGCTCTACGTTGAAGGCGGTGCTGGAGATTTCTATGTGCATGGGGCGATATGAGAACAAAGCTGATAAAATTTTACGTCGCGGTAAGTTATCTCCGTGGTACACAAACACTCCTGGGCTGCTCTTAATTCCCCCATCTTTCTTCCGAGAGAGACACATTGCGGTGCACGTTTAAGTTTATCGAAGCTCTTCTCGAAGGCAGCTACGCGATGTTTACTGATGGCTTTAGAAAGTACCCAATAAAATGTGTACATTTGATTAGTGGTGCCTGCTGAATGTGCGATAAAATTATAAGGCACACCTTAAGAAGCAAACTGTGCATTAATTTGGTCTTCCTGGGGTTTTCTAACATGCGGCTGTGCACACGCGCGCTTTTGCATTTCGTTCCACTCAAACGCTGCTTCCGTTGCCAGAAAATCAAAACGTGCTGAGCAGTGTCTCATCTTTTAAGCTACGGGGGCAGGTCGGCGTGTAATATTTAGTTAGCAGAAGCGGCGAAAACACGAAATCGCAGCTGTGAACGCGCGTGGATGACGTATGAAACTGGCTTTTGCAGTTTGTTGGGAGTGTTCATGCCACTGTGTATACGCGTCGATCCTCTGGAATGTCTGTTCGTACTTGCACTTCCTTCAACGCGTGGTAAATTTACCTTTTTAGGGGTGAAGCTCCTTAAGCCATTGGTCGTGTGTCCGCGATGTCCGTGTTGGTAGCAGTGGGTCGTAGTACTACAGGTACACGTCTCCACGGCCGGACATGAGGTGTGGCTGCTGGCACGCTAATCATAAATAAAAAGATAGTTCTTTCTAATAAAACAACCTAGAGACGAATATCGGTAACTTAATCTTCAATAAAATTTGCCTTGAATTAGATGTTTACTAAACAAAACTAGCATCAGAATTGATTGATTGATTGATATATTGGTATGTGGGGTTTGCGTCCCAAAACCACCATATGATTATGAGAGACGCCTTAGTGGAGGGCTCCAGAAATTTCGATCACCTCGGGTTCTTTAACATGCACCCAAATCTGAGCACACGAGCCTACAACATTTCCACCTCCATCGGAAATGCAGCCGCCGCAGCCGGGATTCGATCCCACGACCTGCGGGTTAGCAGCCGAGTACCTTAGCCACTAGAACACCGCAGCGGGGCAGTAGCATCAGAAGAACGCATTTTGAGCACAATCTGACCAGAAAGAGTTTCCACGTTAAACTTGCTGAGCGTAACCTCCTTGGTTTTAGCAACGTTTAGCGAGGGTTGGGCAGCAGTGCTGTGTACTAGAGGTGGTTAAAGGTGGGAAACTAGACACGAAGCGCACGTCACAAAAACGTGCGCGCGTGCTGCTCCTCTAGTCCGGTCATGTCACCTCTCCTTTAGTCCTTCGAATGTCCGCTGGATGGTGGTACTACTATATTAAAAATATATGATGAAAAGACGCGACATGGCGGTACTTGTGGTGTTCACTAGATGGATGAACGAAGAGACAGACAGATACACGGACGAACTGGTGGACGGACGGACGCATGGATAAAGAAACGACAAAGCGGACGCACAAACGAATGCAAGGACGAACACACGGACGGATGGACGCATGGACGGAGACACGAACGGACTAACGCACAGACAAATGGACGCATGGACGGACAGATGGACGAACAGATGGACGGTTGCATGGACGGATGCATGGACAGATGAAAGCAACAATGAATAGACAGACGGAAGCACGAACGGACGGACGGACGCTTCGCCCAACTGATCATTATGCACTCCACAGATACGCTGTGATTTTTTTCATTATGTTCAATCACTTTACTATCGTTGCGTCAACATATTCAGGTACTTTCAACACTAAAATATGTTCACCAGGAATCATGGTGGTATGATGCATGCATCATCCTCTCCAGTGATGTCAGCAGCACAAAAGTTCGTTTTGTGGTATCGATTTGCCGTCAAGAGTAACATGACTGAGCTTAAGAAGTGGAGCGCTATTCGAACCAAAGATTGAGACAGAGAGAAAAAGAATATCGGAAAGGTACAGATGTTAGCTAGACTACGTACAGCTTTCTACAATACACGTGAGGAGAGAAGAATAAGGAAGTGAAAGAAATAAAGAAGAGAGCAACACATTTTCCGGTGAAAACAGTGAAGAATTTCACAGCTTGTCTCTCATTGACGTTCTCTGCAAGTACTGCAGAAAGGGTTCGAGTGGCTGTCTGCGCTGATGTAGTGCGAGGTCATGCTCGCAAGCTCTGTCCTTGTGTAAATGACCGATCGTCGGGTCTCCTCAAGGCGCACTGGAAAATTTGGTGAAAATTCGTACACGATGGTGAGTGACGTGAACTCAGTTAAACTGCCATCCTCCGGGGGTCATGTGCCAATTCGTCGCAACACGATGCAAATAAATACATTTACGCTGGACAAAGATGCTCCGGCATCACAGCGCTAGAATCAGCATTGCGACTATCACCGTTATTTGCCAATACCACGCGCATGACACCATGGTTGCCACTCTCACTGTTTTTTGATGGGCCTTGGTGACTTGCGAATGAATAACAAATGCAGCCACAAATTTTTATACCCCACCAACTCGAAAAATTGAAGTTTACTTTTGTTTGCGCAAAAATGATTCTTGAAGCTATATTGGCAAATTCAGTTTCTCTGTCGGAAGCTTTTTAGGTGTGCCTATTTTTGCTGAGAACAAGAGCAGTGGGGTCGCACACGCTGATCCTGAGATAAAGTTAAAGCCAATTTCAAGCAAAAAAGAAAAAGAACAGTTCCATTTTCTTAGGGAACAGGCAAAAAGTCGTAAAAATGCGAGAAGGCTGCTCCTGTAAACCTGTTCATGGGTTCTCGATGTCCTACTAAAATGACTGAGTGCTCACTGTTATAATCACGTGCTGTATCGGCATAAAATAGGCGTAAATGAGGGTTATGCATGTATGTCACGTCTATGATGACTTTGATGATGAAGAGTTGCAGTTTTCGAACAGAGTACCAAAGTACACGTCTCAATACTTTTCTTAACAGCAATGTTCCGCACTTTTAGCACTATGATTCTATTAGCAGGTGCCCCAAAACACATAAATGTCACAAGATTTGTGAAAATATTCGGACCCAAGCAATGCAGTTGAACCCTACAGGGTGCCCTAAATATTCTCACAGGGTCCACACAAAGATGATTGAGCTTTGTTTCCAACTACCCCTATTTTTTTTACTAAGTGTAGGGTGACATACTATCTTTTCTAAACAGGTTAGTAAACATTCATGCGTTTCTACTTTTTCTCCTGTTCCTCCCTTTCTCAAGTTTCACATACTTATTCGCTAATGTACAGACCGAAACATAACGCTTGATTTGTTTATTAACGATGAAGTTAAAGGTTTTTCTTCCGCGCTGGCAGTTCTACACCCTAAAGGGATCCTCTAACACTTGAAAATATCGGTGCCGATCGCATAACTCATAGTGGCGTTTGCCAGAACTACTGCGAGTGAAAATGATGCCGGAAGGTTGCTTCCATATGATTAGATAAATGTAACGTTGATTGTGATCACGGCATTGCATCAAGATTTATTTTTTTCAATAACGTAATTTTTGGCTCAATGTGACAGAGAATAAAGCTCCCCGACTTTTCTAGCTTGAAAACTGGAAAGCGGGTCAAAGAATGCGCTGAACCTCATGTGCTGGAGGAAACGCGTCGGTGACACTCCGAGCACCGTTATTTGAAAAAAAAGTTATAGAAAAAATGTAAGCATTGGTATATATACACTATTGAAAAAAGAAAGAACAAGAAAGCTACAAAACAATTGATTGATTGATTGATATGTGTGCTTTAATGTCCCAAAACCACCATATGTATATGAGACACGCCGTAGTGGAGGGCTCCGGAAATTTCGACCACCTGGGGTTCTTTAACGTGCACCCAAATATGAGCACACGGGCCTAAAACATTTCCGCCTCCATCGGAAATGCAGCCGCCGCAGCCGGGATTCGAACCCGCGACCCGCGGGTCAGTAGCCGAGTACCTTAGCCACTAGACCACCGCGGCGGGGCAAGCTACAAAACAATATAGAAGCGTTTGCGAGCTGGCTCGTTTCGCACGTGTCGTTTCCTCTTCAAGTACCACATTGTTACCATCGCAACGGCGTCCTTAATACGCTGGACAAAACAGACAATATGTCATGCGAGCTTCTTGTATGGTAGCACTTTCAGTTCATTTCATTGGGCAGCCTTCCGATGTCAGAGGGCGAGGGAAACACGCTCAGGTGAGCGCGAGAAAATAGAGTTGAGGGTAAGCATCCATTTCATTGTATTTGATATCTCTACGCTGAATAACACTGCACTGCGTGGCCCTATCCCTATCGCTATCACTGCAGTTATTGCAGCACTTATCTCTTAAGCCGTCAGTGTAGCTAGAAAACATCTAAAATTATGAAGTCGTGAAAAATGTTAGAGGGCCCGTTTAAGTAAAAAGTGCGCAGCGTGGCCGCCATTGTTTCGCGTAATATACATACGTAGCACGCTTCATAGTGTGGACGACTGTACAGGGCTTGATGTCGCGATTGGAAAGCTCTACTTCGAAGACTGACTTGCAATGCTTGCAATGCTTGAAAGTACTTTATTGGAAACTTATCACTTCGTCTTAGTTTTAGGGGCGAAGCTCCTTAAAGTGGCACCCGTTTGTTCCTCGTAATCGTAGTCGTAGTTGTAGTGTTTAACCAGTCTTACGCTTTGACCTCCAAGGTGGTTCCGATGGGAGATTTCCCCTGTGCGTTGTTGAAAAATAAAAAAATTCGCAGTGTGGCGTTAACTGAAAGCTGAATGATCCTGTCTATCACTCTCCTATTAGCAGCCATTGGCATGTACAATGAACAGTATCTGAAAAGAAAGGGTTGCTGCGTTATACTCGCTGAGTGAAACCTCCTTAGTTTTAGAAAGGTTTAGCGAGCGTTGAGCCGCAGTGCCATGAATACAATGAACTAGTAAATACCATCAACTCGAGGTGGTTAAAGGTGGGATGTAGATACGAAGGGCAAGCCGTAAGAAAGTAAAAGTTGAATTCTCCTGTCCCTCATTTCCCATTTGCAGCCATTGGCATGTACATTGAGCACTATCTGACAGGAAAAGGTTGCTACGTTATACTTGCTGGGCGTAACCTCCTTGATTATAGAAAGGTTTAGCGAGCGTTGGGTTGCAGTGCCATGAATACAGTGAACTAGTATATACCATGAACTTGAGGTGGTTAAAGGTGGGAAGTAGACCCGAAGCGCAAGCCGTAAGAAAGTGTGCGTGTGCAACTTCTTGTTTAGTCCTTGGAATGTCCGCTGGGTGGCGGTGCTTCGATATGGGGAATATATGATGAAAATATACGAGATGCTGGTACTTGGAGTGTTGAATAGATGGACGAACGGACACACAGACAGATGTGGGATGGACGCATGAACACACGCAGGGGCGGATGCATGGATGAATGCAGGGACGGACGCACGAACAGACGCACGCACGGACGGGCGGATGAATGCATGAACGGTCACACAGACGGACGCATGGATGGATGGAAGCAATAACGAATGCACGGACGAATTCTTCGCCCCACTCTCCATCATTCACTCCGTGCATATACTGCCATTTTTTTCTTCTTGTAGACACAGGATGATAGAAAAAATGTTGAAATAAAACATTTAGCAATAAAGGCCATTCAGTTATCTGTGAGCTGTAGCACTATAGTTGATGACATCCTAAGAATATATATAAGCTCCACCCACGAGGTCTCATTGCTCTTATTTCCCATGCCTCCACGCTACAAAGTAAGTAGTTCCCAAACAGTGGTCATAATTTTCACGGAAACAAGGATTACCTTACAATACTTGATTTGAGTCGAAATACAAAATTCGAAGCTCGATAAATAATTTTGAAAAGGCCCGGACTTCCGCGTCTGCTTAGAAATATATCTGTTGTTTAAATAGCACCCCCCACCCCCCATTGCACGCATCTCGGAGTCTACGAAGAAGCAATGCACCTCTCTCGAAGGCGATGCTTCTGCGTGGTACCAAAGATTGTACAAAAGAAACAATGTCGCACTTATTACGATATTTATATAACATATTGTTCTTTTGTGGTTTCACAAGATAAAACAGGGACAATAATCACATTTCATTAGGTGGTTTGGAATTTGTTACAAAACTTTCGCTTCCAGGTTTCTTCACTGTCTTTTGTACCTATCACAACTTTGCAATAGGAGCACACGGGCCTACAACATTTCCGCCTCCATCGGAAATGCAGCCGCCGCAGCCGGGAATCGAACCCGCGACCTTCAGGTCAGCAGCCGAGTACCTTAGCCACTAGACCACCGCGGCGGGGCGTAGCGAAGAACATAATGTTACGTCAGCAGATGCAGAAAAAAATCGTGTAATCGAGGATGAGTATCGGCTATCGCTTTTTGGGCTATCAACTGCTGATGATCGGTTTCCAGAATTTTCTGTCGACAATTTATCAAAAAAAATGAAACTTTGGACATCCAAACGTCACTGATAAGGCTTCCTTTTCAATCTGCAAATAGCACTGTCAGTCAGCACCCTTGATGCACACGCCACATGCGTCCATGACACTGCAGAAGTGCCGAGCCCAGACCAATCATCGACGTGTCTGACGTCACTTTCGTTTCCCTCCGAGGATCAAAAATTGACAGCAATCTGTGTTCGCCAGGAAAGTCAGAGATACTCTACCATTCATTTGCGTGATCTGTGGTTCATGCAAATACAGAATCATGCTTCATTAGGCTGTGCAAGGAAACCATTCTCTGCGAAAAAGAGGGTAAGTACTTGGAAAAATAATTGGCTGCACCCGAAAGACGCTGCACTCCCTGTTTATCTGTTCGCATGGGTGTCTGTTTTATATATACACTTGACCAGCCGACGGTTGGGTTTTATACCGTCTTTCGAGATAGTATCTCCCAGAAACTGAATTTCGTACACATCAACCTTGCACTTCTCGGTGTTTAGCTTCAGCACAATCTTCCTAGCGGCTTCGAGGACTGATCTAAGGCGCTGGTCGTCTTGTTCCTGCGAGGTTCCCGAACTATAATGTCATCAACATACATATGAACACCCAGCAACGAGTCAAATATTTTGCTGGGAGTCTTTTGAAATACTTTTGATGCAGCTGCGATTCCAAAAGGCATCCGCAAGAACCTGTACCTCACAAAAATATTGGCAAAAATACAAATTCGTGATGCTTTTTTTGTAGAGAAGCGCTTGTTAAAAACCAGCTTTCGCGCGAAGCCGACTGAACACCTTTGCCCCAGCTAGTTCTGCTTCGATGCCCTCCTGCGTTGGCATCTCGTAATGCTCCCGTTTTATGTTAGCGCTGATTGCCTTAGAATTCAAGTAGACCCTTACCTTTTCAGCTTTGTCCTTGACAATTACCAGTGCGCTTACCCCTTCAGTTGGCTCGTTTACCTTGGTCACAATGACAGCTTGCCCAACCATTTTATAGTTCAATGCGAAGTGGTTCCATCAGGGCCAAAAGAACTCGGGGGGTGGCTTGAACCAGGGGAACTGCATTCGATGGGAAAACCATCGAGTATGGCCTCTGCAAACAGCCGTTATCTTCTAAGAGCTCACCGAAAGCTTTAATTGCTTGTTCGAAGCGGTTGCCCGTGACTGCGTCGACACGACGCGTAACTAGCCCAGGTATTTCACTTGCTTTGAGTCCGAGTAGTGCCTGTCTTCCTTTCTTGGAGACGTAGAAGGGGAAAGGCTGGCGTCTGTCACCGATGACTAATTCTTTGCTGATGACCCCTATGTGTCCGATGATGGTCCCATCGTATGACCACAGAGCTGTGGTACTGTGCTTGAAAGCGGATTTGGCCGAAACTTTCTATAGAAGGAATACGCTACGAGGTTAGCCTGAGATTCCATGTCGACTTTAAGTGTGACTTCCTTGCTTTCAAGGCTCGCTGTCACCATCCGATGTCGTTAATTCTGTACGCTGGTGATACACACATCTTTAATCTCGACGTCGTTACCATCGCAGTCATCATGTATCTCATCAACACGGACGGCTATTCTGCAGCGCACAGCGAAGCGATTCCTTCACTTGCGAATCCTGCATGTTCTGTCGTAAGCTGGACAGTCGCGAGGCTGTGTTCTTTACTGCAGCGGGAGCACTGGAAGGTTCTGGGATGTTGCGTTAAAGCCCGAGCAACATTGATCTGGTCCCCTTAGCTTCAGCTATCTGCCCATGCTTCGCATCGCTGAGCAGCTGCCTCTACTCCTTTGCAGATTTTTTCAGCTTTGGTCAGTGCGAGTTCATTGCCTTGCAGAAGTTTCTTTCGCAGGCCGTTGTTGCTAATGGCGATAACAATTTGGTAGCGTATCATGGAATCTGTCAGTTGTACGAGATTGCACAATCAGGCATGCATGCTAAAGTCTCGAGAGAACTGTTCAAAAATTTTCCCCACAGTCTGCATTCTCTTGCGGAACAGATACCGCTCGTAGACATTGTTTGTTCGAACAGTCTAGCATGCGTCGAACTTAGCAACGACGGTCTCAAAGTCTTTGTTGATTTTACCTTCACTGAATGAGAAGTTCTTAAACACTTCCAATGCATCATCTCTTGCTAAGGTGGTGTTAAGTATCGCTGTCGTTGTTTCGTTGCTCAAAGGCTTGTCATGTGGCTTAATTACCATGAAATATAAAGTCCAGATTTTGCCGAAGTTGTTGCCTATTCTTGCCCATATCACATGTCATCAACAGTGGTCCGCGATGCTCTAGCACATCCATGTTTCTTCCCGGGTTCGTTCGAAGTCCTGCTCCTGCTTGAAGGTGTTGTACCAGGCGGCCGCTTCCTGCACCATGTATCGTTCCATGCGTTATGGGCGTGTACGAAACATTGAAGAGGCTGGGATGCTGACGGGTGAAAATTTGCTGGGTCGTTTATTGCGCTTACTTTTAAAGCTACATCAACTGCAGAAAGATAAAGAAAAAAGAAGGACACGGCTCGTGTCGAATAGATATGACTGAATGACCCGCAAAGAAAATCGATAAAACATTGTGCGACTATTTCGTGTGACGATTGAGAAGGCAAGTCGGTACCACCTACGTGGACGTCAGTGTCTTCGAATAAGAGCTGGAGTTCCGCCACATCCCATGGGGACTCGTGTGTCTCAAGCTAGTTTGAGAGCGCTGCTTCTAGGCGCCCATTCATGCGTTTAGTTTGAGAGCGCTGCTTCTAGGCGCCCATTCATGCGTTCAGTGGTGCCGGTGTCGTCGCAACTGGCACAGCGAACAAGGACGAAAGAGAGCGAACGTGGAGCTCAGCCAAGGATGAAAGACGGCAACGAAAAAAAAAGAAAAGCGAAGAAAGCGTGAGAAGGTGGCAACTACAGTGGCGAGACATGTTTAGCGGTGGTCACCAGATGCACAACAATCGGGAGCGCCATCGTGCGGTCGCCAATGACGTCATCACTAGGGCATGCGCTTATCACAACTCTCCCTGTGATAGGCTTTGTTTTAAACTTGAATATTAGTTTCTGAAGCCAATGCGTCCATAAAGGGTCTGGTTAAGCCTGGCTAGGTTCTGACATTCGTTGAGTTAAAATTTGTTCCATTCGCAAACAGCGTTTCTTTGTAGTAAACTTTTATGAGTAAGAAAAAGAAAGAGTGCAAAGTGACTGAGCAAGAATAGGACATTAGGCACAGGTACAGCGCTGTACCTGTTCATGTTGTCTTTCTCGTGTTCAAGCTTTTCGTGCTGGGCATGTTGTTTTAGCATGAAGGTATGAAGGAACTCGCACCGACGCATTCATTTTAGCTGATAGCACCTCTTGCTGAGAAATAAAGACTGGGGGAAATGCCATCTTTAGGCGCCTTCTTGTCTGACGTTATATTAAATTTCAATTGGCTAATAACACCTAGTAAAAGAGTGGTTGGCCGATCCTTCTACGTAAATGACTGAAGAAGGGAAAATTGTTTTTTTCGAACAGGTATAATGTGCTCTAAAAGTGGCACAAAAATAACTAGATTATTATTATGATAAATACGTATAAGTTAATTTTACGCACGGGCTATTGTGCATTCAAATAATGTTGATTCCGGCAGCACAGTATGCGTTTATCGAGAAGTACGCAGCCTTGTTATGCGTTTGCGTGTATGTAGAAAAGAAGAGATTTGTAAGCAACAATAAAAGCAAGTTAAAATGCCCACGAATAAGGGAAGAGCGTATATCAGGTGGTTTGCCTGAAATATGCGAAACACCAGCCAATTCACAACAGTTGCATTTATTGACCCTAACAATTTGTGGAATGATAACTGGAGCGTAACTTGCACACTGAGATTATATCTTCTCAATAACAAACATCCCACGAATCCCAATAAAGACGATTCACGTGGTGCGACGTTAAAAGAGCAGCGTATTTAGGCAAATCTGAGCTGCCTGTGGCGTCTGAAAAATGAGGTGTTCGCTGACGCAGTGAAGATGACCACTATTCTGAAATTAAAAAATAAAGACAAAAGAAAAATAAAGATAAGCGCCCAAGCCAGTCTCCATACACCTAATATGGTGGTTGTGGAAGACCCCGAGTGTTATTTCGCAACCAACCTTTCGTTTGTAGCGGGTGCATTACACGCTGGAAAGAGAACGGGAGACATACTAAAAGCATGAGAGAAAATTGCCGGCACGTGGCCAGGCCGCAATGCAGCAAAGCCCTATTTCAAAAGAGGCCGCGTTCTGTTTCACCACGCACACCGTTTACATTTCGTCGCGCGACATTGTCTCCGTTTTCGGTGAACTTAATCTTTGTGGTCTTTCAACCTCGGCGTTTGGAGGGTGCCCGAGTCTTTTTTTGGAAAGCGACCACTACGCAGCATTTTGAGTGACGTCACATCCGCTTAAAACAGTTCACTCATCCCGGCTCGCTGCCTCTCGTGTCTATCAATAGGAGTCTTTCCGCTTTTTCAAAGGCCAGATGCACCCGCAAACGGCTTCGTTTCGATGACATCCAAAGCTGTTATCCCACGAATACTGTATGTTGACGCAATCAGTTAACACATTATGCGCGTTCATACCCCTACAAGTATTGTGCTTAACTCGAGCTGCATTGAATGGACTGTAGCAAGAAAGTCATTGTTTTGACGTAAGGGAAAAGCGATGAATGCTATAGCAATGAATATGATTGTCGCACGAAGAAACATAGGGGGCTCCATAATTGCAGCACGCCCCCAAAAGCATGAAGAAGGACGCTTAAACAGAACGCACATATATACTTGGGGGACAAGTCTGAACCAGCAACTGCCGTAGTTGTTGCACATTTGTGTTTGAGCAACACACTTCAAGTGGAGACAATGCAGATTTTGGCACTCTTAAACATTTCTTTTAGGGGCGAAGTTCCTTAAGACGTGGGTCGTGCGTCCGCGATGTATGTAGTAGTAGTAGTTGTAGCAGTAGTAGGTAGCCATCTATTGTTTAGTCCTTCGAATGTCTGCTGGATGCCAGTATTTATATATGATAAATATATGATGAAAAGATGTGAGATGACGGTATTTGGAGTGTTCACTAGATGGACGGATGGATGGACGCACCGATGGACGCATGCACGGATAGACAGACTGACAAGCAGATGAGCAGATGGATGGACGAGTGGACGAACGGATAGACAGACAAATGCAAGGACGGACGGATGGACACGCGGATGGACGGACGGACGCATGGACGAATGAAAGCAAGAACGAACGGACGGATGAAAGCGCGGGCGGACTGACGAACGCTTCACCTTACTCATCATTATTCACTGCATGGGTATGCTGTATTTTTTGGTAACACATATATTTACTTTTTTATTTTAACCTATGACGCGTCAAGTGACTGCGCTGCGTCTCCTGGCACGTGGAGACATCTGACACAAAGTGCTCTGTGTTCTCCTTTAAAGAGGCCCTGCAACACTTTTTGAGAACGGTTAGAAAACGTTAGACAGTTACAGTTTCCCGTTAGCATGATAGCGGATGTTAAAGGATTGTCGTTACCGTGCAGCAAACGTTCGTTGCGGACAGCGTCTTATAGTTTAGCGGGATATCGTTTACGTGGTGCACGTGCACCAGATGAGACGGTGGCGCCACCTATCGGTTGGGTAATAAATTAAAGAACAGTGCAAAAGAAAATAAAGAAGAATATTTGCCGGTGCGCCCTTGCGAAGCGTTGTTACAAGCTGATTTTAGAAATAATAAATGTATACTATTATGAACCACGTACCAAACGCAAAAAAAAACATTTATGTTGCCGATTTGTTTACATCGATCTTTTAGTTAGGCCTGGACATGTTCTAAATGAGAAACTGTCAAAAACTGCCCCGAATTATTCGTATTACTTGGTTATCGAAGCTAACTTAAGGCAAGCGAAGCCATTTTAAACAATCGTTTGCTGCGAACAAGGTCAATCTTTCAATAACTACGCCAAAATCCCTTTGATGAGGGCGTGCGAGAGCACCGTTATGTTTTACGTACACTACGTACACCTACGCTACCAACGCAACGTTAACTCTGAAAACTAGCGCGCGTACTGTAAGCAGCACCCGTAACGTACGTGTATGCGCACGCGCACTTCGATCCCTCTATCACGGTACGCCTGGTATCCCGGTAAGACCGGTAACTGTCTGCTGCGATCGGTAGAAGAAGCTCGCGACAACACGTGAGACATATATTATAGCGCAGCAGGCAGCCTCGAATTCAAATAAAATATCAGTAAGCTCAAAAATGCTTTCTCTACTCTCGACAAATGACGAAAGGAGCTCAAAAATCCCACGCAACAAACCCTTCTATCAGACATTGCCCGATTTGAACATGGCGTGCTTGGTCGTTACCTGAGATCACCGTGGGAGACCACGATTTGTCCACTTTTGCGCACGCGGTCATACTGAAAAACCGCGCATTTGGAGAAAAAAAAATACTCAAGGTCTTGAGCAATGGGTGACGTAGTTTTTTTTGGTCCTTTTCATTCTTCGCTTATTAGTTTGCAGCACTTTCGTCGGGACGAGAGAATATAAAATGCAATCGCGACGTGCGACAAATCTTTGCAACTGTACTCACACTGGAAGGATTCCTAAATTTTTTGTGGATTTGAATTCGTAAGGAAATAAGCTATGTCAGTGAATTCATTTCATGGTTACTCGAAAAAGATTGCCCGCAGCTTCCCTCGGGGGAACACTGAGGAGGATGCGGAGCATATAATTGGTTAACGGGGTGTTAAAGTGCGACTTACTTGGGTCGATGGCTAAATTGGTTAACGTGGTTGTGAAATGGGGTGTTAAATTGCGACTTACTTGGGTCGATGGCTAAATTGGTTAACGTGGTTGTAGGAGGGGGTGTTAAATGAGTGAACACGTACACACGTATGCGAAAGGGCGGCGCTGGTCGAAGGGACGTCGATCATTGTGTTTGTGGATTCGTTGGAATGCATTTTACCGCGACCTTGGACGTCGACGCGCCGTACAAACCAACCGACGAGCGGCAACTGAGCTGAGCGAGCGCCGACCTTGAGTATATATACAGCGCGACGGCGCATGCACTGTCAGCTGTTGAATGTTCTCGAAGCGCGACGGCGCATGCGCGTCCACTGGAGAATCAGGAGAATTGTAGAATGTTCTCGAAGGGGAGAAGCGCGCGCGGCACAGATGGTGGGTGACGGTGGATGCGCGCGTCAGCTGTCGAATGTTCGAGAAGGGGGAGAAGCGCAGCGGCGCATGCGCGCGCGTCAGCTGCCGATGTTCTCGAAGCGTGACGGCGCATGCGCGCGCGTCAGCTGCCGATGTTCTCGAAGCGTGACGGCGCATGCGCGCTACATTATACAGCTAGCGAATGTTCGTGAAGAGGAGAAGCGCACGTGGTGTGTAGAGGAGGAAGGGTGCACAGATGGTGGAGGAGTGAAGCGCGCGCGGTGTGTAGAGGAGGAAGGGATGCACAGATGGTGTTAGAAGGAGGAGGAAGCTTGCGGACGGCGCTGCACTACTAGCCTCGAGTATTAGATGCTCCGCATCTAAAAGTGTTTCAGGGCCCCTTTTAATGCGAACGCATTTCTTAGTGGTGAGCATGTCAGGCAGCTGATGGTATCCGCGTGCCGGCAGTTGTTCTCCATCCACTCTCACTCCCTCTCCTGTAGCGACAGCTTCGGACACGTGCGCTTATCCTGACCCCTAGAAACTGAAGAAGGTGGTGCGGGTGGAGTAGCGGAAAGTGAGTGTAGAGGAGGACGCTCTGGTTTGCGAGGGCACTCGCATTGTGAGAGCTCGGTTTAGCTCCAGCTTGTGTGGAGAAAGTGTAGAAGAGGGTAAGCGCTGTGCTTTGCTGCTCCTTCTCGCGCCATTCACTCTCTCTGCTTCCCCCGCTCCCCTCTCCCGTCTGCTCTATGGAGTGAAGCGCGCGCGTCACTCTGAACCATTTATTGGCTGAAGAATGTGTCAATAAATGGTCATGGTAGCGATTATCGTCTCGTCATTATTTTACTATAATAAAATTACTACAACGTGTACTCACGGCGCAATAAATGCATCAGCATTTCCTCACGATTCCTTTCGGCAAGATGGGGGCGATAATTTTTTTTTGTGTGTTCTACATCACGGGTATCCACAGAAAGGAAGTGCGCGTCTCAAAGGAAGTTCTGAAACTGAAAGAATACGTAGAAGCGTTGCTGATAGAAAACAAACTCGCGCTCCTCCAAGATCTGCGTACCGCCAGCGGTAAAAGGCGCACATAAATAGCTCACTGTTGTTGCACCGGCGAACATGCATGGCGCGTGGTTCAGCTGTCTAATGCAGCGCGCTGCAGAGTGAAGAGTCGCAGGCTGGATCGGAATACGCCAAGAGTGTGCCTCTGATTGCTGACGCAATGAAAAAACGAGAAGTATCATATGTTGTTCAGCAGGGCTAGTTTCCACGCGGGGAACAGTATTGAAGTTCCCAGCTTCGATGGCTGTCCTCAAGGCTGAGCAGCCAACATTTGAATTTTGAATACTCCTGCCTTGAGTTTAGGTTACCAGTTGTTTCGTCAAGAACTCGCTCAAATGATGAGAACTCGACGTCACGACACCTCAGAAGAGACCATGAGTTAGTGGAAAAGTTTTCTATTTTTCTTTCGCATATTTCTTTTACTTAGTCAACAATGTTTAATGAAGTCGAGCGCGTGTAGAATGCAGAGAAAATATCCTCTGCAGCACAAATCTGTGTGAGGGTGAAACATGACAACATCCGTCAGAGCCCATATGAAGACGAAAGAAAATAAGCGAGCTGAAACAAGCAAACTATTACTCGTAATTTCAAATGTTCGCTTTCACAACAGTGCCCCACTGTCATTTCAGCGGTAGTGGAGCAGAGAGAAGCTTGGAGTATCGTGTCAGGTTTCGGAACGGGCCACATCCTCACGACTGGGTGCGGTAAAACACATGTTATATGTCGATGAGCAAAATGTCTTCTCGTTTAGGAAAGGGTCTTTTAGATTTGGAAGTGAGACGTACCACAGACGCTCCGGCGCAGCGGCACTTGAAAGGAGAGCGGTGAATATGACACCTTGTTTTCGAGCGAAATTCAGCGAAGCCTTGTAGCACCGATTACACGCACGTACAAAATTGCAGCTATGACACAAAGTGTGCGGCCATTCCCAGCATAGTTTTGATGAGGTTCCAAGATAGAAAACCTAAGCACGTTCATTTTATGAAACGTGATTCGTGTTTACAACGCATAGTTGCGCAGTCTCGTGTGAAAGGCTAAAGGAAACTTAATGCGCCTGTTTTGCCGTTTGCAATAGCAGCCTTACTCTGGGATATTGAGAGTTCATTAGCGCCGCCTGGGCGCGCCTATTCTCTCCTCGTATTCAAAACAGTACCAGCGGCGACGGCGAGACAGCAAGAAAGTTCGCAGCCTTTCCAGCTGCCTATAGAATATCTGGATATTGGAGACACTACAACATTGCTGATGAGAACGTTCCTCCAAACAATTGTCGAGGTTATTTGAAGGCGACTGCGCTATTTCCGAAGACAGCCTCACATTCTCGATGATCACATTTTAAAGATTACATTTTTGAGATTTTAATTGAAGTCATTGAATATATTGCAAGTAATGAATGCTGCTCAAGTCTGCAGGGCGTATTCACATAAAGTAAGTTTGAAGCTGGAGGCTTTATTGGCATTTTTGCCATCAAACTGGCGGCGACAATGTATTCTCCCAGTTGCGGCGTAACATAATAATATCTGGTCGTAAAGCCCTATGATACCTTACGCATCCTTGGCTTTTGCTTCCGCAATGCCTGAAAGCTCATGTTGCTTTGAAAATTAGTTTGATTTGGCTACAGACTTCAGAAATCGCCAGCAATTATTGATTTTTAGAAATGAAGCGCATGAAAAAATATTTTTGAGCTTTTTAAGGCATAGTTATCATCGTAATTAGCGCACTTTATATATTTATAGACTGTCGCCACAGCTTGCAGTTTACTTTCGACGAAAGTTGCTTTATAGCCACGAGAAAAGAAAATGGTCAGAAATTAATAGCTGTTCTTTCGTCCGAGTGTAAGAAATTACCTCAGCTTGTTTAATGAAAAAAGTGGGGCTGGCCTATGGCAACAACCTGTTCCAACACCTACGCCAATGGTAATCAGAAGGTGTTTTAGTCATGACGCTCCTCTGAGATACTAGAATTGAACTCGGAACCTTGTAGTTCGGCCATAGCCATAATTGGACACATGAAAAGCAAGACTTCCAAAATAATTCTAGGGGTTTCACTTGCCGAAACCAAGATACGAGGTACGCTGTTATTATAGTGAGAGACTCCTCAAAATTCGGCCACCTGAGGTTCTGTTACGCGCAACACGATACTCTATCTCACGGTTTCCATCAAAATGCGACTGACGCGGCTGGGATTGAACCGGTGACCTCCAGGTGAGCAGCCGTTCACCATAACCAATGTCGCAAGCCTGCACAAAGATGGAAAGCGAAGGGGAGGGGGCAAAGTTATGGCGTACGACACCCCTCACTACCATTGGTATAGCATTCAGAATTGAGAATAAACGTGAACAATGCTGAAGCTTGCGCAAGACACAACTTGACACAGTGACACAACTTGAAACAAATGAGTCTGAAGGCTAATCGGTTTGCTTTAAGATTGTTCGCAGACCTTCGATGATGCAGGCTAACTCTAGGTTGATCCTAGGTAATTGTTATGGCTTTTTAGTTGATGGTAAGTCATTTCTACGTTGACTCTCAGTGTAGAGAGGTTCGAGTTCAACCAGACAGTCACAACCACGACACGAATGTCCAAGAACTAGAGAAAGAAACTCGCACTGAAACCTCTCACAGAGCGACCTCGTCAATGCGTAGTGCTTCCATCGCTTCTCGGTGTTCTCGCAGCCGCCATCGCCGTTCACGTTCCCTATAAGACGTAGTCGGGGCCCTGCGGTCACCGCTGTATCCTTGCAACCATTTGCGTGGCAAATTGTTGCATTCACACTGCCATGCGCGTTTCTTATTTTCACTTTTGTTTAGTCTGATTCGCTTCAAGTTCGCCCACAAAGCCTGGATGAGGAATGCTCGAAGCATACTGCACCTCATTGCTCAAGAAGGCTCGCGATCATTGTAGATCGTTCTGTTTAGAACTACAATGTGGCAAGGTTAAATGTGGCTTGTGTCAGCGAAGCTTCAGCATATAGTTGCATTTTGTACGTGTAATGAGTGGCATGCATTAAAACTTGAGCAATTATGGGCCTTCAATATTTCGGAACTTGCCATGCACCCTTTACGAGGTCTTACGGGTGCAAATTAAGCATTGGCAGGTGTGTTATACCAACCAGTCTGTTTTTGAAGCGGGTGATGATGGCTGGTCGGGACTAGCTTTTCTTTGCTACTTCAGTCGTTGCCCTTAAAATAGCGACTGGCTCAAACATGTGCTAATGAATACAGCGACTTCAGTCAGATTTTCACAGTTCACCGTACTTAATGCAATTAGCTGATTTCAACAGATAAACATGGCATTGACTGCCGGCAAGCGCTGTAAGGCGTCCGCACCTTCCTGACAGTGACGTCCTGGAGCTTCGACCAATCACAGCGGCGGCTAGACTTGTGATGGCGACCGTGGCACCTGTTGCTTGTTTTTTGCAAAACAAAACTATTTGCCTTGGTTTATGCAATTTTTCTACTCTATTTTTTCAGTTAGCCGCTCGAAAGTACGTATCATGACACCATAATCTCGTTCTTGAAGTGTTTCAGTGTCGCTTCAACCAATGTAACCTTAAAACCAGCTTGCGATAGAAGCACTAGAGGTACGAAGCGCCCGAATCTCAAGAAAAGCGTGCGCGTGAGTAAACTTCAAAGCCGACCTTGGCCGAGAACGTCTGTAGCTGCTTTCATTATTTTAAATACAACCTCTTGATGACATCTGGTTTCATCTACCGATGTGCCCTAGTAGCATCGGTGGGCAAGAAGAGCTCTAGAAAATAGCCCACTGATTTTCTACACCTTCTGTTCTTTACTTGGCAAATATATTCGAATAAATGTTCTTTTGAGGTACCTAAAATTTATGAAAGATTCCCTTGAACTTTACGCACGTTCCTTTTATCTTAAAAACTAAAGAAAGACTTTTATTACCCTTAAAATAAACTTGAAAATGATGCTTTAAGGAAAAAAAAGAGAAAAGTGAGCGCCATAACCGTCTACATCCGGGTGCGACACCTCAACAGTAGCTCACAAGGGATGGGGTAAGGAGAGACGAAAAGAATAGGATTAAAATGTATATTGTCACAATTTATATTACAGGGGGTATATTTAAAAACACGGACAGTGGAACTTGTAGAGACGCTCCCAGAGAAGGCCGCTAAGATTGTCGTCTTCTTCATTCGCCTGCGCTGCGCCTCTCGAGCAAATCCGTGTTCTTCGTTGTCATTGCTATCTCGCCGCTAAATGCAGCTATGCACGCGGCATTACCCTCCCGCCAGAGTGAGCGTCGTCCCGATACTCAACAGGCAGAGATGCAGCCAGAGGGTGTTTACATCACTGAGAGTGGTAAAGTTTCATGCGGACAACGTGCACTGTCTTAGGCAGATGCTGGCGACGTTTCGAACAGGAGGAGGCGTCGGGCACGACTTCGTACGGCACTGTCGCTAAGACGGCACAAAACCTTGTAGGGTACGAAGTATCGGCGTAGGAGTTTCTCTGAGAGGCCTCTTCGTCGTACAGGAAACTAGGGAGCCTACATGAACGGCCGTTTTCAGGGTGATGTCAGCCTTTAACCCACTACATGCCACCAATGCACCGCCGCCCACCAAAACACAATGTTGCCAGACAGCAACGCCACGCGGTCACCCCATATTGGTGCCCGCACTGCGTCTATGCCCGGTTGCGTTTAGTTCTCAATAATACGGCGTCGAACGTTGCGGTAGCGTGTTAAACGCTGCCGGTGAAGCCTTAGAATGCCTGGATGCTGCGTACCGCTCTGCACTAACCACAACAGAAAGGGGGTGCGAATGTTCTGCTTACCAGCGAGCCCTGGCCAACGACAACAATGGCTGGCTCAAGTGAAGCGAGATGGCTGGGAGCCCACCAGTGCGTCTCGTATTTGCTCTGTGAGTACTGCGTATTTCATTCACTGTTTTTTCCTGCGGCACACGTATATGTGTTTCGCGGTGTTCGCGAATGAGTAGATAACCGAAGTTGTCGTTGCTGCGTCCACGCATTGCGAGTAGGAAGCCCACAAACGGGACGCGTCCGCGCGTTCGTACGGAGACGCGCTCGCTAGTCTGAGCTGTTGCCACGCTTGCGTTCGTGTCAGCGTAACCTCAGTATTATGTCGCAAGTGTTTGTGTGTGGGCTGCGAATTTCTTCGTGCGCTCACTTTGAGAACCGGGTCGCTTACACGACCCTGAGAACCGCCACTGTCAAAAACCCAGGTGTTGCGTGTTGTTACAAGGGCTGGGCACCGACGCCGTACGTAGGTATACATGCTCGGTCGCCCCCCTACAATAATGCTGGATAGTCCAGCTGAATTAAATTCTAGCTGTTTGTCCTTTTTGTTGCGCCGTACTTCGCGTAGCTGGAGGGAGTGGCGGCTGGCTCCGAAATGGCGGCGCACAGAAAACTATGCTGAATTTGATGGAAGCTGGCAACAGCGTGCCCCGTTGCCCGCTGGTTTTGGCTGATTTTACTTGAAGGCACTTATTAAGATGTCTCCACCCTAAAAACGGCCGTTCATGTAGGCTCCCTACAGAAAACCACACCCAGACTCTATCTCCTGGTTGATAAATGACGAATCGATGGCGAAGATTGTACCGTTGGGCGTCAAGTTGCTGCTGGTTCATTATTCTGACGGGGGCAAGCTGCCTTTCTTCCTCGGCGCGCTCAGTGAAGTCTGCGGCGTCTGTCTCTGAATTATTGCAATCGTAAGGCAGCATGGCGTCAAGCATCATCGTAACTTCTCTGCCATGAATTAGTGCGAACGGCGTCATTTTTGTTGTTTCCTGGCACGCCGTATTATACGCGAATGTGATGTACGGCAATATTCGGTCCCAATTCTTGTGTTCCACGTCGACGTACATGCAAAGCATGCCAGCCGTTCTAAGTCGTTCTGTAAGCCCATTCGTTTGTGGGTGGTAAGCTGTCGTCTTCCTATGCGCTGTGCCACTGAGCGTAAGCACAGTGCGCAAAAGCTCGGCTGTAAACGCGGCGCCTTTGTCTGTTATGACGACAGCTGGAGCAGCATGTCTCAGGACAATGTTCTAAATGAAGAACTGGGCCGCTTGAGCTGCAGTGCCACTCACGATGGCCTTGGTCTCCGCGTATCGGGTGAGGTAGTCCGCCGCCAATATAACCCATTTGTTGCCGCTGTCCGATGTTGGAAATGGGCCCAGCAGATCCATTCCAATTTGAGAAAACGGGGTTTCTGGCACGGGCACAGGATGTAATAGCCCAGCGGGTTTGACTGGTGGTACCTTGCGCCGCTGACAGTCAATGCATGTTCGGACGTAATGTTTAACCTCTGCTGCAATTCTTGGCCAGTAATATTTTTTTTTGATGCGTGTCAGTGTTCTTGTGAAACCGAGGTGGCTCGCAGTGGCTTTGTCATGGCAGGCTTGTAAAATTACGCTGCGGAGAGCTCCAGGAACTACCTGCAGATAGCTTCTACATGCTGATGAAAAGTTCTTTTTGTATAGAATTCCGTCCCGTAAATAGAATGACGATAAGTTCTTCGAAAACACTCTTGGTGCATTGGCGGCTCGTCCGTTCAAGAATTCTATAAGCGAGTTGAGCTCCCCATCATTTTTTTGTTGCCGAGAAATGATTGCTGCATCAACAACTCCAAAAAACCTGGGAAATCATCATCCTTTATAGCCGCTGATTCAATCGGTGACCTTGACAAACAGCCGGCGTCTAAAAGTTGCCTTCCGGACTTGTAAACTACGGCCATGTCGTACTCTTGGAGCCGTAAGCTCCATCGTACTAAACGTCCAGATGGGTCTTTCATGTTGGTCAACCAACAAAGAGAGTGATGGTCGCTCACGACTTGGAAAGCGCGGCCATATAAGTACGGACGGAACTTCGCAACTGCCTAAACGACGGCCAGACACTCCTTCTCCGTTGTTGAGTAGTTGGACTCGGCGCGTGTCAACGTTCTGCTAGCGTAGGCGACCCCTCTCTCCACACCCTCTTGGCATTGGACAAGAACAGCACCTAGGCCCACATTGCTGGCGTTTGTATGGATGGCTGTTGGTGCATTCTCGTCGAAGTGAGCGAGGACAGGTGGAGTTTGTAGACGCTGTCGCAGCTCGTTGAACGAAGCTTGTTTCTCTTCACCACATACAAATGCAATGTCTTCCCTTGTAAGGCAGGTGAGTGGAGAGGCGATGTGTGCAAAGCTTGCTATAAATCGCCGGTGGTAGGCCCAGAGACCCAGAAAACGCCTGGCCGCTTTCTTATCAACAGGCCTTGCGAACTTTGCGACGGCTGCCGTTTTATCTGGGTCAGGCTTCACACCTTCGCGACTGATCACGTGTCCCAGGAACTACAGTTCTTCGAAGCCTAAGTGGCATTTTTCCGGTTTGAGTGTGAGTCCAGCGGACCGTTTGGCTTGAAGGACTGATGGTAGCCGCTTTAGATGCTCTTCAAACGTGGCCGAAAAAAGATCACGTCGTCGAGGTAGACAAGACATGCTTTTCCTTTCAGGCCGGACAGAATGGTATCCATTAGTCTCTGAAACGTGGCTGGGGCTGAGCATAGACCGAAAGGGAGGACTTCGAATTCATAAAGCCCGTCTGGTGTCACGAAGGTGGTCTTTCCTCGGTCGCGCTCATCTACTTCTATTTGCCAGTATCCACTTTTAAGGTCCATTGACGAGAAGTAGCGCGCATGCCGTAGCCTGTCCAAAGAGTCATCGATCCGTGGTATGGGATAAACGTCTTTTTTGTGACATGGTTCAGCTTACGATAATCGATGCAGAAAGGCAAGCTGCCATCTGTCTTTTTGACGAGTACCACTGGCGATGCCCAAGGACTCTTTGATAGTTGGATTACATCATCCTCTAGCATCTTTTTGACTTGCTGATGGATTACCTCACGTTCTTTCTGCGCGACGCGATATGGGTTCTGTCGGATCGGTCTTGCTGTGTCTTCCGTAATGATGCGATGCTTAGTCAGAGGCGTTCGACCCACTCGTGATGTTGATGAGAAGCAGTCCTTGAACTGGTCAAGAGACGGCATCTTTCAGTCGGTGTTAGACTCGGACCAATATCAACTGGTGGTGTATGTGGAGGTGATTGAGCTGTGGCTTCCCCTTGCATTATGAGACAGTCGTGAGAGTAGTCGAGCTTTTCGAGGTACGCCACAGCCGTGCCTTTACCGATGTGCCGGCGCTCATTCATGAAGTTCGTCAGAAGCACCTCTGCGCGCCCATCCACTAATCTGACGATGCCGAGAGCGATGGCGATGCCTTGGCGAAAAAGAAGGGCAGTGATGCGTTCGGCTATGGCGTCTTCATTACAGTGCACGTCGCAACACACGAAAACAAGACTACATGACAGTGGTGGCACGCAGACGTCGTCGTCAACCACACGTAACACCCTGGGTTCTTGGTCTGGATCTTGGGTCACAGACTTGTTAGCGGCAAATGTGATCACACCATCGCGTATGTTGACCACAGCACCGTACTCTCTTAAGAAGTCCATTCCCAGTATCATAGGTTTGCAGCACTCTGGTAGGATCAGAATTGTGGCTACAAAAGCCACATTCTCAATCGTGAGTCTTGCTGTACATTTTCCGGTGGGAGTCATTATCTGGCCTCCAGCTTTCGCATATAAGGGCCCGTCTATTCCATCCTAACTTTCTTAAGTTCGTCTGCCAATCGTTCACTCATTATGGAGAAGTCTGCACCCGTATCGACTAAGGCCGTCACTTCAACGCCGTCAATCGTCACAGCGAGGTCGGCAGTCACAGTTTTCTCGGCGGAGTCTTCATCGTCGTCTCTCACGTGCTTCGGCAGCAGTGGGGGATTTTCGGCAATTAGACAGCTTGCAACCTTCCCCCCAGAGGTCGCTGCTTTCAGTTTCCCCGCCGTGGGCTGGGAGACCGACCTCTAACGGCGTCAGCAAAACTACGGCGGCTTGGTGAACCAAAGCGAGCCGGGGATGGTGAGCGCGTCCGGAAGGTAGAAGAGCCTTCCCGCCTGCCAGCTTGGTCGTCGTCGATGGGGACATGGCTTTCGTCGAACTGTCGGCGCGTAGCTGTAGGTGCACTACCGCGATATTCTGCTCGGCGATGTGGGCAAAAACGGTAAATGTGCCGTGGCTCTCCACAGTTGTAGTGGAGTGGTCGGCGATCCGCAGTGCGCCATATGTCGGTCTTCCGCATATAGGGTCGCCTTACAGAATTCTGCTGAGCCCAGGCTGCCACAGGATACGGTTCGAGGTACTGCGGTGCCGGCATGGGCGTGGGTCGACGAACAGCGTCTGCATAGCTGTATCAGTTCGGCTGGTAGGATACTTCTGGAGCCAATGGACGACGCACAGCGTTTGCATAGGTACACGAGTTCGGACGGTGTAGTGGAGCGGAATATTTCTGAGGAGAGGCAAACGCTTGTCGAAGTTCATGGCGAACGACTTGAGCGACGGATGCTACCGTGGACTCCTGCTGCGGGGCGCCTGTGACTGCAATGTGTATTTTGCGTTCTCCTTCGCGATCTCCTCACTCACGATCTGTCTAATCAGGTGGCGTAGATAAAACTCGTCGTTTGCGGTAAGTGCAGCGGCGCCTGCAGATGCGCCGGTGGCCGAGCGATCAGGCTGTCGGTACCGTTGCTGCAGCGCACGCTCTAATGCGGTGGCCTCTCTGGTGAACTCGTCCACAGTGATCGGTGGATTGCGCACAAGATCAACAAATAGCTGCTCTTTCACGCCCCTCATGAGTAGGCTTAGCTTTCGAGCCTCGGGCATGTTGGGGTCCGTGCGGTGGCACAGACGCACCATATCCTCAGCAAAAATGGCGACGCTTTCATGCAGCTGTTGGGTGCATCCTTCAAGAAGGCGTTGTGCGTTTTCGCGTCGGTCCGCGTTACCGAAAGTGTCAAGAAACCGACAAAACTCCTGCCATGTCGTCAATGTTGCCTCCCGGTTTATACACCACGTCTTCGCGCCGTCTTCAAGGGCGAAGTATACGTGGAAGAGCTTTCCATCGAGACCCCAGTAGTTCGATTTAGCTACCCGTTCAAACTGCTCAAGCCAGTCTTGCGCATCTTCGTTCGGCCGGCCATAAAATGGTTCAGGAATGCGCATATTCTGGACCGTCACCTGTGCAGGACTCCTTGCCATTTCTTGAGTAGGGGTGGCTGTTGAAAGCGTTGCTCCCTTTAAAAGGCCAAACTCTGGTTTAAAACCTTGATGGCGACGGCTTGAGCGGTGCACAGGTGTCTCCACGCGTGGCTGTCTCGTAGGGCTGGACTCGGGGCTTCTCACAGGGGTGCTGATAATGAGGTGGTAGTACCCAGCTCACCCACCATTGTCGCGGGTTATAAATTACAGGGGGTTTATTTAAAAACACGGATAGTGGAACTTGTAGAGACGCTCTCAGAGAAGGCCGCTAAGATTGTCGTCTTCTTCACTCACCTGCGCTGCGCTTCTCGAGCAAATCCGCGTTCTTCGTTGTCGATGCTATATCGCTGCTAAATGCAGCTGTGCACGCGGCAATATATAGAGAGAGGAAGGACAGAGCGGGGTGCAAGGACAGCGAACGTCGGAAGTAAAGAGGAAATAGGAAAGAGGGACATGGTCGCGGGAGTCCGAGGATGGGGCACCACTCGACGAGAGCTCTTGTCGGCGTCAGGAGATGGCGTAGGTTGAGTCGAGTCGACCAGAGCTGCGCTGTCGTGGGGGATCCGCGTCAAGAGGTGGCGTGCGGGGAGCACAGTCGGCCAGAGCTGGGCTGACGTCGGAGATCGCGAGGGCGTAACCGGTCGGAACGAAATCCAGTGAGCGAGTCGCAGCGTCCTCTGTGACTTGAGCCTAAGGTTCAAGAAGATTGTAAAAACGCTTTCACGGTGTGAATCTCACCAGAACCGAGAGCGATTCATTGACAAAGTTTGCGCGACCACGCAAGCCTAACACGACGTCTTGAGCGAGTGCTATATGCATGTCGATGGGGAACAGCCACTTTTCTATGACCTTAGAGGTGAGGTGGTGGCTTGAATTATATACGTATGTTACGCGCTAAAGCAACACCACCTAGAACTAGGAGAAGGCCCGCGCATGTCCCCCTCTCCACACCAACTACGTCACCACAGTGAGATCTGCAAGCCCGACGACGCGAGCAGAGAGAGCGCACGGCGCGCACGGGAACTGGCGCGGCGCGGCTTGGCTTTCGGCTGTGGCTAGTACGGAATCCATCTGCCAGCATGCGCGTTGTGGGTAGAAAACTGTTTATTGAATGTGGCAGCCACAAGGTGTTTTTTTGATGCAGAAAATAAGGAAAATTTATATGTGTTTTCATTTACATCATGGTCTATTCATGCGGCGCAGTACTGGTTATAAAAATTGCGATATACTGCAGGCTTGAATACATAAGAGCACCAATGCTAGCGGTATCAGCCTAAGCATCTGGCAACGCTGACACTATTTCCAGTGCTGCAGCTTGTTGGCGTGCATTTTCTTTGTACTCAGTTGCTCAGGCGTGCTGCATGAACTTTTGCTGGTGTGCTGGCAAAAATGCCTGGGTGCTGCTGTGCACCGAACTGTCGATCGAACTACGCTAATTGACCGCGAGCACGCGTGTACAGGTTTCCGTTGGACCCCGCCCAAAATGCAGCGTGGACGAAGGCTGTGCGGCGGGAAAACTTCACACCTACGAAGTACACTGTGGTAAACACATGTTCCCGTTTGTTTTCCGGCAGTCGTGCTTCTCGTGGGAACAGAGTCTAGTTAAGTGCGTGACGCATGCAACCGTTACGACGCGCTATGCACCTTAAGAATTGACAACTGAGCAAATGGTGTGTTTCAGTGTAATATTGTTCTATGTTCGTGCCGTAAAATGTATAGTGCCATGTTTACGCCTTAGGTTGCTCATGAGCGGTTCTGTCTAATCAGAAATTGATTTAGCGCAATGTATTCGCGAGTAAAACTGCCTGTGTCGAACATACGATGTAGACGGCGTAGTTACTTTACATGTGGGGCGTCCGCCACTACTTGAGCGCCAAACAAACGATGGCTCGTGGTTTACCGTCTCAAAGCAAGGTTCACTAAGTGAGACGTCATTCTTGTTGACTGCGTGGTCGTGGTTGCCGTACAGAAGCAGATAAATAAAGCAAAAGAATTTGTCTTAATCTTTACAAACGGCGTGCTGGGATTATATAATTCTGTAAAACTGTTATGTATAATTCTGTCGCTTTCATCCTATACTTCGTTGTTTGTGCTTATGTTCCAGGTCTGTGAGCACCACTTTCTTGAAAGTGACTTCGTAGACTCCACCAGCTACACTGACAGCATGACTGGGAAAGTAATTGAAGTATCCCTCAAGCTGAGGCGCTTGAAGCCTTCTGCAATCCCAAGCGTTTTCCCTAATTGCCCTGCTTACTTGTCCCGCCAAGAAACTTCTGCACGCGAGAGCCCAGAAGAAAAGCGCGCTCGTGTGGACGCAGAAGCGTTGCAGGAAGCAATACGGTTATCAGAGCAGTCTCATGAAGCGGAAGAAAAGAAGAATATCATCGCCACTTTCGAAGACCTATTGACAGCAGTAGGTGACCTCTCTCTTACTGACTTCTGGACCAAGGTGGTCACCCAGAAACAAGTACTTTTCCTCAACTTCAGCGACCAAGGTGCCCCAGTTGCGCACCGTGCAGTGACAGTGGCATCCGACCTTTCTTTGGCAGTGTATGTTGGTGAAATGAGGTTACAAAACCTAGGTTCCTCTGTGCTTCCTATGACAATTTATGACTTGAGAGTGCTTCAAAAAGTTCTGTGCGATGTGGAAGACGTCACGAAGGATTCCACAAATAATGAACTCCAACTAGAGATTCTGCTGAAGCGTGTCGTGGCACTCCTGGAGCAACTGTCATCTTCAGCTCTCCCGCATGAGTGGCAAGTGCAAGTCGTCAAATTTGTGACACAGCAACTTCAAGTTCTCCTCACTAAGGCGTCGACTTACTCAGCTGACTTTCTGGTTTTCTGCAGCCTTGTGTACACAATATCGCCGCACGCATACAGATTCATCAGGAGTACAGCAAAATTAAAGCTCCCACATCCACAGACAATAACACGCATTTGTGCCTCTTACCGTGCTAGCCCATCCAGAGAGAAACAAGAGGATTCATTCCTTTCTTATGCAAGGAGACTGGCATCAACACTAAAAGACCATGAGCGCTTTGTGACGCTTATGATGGACGAGATCCACCTGCAGGCATCCTTTCAGTACAAGGGTGGTTATGTCACTGGTGCAGCGACAAACAATGAAAATGCGGCAAAGACAGCATACGTCTTTATGATACAAATCTTGTTATCATCAAACAAGGATGTTGTGCATATACTTCCAGTAGCACAAATAGAAGCGAAACAGCTACATGAATTTCTTGATCTGCTGATCAGGCACCTAGAAGACATTGGAATACGAGTAGTTGCAGTGGTGTCTGACAACAACTCGATCAACCGAAAGGCTATGTCATTTTTTGCTGATCCTCCCAAAGTGAGCATTGTATACAGGCACCCGTCAGACTCATCAAGACCCTTGTTTTTTATTCTGGATGTAGTGCATATATTAAAGTGTATCCGAAATAACTGGCTGAATCTGCGTAATTGTGGAAGGTGCATCTTCTTTCCCAATTTCAGTGCCCTCTCGGAAAACCCATCTGTCCTGACAGCCTCGTTTAACACACTATGCAAGTTGCATGAAGGAGAAAAAAATGAGCTTTTGCGACTAGCTCCAACTTGGTCCTTCAAGTCGCTGAATCCATCCAATCTAGAGCGACAAAATGTAAAGCTCGCACTGAGGATCTTCAAGAGTTCAACTGCTGCAGCACTAAGAAGCACCAAAGTCGCACTTGAGCATAAAGCTGGTACATTGTAACTTATTAACATTGTTTTGACATGGTGGAATGTGGTGAATGTCAAGACCCCATTCAAAGGTCAGCGTCTCCGAGACCCATTTCAAGAACCGATAAGTGCACTGCAATGCCACCAAATTGAGTTTCTAAACAAGATTGTGGATCGGTTGGACCACTGGCAGAGCTTGAAGCATGATGCTGGCCAGTTAACTCGCGAAACGCACATGGCACTGCGACATACCTCACATGCCCTTGTTGAGGTGTCAACGTATTGCATTGAAGAACTTCGGTTCAAATACGTTTTGCTAGGGAAATTTCAAACCGACAGTTTGGAAGACAGGTTTGGCAGGTAGAGAAAGCTGTCTGGTGCCCAATACCACGTTTCGATATGTCAGATTCATGAATCCGAGCAGAAGCTCAGACTTCAGAAGCTACTTGATCTTCCCAACTTGGATACCATTGCACCTTGCATTCCTACCACTGATTTGAAATTCCTTGTTAAGCAGTTTGATGTTGCAGTGATGGACGATGATGTGAAGGAGAAGGAGAAAATGCTACCAGCTATTACATATGTAGCGGGATATTGTGCATATGCTGCAGTTAGGAAACTTGCCTGCTCTTTCTGCCAGGAAAACTTGATTGTTGAGAATCGGACCATTGAACTGGATGATGATGTGCTGATAGCTAATGCAACGCGTGGTGGAGTGAAATTTCCGCAAGCGGTAGTTGTGAATGCCGTGCTCACAATGGAAATTATGCTTGACAAGCTGAGAAGTCCGAAGTACGCATCACAATTTTTTGCTTGCGGAAAACAAAAAGAAGTTCTTGTAAGCCTCGCGACTTCCCTTGTTGAGTGTAATGAAGACTTGGATTTCTGCGATGGTGGCCACTCACCTGAACTTGTCTTAAACTATGTTCTCAGTTCTGCTGCCAATACGCTGCTGAATAATTTGTGCAAAGTTCAAAATAACAAGCTGAATGAAAGCAAGGCTGCAAAGCGGAACAAAGTTGAAAATAAAGGAACTGAAAGCAAGGCTGCAAAGCGGAAGCTCAGTACTCTTCAAGCATAATCTTCTTTCTTATGAATTGTTCTGCCTGTTTGGATTATGATGTATCACGAATAAATATGTCTCACAACGAAAATTCAAGCCTCTTTTAAACTGCACGAAATGGCTGTGCATGCTGTTAAAAATTTCACGAGTGCCTGATGAATTATTTCAAGCCAGCGTTTAGTTAAAACATACTGAAAATATTCCTTAATGCAAATAATCTGTGCACTCCGAAACCGCGAAAATAATAATGATAATGTAGGGAAAATGCCATTTCGGAAAGAAAAAGCGTAGCATTGGGTGAAGCCGACTTTTAGGCCGATCTCACTGCGGTGACGTCACGCAGCCCTGCACAGGCCTTCTCTAGTTCTAGGTGGTGTTGGCTAAAGCCAGCATTTGCTCCTACGGCCGTGTCTTCTCGCAGCTGTCGGCCAACCACCACCACGCTTTCGCGTACGGTTGTATCTAGCCTTCTGATTTCAACTGCTTCGATGCCAAGTTTGTTGCGGCGGTATATTTATTAGGAACTCAGTGTGAAGAGCTAAACTTTCGTCGGCTTTGATGAGTCCCTGGTCCCATTGCAATACATGTTCGATCAGTTTCATGAGAGTTTCACTTTTACCGAGATTTTTATCGGATAACAACGTGTGTTGTGACTTGAATGCCACCTTGGGTTTTTTTTTTGCCGCTACCTTGAGAGGTAACGTTGCGCATAAATTTTGATGGTGTCGGTTCGTGAGTCCGTCGATACGCCCGTCCGTCCGTCCGTTAGTGCGTGTGTAGATCTGTCCATCTGCCTTGTAGTCCGTCTATGCGTTTGTACGTGCGTCCATCTAGTGAAAACTCCAAGTACCGCCATCTCCCATCTCGCATCCCTTGTGGGACATACCGCTATAGAGCAGGTATGTGTTACCGGTGGCTATATACACCAATGAAGGATGGACAGACCCACACCCTAAGGAGCTTCGCCCCTAAAAAGTATGTTATGCACTCTTTGACCATGCGTGTTCCCTGCCGCACATGTTTCATTTAGAATGCAATTTAGGCTTGATCACGCAGCGTGTTCACTGATTCAAATGTCGCTTTGATTGTTTTCATAGCTAACTTGGTCTTCGTCATGTTTTACTGTACCCACTTGGATCGAGCATACTTTTGGTTACACCGAGACTTGCTCCTAATAAGCGCGTGTATTTAATAACCGCCCAGAGGGTATTACCGCCCAGAGGGACTTGCTCCTAATAACCGCGTGCTCCTAATAACCGCCCAGAGGGTATTTACCTCCTGGGTTAACTTAGCTGTGGACTTTCTGTAGAGATTGCGCAGCAACCTGTTTGTAACGCCGTCTGGACCAGGGGCTGAGTGTCTATTAAGCGCATGAAGCACCTCTTCGATGTCAAGGTTCGTAAAGGGCAAGTTGATTTCCTCGAGCAGCCTTCCCTGGTAGACCGGGTATTCCCAGTCCCCGGAGGGGCCAAGCGGAAAGTATCGCTCTGCCAATTTCTTGTCCAAAAGGGTGTCAGTGACTACAATGCTCAGCTGTGCTTGAACTTAGCGGTCGATCGCCAACCTCTGATTACTTTTCGAGTTTGTCCGTTCGAGTAGTTCCTTCAAGAGGTTTCATTTACCTCCGGTGCACATCTACTTTTGAGCAAACATTGTTCCACTGCTGCCTAGAAATCTCCTGACAATATTGTTCCATATCTTTATTGAGGAGAGCTATGCGTTTGCGGAGCCTTCTATTTAGCTTTTGTGTGCACCATCTCTCAACCAGTGATTTTTTAGCCTCCAATGAACGCGCAAGACGTGAGTCCATCGTATTCACCTGTATGTCAGTTCGGACAGTCTTGGCGGCGAGGAGCTAATCCTCCGCGAGTCGAGAAAAGAATTTCTCTGACGTGGCATATTCGGTCATAGGAATCAGTTTAACACCAAAGTGAAACGTGTCTTCATAGAAGTAGTGTAGTGGTCTGTGAAAGCTTGCACAATTACTATTGGAGTTTTGCAGCTATAGAACCATTTGACGTGAACACAGCCGAGTTGACAACTAGTGGCACGTTTGCATCGAGACGACTACCACACATAATCTTGTTTTATCCGTTGTGGTAACTGAACTTAACATATACCCTAACACAACATATTGTTATTCGCGTACCAAGATTACATTAGCGAGCACGCCCTAAACACTGCTACTTGATGTGCGTGTCTTAAAAGATTGTCAGTTAAAGAGAGAAAGAGGTCATCGTGTGCTTCCTGAGCCTATAGGCCAGCGCTCACGCATACGGCGCTTCAGCAATAGAGGTTTGTACTTGAGTCGCAAACGCGCGCAGGCATTTCACGTCACGCTGGACGCACTTTCGCTCCGTCAATGCACGACAATTGCCCATCGAAAGCATTGCCTTGCTGTGGTGCCTGCTGCAGAAGTTTTATTTATTAGATCGGTGATATTGCACTCAAAGTAGTCAGCAGTGAATCATCGTTGGTTCACGTGGTAGTTTCACGACTTTAACAACGAGCTGTCACACGCTAACACAAAGCGAAAGACAAAGAACATTACTGCGTCGCGACTCTCCGACACTGGGCACCGGCGCGTAATCTCTGACGCCATGCTTTAACTGCCTCATGCCGCATCACTCCTCTTGATCATTCACAGATGGTCGCACCACCCCGATTAGGACCGTTCCACACGCTTCCCGCACAGCCGCAACGCACGTTACGGGACCCCCTACCACACGCAAGCGGGGGTCGAAAAAAAAAATTGGCAACATATTCACGGAATGAATGATGGAGAGTGGAGCGAAGCATTCAAGTTTCAAGTTCAAGTTTTCAAGTTTCAAGTTTATTCAACAACGATGTCAGTTTGCAAAAAAGTGCGTACAGGATTGGTAATACACACAAAGAGCCCCAAAGTTAGAAACTCTCAGGGGGGCTCCCATACATGATGTTAACGGGAGAAGAAACAAAATATACAACATTCAGTTGTTACGGTATCGGCAGTAAGAAAAAAAAGCACAGTGCGAAAAATCGAAAGTATTATTCGTCCGTTCATTCATTCTTGTTTCCGTCCATCTATGCGTCCGTCTGTGTGACCGTCCAAGCATATATCCGCCCGTCCGTGCGCGCGTCTCTTCGTGCGTCCGTCCCTGCGTTCGTCCATGCATCCGCCCCTGCGTCCCTTCATGCGCCCATCCATGCATCTGTCTGTGTGTCCAGACATCTATCTATTCAACACTCAAATTACCGCCATCTCGCATCTTTTCATCATATATACTCCATGTAGAAGCACCGCCATCCAGCGGACATTCCAAGGACTAAACGAGAGGTGGCACACGCACACTTTATTACGGCTTACGCTTCGTATCTACTTCCCACCTTTGACCACCTCGAGTTCATGATATTGCAGTTTGGGTGGACCTTGACATAAAACGGTTTCGTGTTAAACAAAGCAAAGAATGCGCCTAAAATCCGTGTTCTTTTCCATTCCGACCAGGTAGTATGGTGTATATCTCGTATATAAATTACACTAATATTAAACAGATTTAGAATTTTTCTTTGGAATTCGCTCATTCATGCTTTAATGATACATGTACAAGTAGGAATTCAGAGATGATATCGTTTGCCTTCATGAAGGTAACTGCAAACGGCACCAAAAGCGGTTCTGTGTCTGAAGCCCAGAGCCGAAGCACCAAAGATAAGTGTATTGTAAATTGTGATAGTCAGCAGGTTAGCGAATAGGATAACAAGGAGTCATTTTTTAAACACTAAGTAACGGTGACACGACAAAAAATGTTGCTCTATTGATCTCATTCCTGGACAAAGTTACATAGGGGAGATAGCACCAGACCAGCCTTGTGTGAATATAGATTCAACGAAGCACACGACCTCGTAATGTAATTTGTATGACTTACAGTTGTCTAGTGTGGATATCTCGGTTTTTTATTGCAATTTTAAATGTCTAAATTAAGTCCATGATGATAATTTTATGGCATCTATACGGCGGGCAAATTTTCTCTATCTTTTCGCAGTTATACTGGCCACTACCGGAATGACTAAAGGTATCACATACAATCGCACTCGAGTTGGTGAGTCCATCATTTCGTTTAACTCTCGTTCACAGTGGACATTCACCCAAATTATATTTAAGAACTTCAGCTGTGGAAGAACTACTTTAAGGAGCGTCTCCAAGGCATCTGATTTAGGTGAAACTGTAAGGCTCGTGCATACTTACAGGGAGTCTGCCATTATTATAGGAGTGTGGATGAGTATCAGAAAGACTTCGAGGCTTAGAGTTAGCCATTCAATACAAAGGCCCACATGTTACTGTGCGTATTATTATAGGACTCCGTATTCGCTGCAGAGAAAGGTCAAAAACGTTTATCGCACATAATTCCTCGTCGTTTTAAGCATGCTACCCGTGACACAGAATGCAGCCATATGCGAAAGCTTCACTGACAAGAGCCACTTTAAACTTCATTGATCACATTGTAGTTGTCCAGAATTTAAACTTCCCAAGAAGCATTACACAATAAAAAGTATGCACAAAGTGGTTTAAGAACGAACTGAGGACCGGATGTCGCTATCACGTTCAACTCTCAATAGTGAAGCTTAAGCATCCCCCACTTTTCGCCCATTTCTGTTAGGGGCCTTGTTGTTTCACTGCTGCTTTTTGAGCATTGCTTTCAACAAGCGGTGTTGTCCCTCAATTCAAGCTTTTTACACAATACGCTTACGCTTATGTAACGGAGTAGGTGTGATTGCGAGCCTGATTGTACCAAGTGCCACATAACGTTGCAGATAACAAATCCTCGGCTGCCACGGCAACTCGCTGAAGGCATGGCGTCGTTGCTAATGCAGATGGCCATAACTGACGACGGCCATAACTGACGAAGGCCATATTATGAGGCTTGATAAGTCCAGCAGTAAAGTGACGGCAAGAATAAAGTTTCAGCGCGGTGAAGTTCACGAGAGAAGCACCGCCATGACGAGCCAAATGCGCACAAATAGGGCTACGCGAAATCAACAGATAACAGAAGAGCGACAACTTGGAGACCTGGGCATCTCACAATAACTTTGCGTAAATACCTTATGCTGAAGAGCAAAGATAAGCAGCCAGCTTACTGCTTCGCTTATCAAGCGCTTGTTGGGCTTTGACACCGTAATATGGCAACAGAAGAGCGTGCCACGTGCGCGTGTGACGCAAAATATGACGTGAGTGGGAAGCGTGGCACGAGTAATAACGGCTTTCGCAAATCTTCCATGCAACCCACAATATTCCCAGATAGACACCTTAGGCTTCCCTCAGTGAATAAAACTAAAAACCAAATACATCGTCGTCCTTTCGTCTAACCTTGACAAAAGCCTTGCGACCGCCCTTGGAGCGCTCTTGAGTCGGTAAGTCGTAATTCTTACGTCATGCATCTGGGTAGGCTTCCGCCGAGAGCTGTCCTTGCGAGGAAGCGCGGCTGTTCGAAGCATAGGTTAGGGTGTAGGTGTCTGAATACACCGTTCGCATTCCAATGGGTCTTGACGCAATGTTTTTATAAGCCAGGGATGTCCTTTATAACATGCGGCTGTTAGAAACATGAATGGTGCCTTGTACAGTACCATTCAGAAACCTAATATTTGTATATGCTGCATTTTTCTAGAAAAGACGTACGTATTCAGCGATGTGAATGAGCTTTAACTTCGAAGGATCTTAGAAGCGACGTTGATAAATAGTCCCCGAGTTTCAACGTAACGAAAAAAGGGGTGAAAAATCTTGGTAATTTTATATAGAACCCCTCAAGAGATGCTTGTGACACAAAAATAGTATTCATTATCTTTTTGTGATCTTATGTTTTGCTAGAAGGTAATCTGAGCCAGCGACAAGCTTATGTGCTCACGTTGGTGAATAATTACCCATTTCGGCCAATAAACCTCGTTGTCCAGCTACGCTGTTGCTCGTCTCTTTCTTTGACCTAATTATTTGGCTTGGAAAATTTCGCATTCCCGAGAAGGCCATGCTCATACTGGTGTCGTAGCCAACGAAGACGCGCCCACTCTATGTTTTCTTGAAAAAAGAAGGTGTCAAAAAAGAGCCAGGAAATACGTAGTTGCAAGAAATTATGAAAACACTGTCAGTTCAGTATTATTTTAGTATCAGAGGACGTGAATGGGACGCAGTAATTCGGCTGATTCCAAGTGCAGACGCACCAGTCCATCGAAAGCAAATGAAAGCACGCTCACTTAAGGAGTAGTTCTTTTGCCGCATCAATGTACTGCAATTTTTTAGCGTACAAAAAAAAAGCAGACAGAGAAAGACGCGACACACACAAGCGTGTGTATGTTCGGCCAGTGTATGCTGGGGGTGGTTCAAAGATTAAGTCAGAGAGTTGACAGAACACACAAGAAAACCAAGTTCTTTATTCGGGCAGTCAGAAATGTTTCACACCCGCGAACTGTGCTGGTTACAGTGCGATAACTTTGAGATGCGTTTATATTAATAAATGAAAGCAAGTGCAAATTGAAGGGCCTGTTTTTCTTTGTTTATACAATTATAGAGAATTAACGGACAATATAGCCAATAGGATTATCGGATGCTATTAGAAGTAATTGTAATTTAAATGTGAAGAAAGAAAAGTGGACGAAAATATAAGTTGCCACTGGAAGGATTCAAACCTGCGATATTCGAATAACGCATCCCACGCACTACAGTGGTGGTCATCGCGCCGTCCGCTTTATTGGGTATATGGATGTGCAATTGAACGTGAGAGCACGATTAAGAGCCACCCGTTTCCATTACGGCGAGTGTAGGAACACACTTTTCTGCCTGTTTGGCGTTACGTGGTACGTGTTCTTATTGCGGGAGAGCAGCTGACCAATAATTCGTCATATTCCACCTCAAGGTTTTAAGGCTGCCAGAACGAGACCCTCACCATAAATGAAGGCAAGAGATATGTTAAAGGCTTGTTTACTTCATTAGATACCGCAGTAATGATAATAATGATTACATGTGGTTTTTATTCGCGCAAGGGCCAGCTGTGGACAAATAGCTCTATGACTGCAAACTGAATTGAATTTTGAGTGTGGTGTTAATGATGAAGCGTGATTTTTGATAGAACGTGATACAGCGGCTCAAGGCTGGCTCCGAATTCGAGGCAACCCTATTAGTAGAGCTGCAATGGACTGTATCGCGACTTCGTATGAAACGATCAGTTGGCGGCGTTTTCAAACTGAGGATGGTAAGAAATGTGCCACCAGTTGGGTGTCTAGGTAAAGGTTCATGATGAAACAAGCGCTAAAAATACATACTCAGATCGTCTGAGTCCTCTCTGAGTGTGTGTAATTTTCAGCGCTTGTTTCACCATGAAGAAGTGTGCATTACACCGGAATTTCGGCAGTAACTTCGATTTTGCTTTTTTATTGCATGACCTAGCTTACAAGGGCACTTAAGTGAATGCGTCCGGGCCCGTACGTTCACTGCCATTGATGTAGCCGTCATTATTAAGAGGGGATAAAGATCAAGGACGAGTAAAAATCTAATCTTCAAATTTTCATGGCACAATATTGTGGCATAACCGAAAAGTGCTTTCACGAAGTGGCGAGTTTTCATGAGCAGTGGAAATTATTTAAAAATTGTCCTAAACAGCGCTTGATTCTGCCACTGCGCCGCGGCAACTCAACGTTTAAATAGCACTTTCTCCGAGTACTGCATTTTGTCTGAAAAGGAACAATTTCTCTGCAACAGCTGAAAACTACAAATTCAAACTTTTGTGACTACTTCATGAATACCTTGCGCCCTCATTGAAGCAGAGAAATTTCATTCCCACCAGAGTTGTATTCTTTACGAAATGTTTTCTTTAAGACAGATCCTTAAATTTCTAGCCATAAAACACTTATGTGAATAACTGAAGAATGGTCATGACTACACCTTAATATTTTTGTTGAGAAGGATACCCAGGGCACGTGTAATAAACAGCGAAAGTTTACCCATTTTACATGCAATATCTTTTTCACAAAAAGATATTGCTGTTTGGACTCGCTATAGGTTCGACGCTCACACCTTCAAAAGTGGAGCAGCTGCAATACGAGGAACGTCGGCGCAACGAGAAGCGCGGGTTTGTGCATCTCCGTTGAACCAAAGTCACTGACAACGATCAGGAGGCCAAATGCACGCACTATGTGCCTCGCCGTCGTAACACTTTCGCTTTCTTGCCTCGATATTACGGATGCATGTTATCTAGAAGCACTTCCGTCCCACGTGTGCAGTTCCTACGTGTGCAGTCCCACGTGTCCGGGGAGTAGAAAAGCAACCCCACACTTTTGCTGTATGTTTTCAATTTCATGCTGGTGGCAAACATAGTCCCAGAACAGTTTTGAAAAGCACAAACCACACAGTTGTGCTGACCTTTCATTATCTCAAACAGTTCGAAGGACTCTGAATTTTTTTTGAAAGAGGATGCTTTTGGCAGATGTAACTATAGAGCACAGTTCGAAATTTCCGGAGCCCTCCACTACGGCGTCTCTCATAATCATGAAGTGGTTTTGGGACGTTAAACCCCACATATCAATCAATCAAGCACAGTTGACCTGCTTCGAGTCCACTGCGACCTAATTACGAGAAAGTGATTTGAGATCTTACATACGCCCTATAACGTAAGTGCCCATGGTACATCTGTTCAACTCGACTCTATAGCAATTAGGTAAACCAGCAATATTTGGAAGGTCTACAAGTGTCAGTACAACAGTTGATAACTGTCAGCCGAATGTATATGACCGTGAACTGGAAGTTTTTATCTGGTCTAACCAAAGAAATAACTAAAGGTGCATTTAAACTTTAACGAAAAAATTGGAAGACGCTTGATTTTCGCCTTCAAGAGCAGAACGCGATAGCGTTTTCTGGCTGCGAGCGCGTTGCCCGTTTAAATGCTAGTCTCCCTTTGGTTTTCGGTTCATTAGCTCAACCATGAGAGACGCCACAGGCGCCAAACTGTGAGGAAGGAAAATATCGGCTCCCGCTCTCAACATCTGTTTCTGTCAGTTAATCAATGTGTGTCATTGAATGAATTACATCGATGGACGCATTACATCGAGGAGAACAAGGTTACATAAATTTGCTGTGGTGGGTGAACGTTTTCGTCATTTTACGAGATTTTTGTGCCGACGACGCCGTTCTTGAGATAGGCCTACGCCGAGTCGGGTCAACGCCACACGGACGCGTACCAAGTGGCGTTCGTCAGGGGCGAGTGGCCGCGCGTTCGACATGCAAGTAACGATGGACGGGGAGAGCATATCTCCCGATGAGTGTACCGAAGATTACAGGTGGCAAGCAGCAGTTTTCCAAGCGAATGTCGACCAAATCCGCTGTTAGCGGGGACTCAGCCGGAGCTGGGCCTAGCATGAGCGCGACATCTAGAACATTTTAAAAGGCAATCACGCCAAGAACAGATTTACAAGGGCATCCCGCATTCCCTACATGCCTAAGGATCACTTCAAGATTATCCTACGAACTCGTGATGGCATGAATATTAGCAATATGGGTTCCACCAAGGTAGGCAAAGGCATCATAGAAGCTGCAGGGTTGGGCTCGGATCAGACGGCATCAGACATCATCTGCCCCAACGTCAGCCAGAACATAATGGTGGCGAGTACACCGGAGCGGGAAAATGCTGAGAGGTACGTGAGAATAAGATCAATAGACCTGGGCGGTTGCAATTATGAGATCAACGCCTATGAGGCTGCACCAGACGATACGTGCAAAGGAGTGATAAGAAACATTGACATCGCCGACGGGCCGGTGGAGCTTGAGAAAAATATTGTCAACCCAAGAAACCCCTTGGCGCTCGCGGCTAAACGAATTAAGAATACCGGCACGGTGATCACCGCCTTTGATGGTTACAAAGTTCCAAATTTGTCATGTATGGTCTAATCCTGGTGAAGTGTTCGCTTGTTATGTTATGCTTGTGGCAGGCTCGGTCACAGAGCTGACGTGTGCCCTACCCCGGAAAAGACCGTGTGTAGAGGATGTGGCGAAATGAACGTGATTAAGAAACACAGGTGTCAACCCAGATGTGAACTTTGCGGTGGTGTGCAGACAGCGTTACACAATTCCATACGTTGTCAGAAAAAGAAAGTGTGAAAGAGCAATGGCAGCTAATGCTGAAAAGGAACAAGTCGACAATTCGTTGAACCTGCACTCATCCGAGCTGCACTTCATGGCATCAGCTTTAATGGACTACTCGAAGCCAAAAGCAGCATCTCGCAGCAGGTACAGGTCTCGAAATCGCTCCAGATCCAGAGGAAGGAGTGTATCTTGATCCAGAAGGAGGAGTGCATTCAGGTCCAAGTCCATGGTGAGGTCTGGGAATCGGAGTCCATTGATCAACCCGGAATCTGAAGGAGGCATTGGTTCCACGTGGACTGACAAAGTCAAGGAATTGGCAATGACGGACAAGACGCCAACTACCAGAGGACAATCTTCCGACAACAGACCTCTTGCCTGGGCCAGTGGTGCGCGAACCAAACCGGTAAGGGTCATGTTTTGTCACCCACCCCCGGAGTTAAGTAGGGAAATAGAGAAGCTCAAGAAAGAAAATTAAGAACTAAGAGAAATGAACAAAAACAAGCTAAAAGAATTAGAAGGAATAAAAAAAAACATTCAAGTGAAACCAAGCAGGCCGAGAACAAAAATACGCCAAAGGAAACGCCAGTTCCCACGCCTGTGGGTAATGGGGTCATGTCGGCCAAGCGCAGAGCCATCGAAAGTAAGCTGAAGCATACAGAGAAGCACATTGAGGAAATGAAACAAACACTAGCCTCATTTGCAGATAAAATGAAAAGGATCATGGACAGCATCTCACACTTGACGATGAGTGTGGGACAAATGCAGAGTACAATGAATGATCCTAGGGAAGGGCTTAAAGCATATAGCGAAAGGGTAAAAACTCTTGAAATGATGAGTATGTCCGGCAACGATAGCGCGCAGTATGGACCATCGTTCCTCACAGCCCCCATGATTCCCCAGGCAGGGGATACGAATATCCAATTAGCCCACACTAAAAGAGAATTTTGAGTGTGGCAATGAAATTGCGTGTGGTACAACAACAAACATGCCAGACTCCAGCAATATTTCAGATCACTACAGTCTGAGCCGGATATATTAGCACTCTAAAAAACTGGGTACCGATACGTCACGCTCACGGGGTATATAGCTATACAGTGCGAAACCTGTGGTAGAGGCTTATGTGTGTTTGTAAATAAGCAGCCGACACACATCTATCATGATCTGAGCATTCGGGACAAGAACTTGGATTATCTCAAGGTGGAGGTATTAGTGCCGGTCTCTTACAAGAATCAAAGATGCAACAGCTTATTTGTCCTCAACATTTACAGTAACCCGAAGCACTACAAGCAACAGTTCAAGATAATATTCGAGAAAGCTACGAAACTCGCGGAAGCTAGGCCTTTATTTATGTCTGGGGAGTTCAACGCTGCTCATAAACTGTGGGGATATACTGCGACAAACCCCAAAGGCTGCACTCTATGGCATCATGCTGATGAGCAAGACCTGGTATTGATTACGGATAAAGGGTATCCCCACAAGAATCGGCAATTCTGTCTGTAGTGACACCACCCCCGATTTAACCTTTGTCAAGAACGTAGAGCATCCCATTTGGACAAATACTGGTCATAACTTCGGCAGTGATAACTATGTTCTCGAGGTTAAGCTGGAGGTTGAAAAAAGCCGCGCTCTAGAATTTGAGGCTGTTGACTGGGACGTCATTCGCAGAATTAGAACGCAAAGTGAACCAAATGCTGCCAAACCAAGCCTCAAAGAGTGGTGCGAATCCATCAGGAATGATATCAAATCAGCCACCAGAAAGCCTCTCACTGACGCTAACGTGAAGGCCATATATTCTAAACTAGCTCACTTAATTGAAGCAAAGCAGGCCATTACTAAAAAATGGCGGACTCAAAAACTCAATCGTAAACTAAGGAAGAAAATAGCAGAACAGAATAAACATATCGAAGTGCACTGCACCAACCTATGTAAGCCGCAGTGGGATGAATTTTGTGAAACGATTGATGTGCAAGCCAAAAACGGCAAAGCATAGAAACTCAATAAGCACCTCCTAGACGAGCAAGGCACCAGGTCCAACCAGAGGCACTGTCTTGCCCGGGCCATACACACATCCTTTAAAAATCAAGACAATGAAACAGTTTCTAAACAACTCATAGACAAACACCTACCAGTCGCTTAGGAGCCAGATTAACTTCCACAATCGGAATACCGGGGAGCCCCTCAGCCGAAGCTGGATCGACCCTTCACTTTATCTGAAATCGTAAGGGGTTGGGTAGAGTTAAACAGAAAGTCTGCCCCTGGCCCAGATGGCGTCACCAACAAGTCACTCAGGAATCTTGACGAGCCCTCTAATGAATCACTGACTGATTTTATCAACGAAGCATGGAATTCGGGTGAAGTTCCAGATGAATGGGAGCTTTCTCATGTCATACGAATACCGAAACCGGGTAAACCTCGAAGTCTGGTGAACTTAAGGCCAATATCCTTAACATCATGTGTAGGAAAAGTTGGCGAGCATGCGATCCTCAACAGGCTTGAAGATTTCTTGGAGCACAACAACATATACACCTACAAAATGTTGGGCTTCAGATCCTCAATATCTACTCAGGATGCTATGAAGCAGATTAAACGCACATTCTAGACGGACACTCTATATATACTAAAGCCATCCTCGGACTAGACATGGAGAAAGCATTCGACAACATTAGGCACAAATACATCTTCAAACGATAGAGGAAATATTACTTGGATAGAAAATGTATAATTACATAAAATCTCTCTTATGGGCACGTACGGTGAGGTTAAGGGTAGGAGACACCAACTCAGACGTGGTTCAACTCGGTGATCATGAAACCCCTCACGGCTCGGTGATCTCTCCCGTCCTCTTCAACCTCTGCATGATCAGCCTGTCCAAGAAACTGAGCAATGTCAGCTGTCACACTTGTCCCGTTTATTAGGGAGGCGATCGCCGGGCTAATTCCAAGAGCCGAAATATCGGCCCCCCGAACCGCACCACGAAAGCGTGGACAATTTAGAAGTGGTCCTTTTTGGTGCGCCAGCGGACGCCGGCTGTGGCCCAAAGAACAAGTCAGAGCCGAGAGTTGATAAACAAACAAATTATATTCTCAATAATGGCAGATCGAAAACAATACACAAAGATGCACACTCCACAATAGTTACATACAATACGTCACCAATTAAACAACGTACTACACGGTACAATCAGCCACACTCAAAACTACGGACACAGACAACGATACGCACTACAATGCAGTCGCATGCATTGAACAACCAAGACACTTAAAGACTAAAGAGATAGAAAACCTATCCAGTCCAAAGTTCTTGGAACCAAAGTCTAGATGATACTCTTCCGAGAATCACTCACTCAAAGTCCAGCGTTGTTGTCGTTCCGCAGCCCTCGAAGTTTCTCTTCCAGGAAACCTCCCGTCTTCAATTGGCCACTCTTCCAACTTCAACTTCTTCGCCGGAACACGTCGGCTTCACACACGCAGCTGTTGCCCGCGTCTTCGCTCGATAGCGGTAAACACACACTCTTGCCGGTAGCCCGAGTCGTCACCCCTCAGGTGTAAATCCTCTTCATCTCCGGCCTCGTCCCTACGGACCAAAAACCTTCGCCGACTACACGGCGGAATCCCTACGCGCTCTGGCGTTAACTTCCGTCTCCTCCTGATTTCTCGTCTCGGCCGCTCGATTAAATACCTTCCGCGCGACCTTTCCAGAACGTTCTCCTCATTTCGTCGGCGCGATGCGCAGCGACGGCTGGGAAGAGGGCGAGACGGTTGGAATGCCCCCTCCGGCCGGTGAGTCAACTCGGTATGACCACGCCCCTTTCGTTCTGGAAATTTCTAGCGCTTGCCTGGCCGCCGCTGTGGGGTGAGGAGGTTCATCGCGTCGCCGCTTCCGAGAGGAGAGGCGTCGCGCGCCCGGGGAGCCCTGGATGCTTTTCTTTTTTTTTCTTTTGACCTCGCGGCGTTTCTCCCGCCCGTTGTCGCAAGAATTTGGCGGCGCACTCATTTTTAGCGCTCGTTCTGTGACACTGCCCCCCACTTTAAGAATATTATCTCATAATATTCAAAACCACACAAGCGAGCGCGAAAAGTCACCACACACTCTCACAGACTGTAACATAGTCCGTCGCTCATGTCACGTCATATTCGCAATAGATCGCTCAATACAATCGTACCTTGTAGTTCAATTCCACAACACATGAAATATAGCCACAGGTACATGCCTACAACACTTCATGACACATTCCAAACAATACAAACGTACAAAGTTCTGTCTATACAACAATTATACAACACTATACATCACATCATCGCACAACACTTTGACACTTGTGACACAGGATAACACAACGTTAACACAACATATGGCACTCAACACTGCCAAACACATTCTGATTCGACCTCAGCACTTATCCTGAATACTTCGAACAGCGCTTGCGCCCCTTTTTGCGGTGCTCGCTCGAGCTCTTCTTGTGCTTCCACGTTCTTTTTCGGCGAGCCCTTTCCAACGACGATATCTAAGGCGTCGTCTCAGCCATCGTTGTCTCTTCCGACACCGTTAATGCGTCCATACATTCGACGGGTCCTGTCTGTTTATTTACCCTATTTACCCGCTTGATAATGCCTCTACATTTTGCCCGGCTGGCCAACACCGTCTCCTTTACACTGTCTGTCGGTTGAGGTCGTGCCGACGTAGGTCCGGTTGCTCGGCCCGTGAACTTATTCGACACGATCGTCTTCTCCTTCGCTGTCTCTTGCGCCGCAGCTTCACCTTGGGCTCTAGTGAGATCCGTCACGGTATGCTCCTCCACTGTATCTCGCGGCCGCTGTGTTGGCGAGGGCTCTATCTTCGGGTCTTCTCCCAAACATTCTGGATCACTTGGCCCTCGCGCCCCGTCGATGTTTCCGATGACAAGGTCGTAAAGGGGGGTCGTCATACATAGAGCGGTAACTTTCCCGCTGAAGTACGGGGTTTCCACCTCAATCTCTGCTTCGGGAAGCATCCGAATTGTACGGTCAATTAAGCAAACCGGTTTCGTTTTGCCTGTTAACTCCCTTTCCCGTACCAAATCTCTCCGCACGATAACAGTGGAGCTACCGGTATCTCTTAACACCGTAATCTTTTTGTCCGCAACTTTTCCAGGCAGCGTTGGCATTCCTTTCGTAACACCGGTTGGCTGTTTTGACATGACAGCACCCACAATAGGAATTTTCTCCCCATTTTTCAATTCTACGAATCCGTCGGTGACGGCATTATTATCGGATTTCGGTGCTGCTTGCACACAGGATACCTGGTGAGTTTGACTCGCTCCGTTTCGACATGCATCTGCTTTGTGCCCAGTCTGACCACATTTGAAACATTTTACAACCGTGGGGCTCGTGAAGTTAGTTCGGCAGTGGCTAGCACGGTGACCCACTCGGTTACAGCAGAAAACATCGCGGAATTTTCTCCGGTGCACGCTTCTTTTCCTCGGGAGCCGATTTCTTCGAATCCTCGGGACACTCCTTCTTGACTTTGGCCAAATTAGTGCCACCTTGCGCTTCCAAGAATTGATCAGCTAATTCAAGCATGTCTTCAAGTGACTTAGCTCTCCTCTCTTTCAAGTACAGCGACAGGCTTGGGTGGCAACTAGTAAGAAATTGTTCTCTAATTAGGAGCTCTCTAAGCTCCTCGTACTCCTGTGCTGTCCCTGAAAGTTCAATCTATCTGTCGAAATAATGGCAAAGTCGGGCGGCATACTGCGTAGCCGTCTCACCATCAGCTGGCTTTCCTGCCCGAAATCTGTCCCGGAATCCTTCCACAGTGAATCTAAATCGCTTCAACAAAGCCGCTTTCACCTTTGCGTAGTTGGCTGCATCGGTCGGCGTCAGCCTACCGTACACACTGAGCGCTTCACCACTCAAGCAGGTACTCAAAGCAGTTGCCCATTGCTGTTCCGGCCAATTCTGGCTCCTCGCAATCGTCTCAAGTCTGTGGAGGTATGCGTCTAGGTCGTCCTTCCTTTCATCAAACGCTACGAGCAGCTTGCTTGGGTTCAAGCGGAAGCCGTGATCTTCCCGTTTGCTGCTTTCAACTCTAGCTTGGACGGGAGTTTCGCTTCGCTGTTGCAAACGGAGCCGCTCGAGTTCCATCTCGTGCTGACGCTGCCGTTCCCTTTCCTCTCTTTCTTCTTTCGCCCTTTCAACTGCCAACCTCTCTCGCTCCAGCTCCAACTTCAATTGTTGCTCTCTTTCTTCCTTCGCTCTCTCAGCTGCCAACCTCTCTCGTTCCAACTCAGCTGCTTTTTCTTCCTTGGCTCTCTCAGCTGCCAACCTTTCTCTCTCCACCGCCTCTTTCTCCTTCTGGCTTACCCATTTCCGTAGTTCGGCGCCGGAAAGACCCATCTTCTCACCAAGCGCAACTAACTTTTCGAGATCCATTGTGTCTCGCAACTCGCAAATAAAACCTTGCCGCGTGCAAAAAGTATCTGCCTAAATCAGTCTATCGCAACACTCCCCTGCACTCGTTAACGAGAACACTGAACAACACACAAAATCCTTCCGATAGCACTATCAACAACTCGAGGCTCTTTCTCACTACTTTGGACACACTGTGCACCAAAAGGTCCTGTTTCGCGGACGCCAGAATAATTGTCACACCTGTCCCGTTTATTAGGGAGGCGATCGCCGGGCTAATTCCAAGAGCCGAAATATCGGCCCCCCGAACCGCACCACGAAAGCGTGGACAATTTAGAAGTGGTCCTTTTTGGTGCGCCAGCGGACGCCGGCTGTGGCCCAAAGAACAAGTCAGAGCCGAGAGTTGATAAACAAACAAATTATATTCTCAATAATGGCAGATCGAAAACAATACACAAAGATGCACACTCCACAATAGTTACATACAATACGTCACCAATTAAACAACGTACTACACGGTACAATCAGCCACACTCAAAACTACGGACACAGACAACGATACGCACTACAATGCAGTCGCATGCATTGAACAACCAAGACACTTAAAGACTAAAGAGATAGAAAACCTATCCAGTCCAAAGTTCTTGGAACCAAAGTCTAGATGATACTCTTCCGAGAATCACTCACTCAAAGTCCAGCGTTGTTGTCGTTCCGCAGCCCTCGAAGTTTCTCTTCCAGGAAACCTCCCATCTTCAATTGGCCACTCTTCCAACTTCAACTTCTTCGCCGGAACACGTCGGCTTCACACACGCAGCTGTTGCCCGCGTCTTCGCTTGATAGCGGTAAACACACACTCTTGCCGGTAGCCCGAGTCGTCACCCCTCAGGTGTAAATCCTCTTCATCTCCGGCCTCGTCCCTACGGACCAAAAACCTTCGCCGACTACACGGCGGAATCCCTACGCGCTCTGGCGTTAACTTCCGTCTCCTCCTGATTTCTCGTCTCGGCCGCTCGATTAAATACCTTCCGCGCGACCTTCCAGAACGTTCTCCTCATTTCGTCGGCGCGATGCGCAGCGACGGCTGGGAAGAGGGCGAGACGGTTGGAATGCCCCCTCCGGCCGGTGAGTCAACTCGGTATGACCACGCCCCTTTCGTTCTGGAAATTTCTAGCGCTTGCCCGGCCGCCGCTGTGGGGTGAGGAGGTTCATCGCGTCGCCGCTTCCGAGAGGAGAGGCGTCGCGCGCCCGGGGAGCCCTGGATGCTTTTCTTTTTTTTCTTTTGACCTCGCGGCGTTTTTCCCGCCCGTTGTCGCAAGAATTTGGCGGCGCACTCATTTTTAGCGCTCGTTCTGTGACATCAGCATCATTCACAATGCTTCTATGCTGATGACCTTACCATATGGTGTGCTGGTAGTAGTGAAGGACAGATAGAAGATGCACTCACAGAAGCGGTGCAGACAGTTGAGTAATACTTGAGACCCACTGGTCTCAGGTGCTCCCCACAGAAATCGGAAAAATTGTTTGAAAGCATTTACAATGACCAGAGAAAGCTATGGGAGGTCATAAATGGGCTTACGAACAGAAAAAAGGGTTGTAATAGGACACAGAACCTAACAATTAATGGTCAGATTTTCAGTGGTGAAAGGTTGGCCAATGTCATGAATGAACATTTCATAAATGCGGGTTCCTTTATTTTAACGGATGAAAAGCGAGATAATGCTCCAACTCCTGATAAATCTCCTTTACCGTATTCTATTTTTCTCGCACCCACAGATCCGGTTGAAGTAGAAAGATTAATTAGAAAACTTAAAAATAATGTTGCATCAGGGATTGATGAGATAGGTTCTGTTGAGTTAAAAATGGTGTCACCATTGATATCTAATGTCTTGGCCTATATTATCAACCTCACGCTCACTACCGGTGTATTTCCAGAGCAGCTAAAAGTAGCAAAAGTCACTGCAGTACATAAAGGTGGTGATATCAATACTTTAGCGAACTATCAACCCATATCCGTGCTTCCAACAATATCGAAAATATTTGAAGGGGTTATTTATGATAGACTTGCATCCTTTTTTGATAAGCACCAAATAATAACAAAAAGTCAGTATGGTTTTCAAAAAAATAAATCAACAGAACAAGCTCTACTGTATATTAAAGATAAGATAATCGAAAATATGGAAAACAAAAAATATACTCTTGGGCTCTTCCTCGATCTTCAAAAGGCATTTGACTCCATACAATTCAAATCATTGATTCATAAATTATCAAGCTATGGGGTGCGTGGAGTTGCACTACAACTGTTTAAAAGTTACCTAGAAGATCGTTATCAATATGTAAAACTGAATAACACTATTTCTGCAAAGATAAAGTTGAACCAAGGAGTCCCCCAAGGGTCTATACTGGGGCCATTATTGTTCCTTGTCTATATAAATGATATTATCGATATACCTCATTCTCCTGAACTTATAATGTACGCTGACGATACGAATGTTTTCTTTTCATCAGACAATCTAATATCACTTGAGGTCAGTGTAAATAATTATCTAAGCAATCTTTCAAATTGGTTAAGGCAAAATGGACTGCGCTTGAATGCAAAAAAAAACAACCTATATGATATTCCGACCTATAAACAAACCTATTAGTAACATAGCTGTAAAATTCGAAGGAAATTGCATCGCACATGTTAGGGAACAAAAGTTTCTTGGTGTATGGTTTCAGGAGGAATTAAACTGGAATACACATGTATATCATCTGATCACCGCATTAGCGCGAATAGTTGGTTGTTTTTTTAGAACAATGCACTTAATCCCATTGAGGTTAAAAATAGGTATGTACTATGCACTCTTCCATTCTAAAGTAAGTTATGGAATGTTAGTTTGGGGAACGACATCACAAGGGAATTACCATAAGTTAATAACTATACAAAAGAAAATATTGCGCTGCTTTGAAAATTACAGGGGGAATCTACAAGACTTGCGCACTGCTCCACCATTCGTTAAACATTCAATACTCAGAGTTGATCAATTATATCATTTTAAATTACTTCAGTTAATACAAAAGACTAAGCTATATGAAGAAAGTTGCACTGAAAGACCACACTACAGTATGCGAGAACAAAGGAAGCGAGCTCCCAGAACAAGAACCCAGTATGGAAAACAAAGTATTGCTTACCAGGTACCTCACGTTTTAAATACCCTTGCAGATCAATTGAATTTTAGGGCTAGTAGTGCGACTTTCAAGAAACAAATAAAGAACTTATTCATAACCACCGGTCTACACTATCAAAACTATGTAATGGAGTCTCATGCCTCTGCAAGTGCTTAAATTGTTTATAAACTGATATGTCAATTATGCGAGTGTATACCGCGGAATTCATTGTATCCGCATGCATCTTATGTCTGTTTTTGAGTTGTTTCATTGATATTGTTTAGTTGTAAATTATAACGAGAGTGACCTCAAATTCTTAAAATGTGTCATGTAAACTTCTTATGTTATTTATGTTTGAATTTTGTGTTTACAATTTCAGGTTGCTTGAAAGCAATGTATTGAATATATATATATATTGTTTAAGCTTTGCACTGTCACGGACTGCGGAGGGACAAGGGCCTTTGTCAGGCTGTTCGCCTTTAGCCCTTTGCCCCTGCAGTGAGCTCTGTATCTGGCTTACTGTAAATAAAAAATACTACTACTACTACTACTACTACTACTACTAAGAGCTGGAAGCCACTATCCGAAAGTGACATACATATATTGACCAAAAACGGGGTAATTATACCCAGAGTCGACACGATGAGGGTACTGGGTTTTTTATAGATGCAAATGGCAGGAATCACATGGCGCTCAAGGAAATTGTCAAGACAGAGAATGCATACCGGAGGATCAGATGACTTGCAGGGAGACAAAAAAGGCATGAAATAGGACAATATCATCAGGTTGATCAACTCTTTCGTGCTATGTCATATTTCATATGCGGCTTTAATGTATATCTGGACACAAACCCATATAAATAGGCTTGATGCGGTGATCAAGAAAGTCATCAAGAGTGCACTGGGTCTCCCGATTCGCACCAGCACTCAAAAAATGCTCACGTTAGTGGTACACAACGCGACTAGAAAAATTGCGGAAGCTCAAGAAAGTTCACAAATAGCAAGACTCTCTACAACTTGCACGGGGAGATCGTTCCTCGATAGAATGATGATCAACCCTGCCATCGACCAGGAGACGTACACCAAGATACCACAGGACTTTGCTGAGAGCATAATCGTGGCCCTGTTGCCAAGGAATATGCACCAAACCTTCAACGTCACCAGGTGGGTAGCCCGGGCTAAGGCTTTGTTGAAGAAGTTGGATGAAGAATGCAGGGGTGCTTGCTTTGTCGACTCAGCCTCATATAAAGACCGAAATAAGTTCGCCGCGGTAGTAGTTGACCACCAGGGCACGTGTACCAACTGCGCCACGGTTTGCACTTCCAAACTGAAAGTCGCTGAACAGGATGCTATCACGTTGACCTTGACGGATGATCGATACAACGAGATATACAGTGACTCAAAACCAGCCATCAGAGCCTTCAGCAGGGGCAGGATCACACCACAAGCAGTTCGAATTATTAATAGTAATCAGACCATTGATACACATTACATATATTGGTTCTCAGTGCAGCTTGGATCACTCGATGACATTCCCCGGAATCCAAATAAATCGGCGAACAGTATTGCCCGCGAACTTACAGACGGGGACGTTTTTACACATGTCCTTAATTCTGTTGGATTCGAAAATCTACAACGAGATACGCCCTTGACATATAATGAAAATACAAAAGATTACTACCTGGGGAGGAGAGAGTTTGCACCCCCTCATAGTAGAATAAACAGGGCACAAGCGGTCACACTTAGACAATTACAGACACTGTCTTATTACTTACCAGCACAGGTAAAAAAATGGTGCGATATAAAAGATATGGATGTTCTTTGCAAGGCACGAAAGAAAGAAGTATGCACGCTTGAGCATATGCTCTGGGAAGTGTGGGTCGCTTGGCCGTGGCATTTCCCTGGAACGGTTTACAGGAATGATAAAGTCTCACGGCCATACCTCCCAAGTCCTGGCTGTCCAGTACGCCCATGACAGGGCTAGGAGGCTTGACCTCCCAGTTCCAACGGCGGATTAGTCAGACAGGTGGCTACACACTGCACAGGACGTATAAATAAAGTTACTTCCTTCCTTCCACCCATCCATCCGCCCGTCCGTCCGTCCGTCCGTCCGTCCGTCCGTCCGTCCATCCATCCATCCATCCATCCATCCATCCATCCATCCATCCATCCATCCATCCATCCATCCATCCATCCATCCATCCATCCATCCATCCATCCATCCATCCATCCATCCATCCATCCATCCATCTGTCCATTCGTCCATCCTTCCGTCCGCCTGCCCGTCCGTCCATCCATCGAATGGGCAAGTCAACTTGCCTGTTTATAACTAGCCTAGAATGCCTACTGCAAATACAGTTATGTGTCCCTCCTGTACGCCAGAATTTTTTTGCGAATAAGCGAAAGGCCCGCAACGCGTTCTTAGAATATTGACACATGGAATGATGGCGCTCCTACCGTGTTGGTGCTTTTGCAATCAATAATGAATAAATATGTCTGTGCACTTTGTATTGGGTTGGCATTTAAGACAACTATTCGTTGCGCGATTCGTATGCTTTGGCACCTGGCACTATTTCGCGCTTCAGCAAGGCAACAATAAGGAGACTCCTTTCAGATGACACTCCGGTAGTCTTTTTTCTCGTGAATAGTTTTAAGCAATAGCATGACTCTTCAGTAGAACACTTTCTTCCCCCGCAGTTAGCCCGAGGTAATTGCTAACTCGAAACCGAAGTGATTTATTTTGTTTGCATCTTTCTCGACTTTTCATTCAAGGCACGATTTGAAGCTCAAAACCAACAATATGAACGTGCATGCTGACGCCGGAATTTCTGTAAAACGAGCTCTTTTTAGCTCAGCAAAGCTCAAGGCCCCACCATCAGCAACTTGAGCATCTTATATAGCACCTCAGTAGTGCATTCCTTGTATAGTAAATGACATTGCCAGGATATTCGACAGTATAGTAACGAAAGGTGAAAGTAGGGTTTTGTATTTCATTACTAGATGGTACGGCAAGCCTCACCTAAAATTGTTTCTCCGCATCTGTCAATATATTTCATTCATGAACAACAACACCGATACAGGCACAAATTTTCAGTCACACAGGGCATGGCCTCCGAGATTGCGGGCGCACGGCGTGGTTCTCTCCGGCCGTCCCAATCGCCATGCTCCCCAGAAAAACCAGAGAGCATCACTTCACGTGCACGGCTACCGCGAGGGGGCGCGTTTAATGTGGGTTTCTCGAGCAGCGGAGACCACGGCAGAAGGCAGAGCACACGGGATTTCCGCGTGCGCATGTTTTTTTCCTCGCATGTGAACGAAAATCACTGACATATATTCTGGCTGCACTGAAAGCAAGTATTTTTTTCTGTTACTGCTTTTATTACGATCCAATCGGTGAATAAAAGAATGGCAACTGCTGAATGGTTCTTCTATAATCATTGCAAGGAGGTATACCACGAGGTATACCCTCATGCTATAACGGGCTTTCGGCGTGGGCGGTCCGCAATTGATAACGTTATAGACCTGGTCTCATCTGTTCAGCATCAAAAAAGACTGAAACGTTTATCGGCGGCGTTGTTCTTGGACGTGAACGGTGCATACGATAAACGTATCACATGAAGCCATCCTGGATGTTATAAAAAATGTTGGATTAGGGTGTCGGGTTTACCAATGGATCCACAGCTATCTGAAAGGCAGAACTTTCTTCGTACAGACGAATTTTGGCACAACAATGCATCATTGCAACCGTCGTGGCGTGCCTCAAGGTGGTGTTCTTAGCCCCACACTTTTCAATCTAGCACTACTCGGCCTGGTTGACGCACTTCCAGAATCTGTCAATCTATCAATATATGCAGATGACATCTGCATTTGGGCGTCAGGCGTAACACGTCTTCATTTGCGTGCCCGGCTCCAGAGAGCGGCTACAATAGCGACAAAGTACCTGGAAGAACAGGGACTAGAGCTGTCATCACAGATGTGCTCGCTTATAGCATACACGCATAAGGAGATGAGCCCATGTGTTATTAAAATCAACGGACACACGATCAACTACGTAAAGACCTACTGAATCCTCGGAGTCATAGTTGATCGCGACCTCTCCAGGAGCCCTCACATCGCCCACATGAAAACTAAACTCACCATGATCACCCACGTAATGAGGTTTCTTGCTGGAAAAACGTGGGGTGCATCGATACGAGCAATGCTTCAACTCTACACTGTTTTGTTCCTCGGTTTTATGCGATACAGCTCACCCGTGCTTTGCGGGGTCCGAAGAACAAACTTGCGCATCCTCCAGTCTATCCAAGCCCAAGCACTGAGAATATGCCTTGGTCTCCCGAGATGCGCGTCTACAGCAGCGACAGTCATCATTGCCCGTGATTATCCAGTCAACGCATGCATCCACGTAGACGCATTGAGAATGCACATAAGACATTTCGCTTGGCTTCCATCTCATCACCTCACCTCACTTCGAACTTCTAGGCCCCACTCAGCGTTCAGCGCAACTGTAGCTGTGCATTGTCCAGTGCTTCCATTGCACTTCACACATGCAGCACGGCCGCCGATAACATTATGGTGCCTACACCCACTGAAATCCCTTCTTACAATTCCTGGCATCCAAAATAAGAAAAAAGTCGTCGCATCTAGCACTGAAACAGGCCACATTACTCTTCCTGCAAGAGAAGCACAACAGACGCCTTCACATTTACACGGATGGCTCGGTGTTTTCAGTAAGCTCTGCTGAGGCGGTGGTTATTCCCGCGAGGCCCATCACAATTAAATTCATGACATCGCATTTGACGTCGTCGACAGCTGCAGAACTCGCTGCCATACGTGCAGCTCTGGAGTTTATAGTGGAAGAACCTTCGGGAATTCGGTCTACCTTCTCGGACTCGAAGGCAGCTCTTCAACGCCTTATGTCACACTTTCGCTATGGACCTCATGAACAGTTAGTAGCTGAAATAAGCCTTCTTCATCCCGAAGCAATCGAGAAACAACACAGCATAGTGTATCAGTGGATACCAGGTCATTGCGGCCTATATGGCAATGACCGCGCAGATGAGGCCGCTATATCTGCACACGATGGTATCCAATACACTGCCATTCCGTTCTCAAGAACCGACGCAGCTACAAGACTTCGTTCGCTTGCACGTGACCTCACACTGGTACAGTGGAACTCAACAGACTTCACAAACGCGCGCCTGCATAACTTGGATCCCGATCTGCAGCTTCGTCTTCACCCAAGGATATCTCGAGCTGAGGAGACTCTTCGAAGCATCTGGCTTGAAGTGGCCTTCACGAATGCATTCTCTTATCTCATTAGAATGGCCCGCACTCCTACATGCACTTACTGCAGCTGCGAAAAAACCATCGCGCACCTTCTATGTGAGTGCACCCATTTCAACGCGCAAAGACAAGAACTCACTGCAGCTCTGGGTAGACTGGACGATCGGCCTTTGTCAGAACGAAAGATTCTGGGTCATTGGCAGAGCGCATCCTCAGCCAAGAAGGCTTTGAAAGCTTTGCTGCGCTTTTTGCGGGCAACTGGCCTCAGAGACAGACTTTAGTATCTTATACTCTTCGATGTTGCCTTTCCTCTGTCACATTTTTTTTGTAATTTCTATCTCTCTTCGCAACATTTCTTTTTAACATCTTTCATTCCCCTCACCCCTTTCCCCAGCACAGGGTAGCCAGCCGGTCTAAAAACTGCCTTACCTCCCTGTCTTTCCACCTAAACTTTCTTCCAATTGCAAGGAGATATTATTTCGTCTGTGACAGAGGCGTTCTAGCATTCCCCTTTTCTGGAGACGCGTAGTGAGTGAAAACTGGGTGAGTTATTGTCGTTGAACCATATTGCCCTCCTAACGTTAGAAATCGTATTAATAATTTATCGCGTACTGATATTTGTCAGGTGGTCAACCGAATGCCACTAACGCTCTAGATAATTAGCACCGCTGATCGTGCCACTTATTATGTGATATTTAATTTTGCAGAAAATTATGAAACGGTACGATTTGCCGACCTACATTTAATCTCAACGTCCTTAACAGTGAAAGTGCTTGAGCTATCATACTCTCTGTTTTTTGTCATCTGTATTTTGATTATATTTTGGTGGCACAATGGCATTATTAGTGTCATGTTCATTTACAGTTATCTCTACTGCATCCAATTCAAAGAGTCGCACGTTGGGCCGAACGGCGTATTTCGAAAAATCAAGTATTCGTAAGGTATAGAATACTGGAGAAAAAAATGGGAGCATATCCAGGGAGTGAATGATGGATAGTGGGGCGAAAGCGTCCGTCCATTCGTTCTTGCTTCTTTCCATCTATGCGTGCGTCTGTGCGACCACCCGTGCGTCAATTAGGCCGGCCATGCGTGCGTCTGTTCGTGTGTCCACACGTTCATCTGTGCGTCCGTCCCTGCTTTCGTCCATGCATCCGCCCCTGGGTCCGTCCATGCGTCCATACGTCCATGCAGCCATCCTTGCGTCCGTCCATGCATCGGTCTGTGTGTTCGTTCGTCCAGCTAATCAACTCTCCAAGTACCACCATCTCGCATCTTTTCATCCTATATTCCTCATATAGAAGCACCGTCATCAAGCGGACATTCCAAGGACTGAACGACAGAAGGCACACGCACACTTTCTTACGGCTTGCGCTTCGTGTCTATTTCCCACCTTTAACCACCTCGAGTTCAAGGTATATACTAGTTCACTGTATTCATAGCAATGCGGTCCAAGCTCGCTAAACCTTTCTAAAACCTAGGAGGTTATGCCCAGCGAGTATAACGTAGCAAACCTTTCTTGTCTTCTGTGCGTTGTTGAAAAATAAAAAGTTTGCAGCATGTGTGTTAACTAAAAGCCGAATTTTCCTGTCTCTCATTCCCCCTTAAAAGCCATTGGCACGTACATTGAGCACTATCTTTTATTGTTCAACAACGCATAGAAGAAATCTCTCACAGGCACCACCCTTGAGGTCAAAATGTTATACTTGTTGCACACTACTACAACAGCTACGAGGGACGAATGGGTGCCGCAATAAGGAGCTTCGCGTCTAAGAAGTGTGAATCGTCACTACTATGTAACGCGCAGTGCTTCATACCATACACACAGAGCTCTGAACGCGTGCGGCGCTCTTCTTCAACAAGCAAAACATCTCGATGTTCGTACATACATTACCCAACATATCCACTGAACACTGTAGAACTCACACTGCGGATGGGCGACCAGAAGTGACCAAAGCACAGATGTAACCAGCCCATTTTCGTCGCAGAGGCAGTGACGTTCTGTCTAGACGTAGTCTAGACCTCCTGCTTGTCTCCTGCTTCTGCGGCACGACGGTAGGCAGATCGAAAGAGAGACTGGAGAAACCTCGCGGGTGAGTGCGAAGCGTTGTACGCTTTGAGAGCGGGGCTTTCGCGCCAGACTTCATGGCGTCGGCACATTGCGAGGAGAGAGCATGATTGTTGCTGATGCTGAGCGCCGAGTTTGGTCAGCTTCGCCACCGTTCCTCTCCAGCGAGCGTTATTTCTCCGTAACGCGCTCATGCTGCGGCGTTCGCATGGTTACCTTGCGTGCATGCGTCACTGGCATTCTGCATAGAGGAGAGAAACTTTTTGAGTGGAAGTCAAAACGATTGTTTGAATCAATAGTAGTTATTTATTCATTAGGTTGCCGACTGGTTACGGTTTATATAAGTGTTGCTATGTCAATGCTGTAGTTCTTTCCTGTTAGAGAAAGTTACGTCAGGTCCTGTTTCTTCAATTCAGTTTCAGGAATACGTCACACTGCTGCGCGCCCTTCTGCACGTCGGATAGCAAAAAAAAAACAAAAAAACTTGGGCACGAGACGCCAGCATGCCAAGTGGTGGTGTCAATGGTGCCGCCGACGCCGAATTCGCGAGTAGAAACGACTCTAAAATGCTCCACATTTAAGAAAAAAAAAGTAACCGCGCAATCCGAAAGCTAAATTAGAATGCCGCTTTGTACACTCAAGAGTTACACGCAAATAAATGGGTCACTTTCTTGCTTCTTTCATGGAAGTACCCTTTATTTAAATAGGAACGCTGTTTAGAGAATTATTACAGGCGCGCTGGTTTAATGACAGCTGCAACACGTAGCGCGACGTGGTTGCTTTTAGGGACAAAACTCTTTATAGTATAATGTAAATGCAAGGTAAACAGCGGTAGCGGCGTCGTTACCGAAGCAGCAAGAGCAGGCCGAGTATACGGGCAGCGTCGCAGCAGCAACCAGGCAGTCTTGCTCGTGCCTCGCGCCAACGTGTCGATGTCGTTGCAGTAGTGAGCATTCTTCTTCTGAACACTTCGTCCCCCGTCAAAAAAGGAGCCATCCTGGCGACTCACGGTGAACAGAGTACGAGCGGGTCGTAACAAGGTTTCAGCCGCTGTACGTGACCAATTTCGCGTCCCCGAAAGCGCTGGTCTGTGGATGGCGTAACGGTTTCGACGATGTAGTTAACTGGTGAAGTCTGCGAGACAATGCGGTAGGGTCCCTGGTATTTTGAAAAAACTTCAAGGAAAGGCCTATAGGCACAGCGGCAACCCAAAGCCAAACAAGAGTGTCCGGAACAAAGTTAGGGTACGGGTGGTTATCCTCACGCCGAGATTTTTGTCTCCATTGGTCAATTGTTGTGAACGACTGGGCGAGCTTACGGCATTCCTCGGCGCGGCGGGCAGCTTCAGAGATGGGCGTAGACTCGAAGAAATCGGGGTGATAGGGTAGAATGGTTTTTAGTGTAGCGAAAGGGTCTCGGCCATATAAAAAGATAAATGGCGAGAAGCCCGTAGTCGCCTGTGGAGCAGTATTGTATGCGTATGTCACAAAAGTCAGAATAGGGTTCTAATCGGAGTGATCTGAAGCAACATACTTAGATATCATGTCGCCAAGGGTACGGTTAAATCTTTCCGTCAAGCCATTCGTCTGCGGATGGTAGGCGGTGGTATTCCGGTGAATGATACGGCATTCGGCAAGGAGTGCGTTGACGACTTCAGAGAGGAATACACGTCCTCTGTCGCTGAGAAGTTCACGTGGTGCGCCGTGACGCAGAATGAAGTTCCGCAGGAGAAAAGATGAGACGTCGCGTGCTGTGGCAGCAGGCAAAGCAGCTGTTTCCGCGTATCGCGTCAAGTAGTCGACAGCAACAACAATCCAACGGTTTACGGAAGCCGTGAATGGTAGAGGCCCATACAGATCAATTCCAACGCGGTCGAAAGGCCTGGCTGGGTAAGGGATTGGCTGGATCGGACCAGAGGCATGATGAGGGAGAGCTTTGCGTCGTTGGCACTGAGGGCATGGCTGAATGTATTTGCGCACAAAGGTGTACATGCCTCGCCAATAAAACCGGGAGGAAAGCCGAGCGTATGTTTTGAAGACGCCCGCATGTGCGCACTGAGGGTCAGTGTGGAAAGCTGAACATATTGCAGCACGAAGATAGCGAGCTATGACGAGTAACCACTTTCGGCCGTTGGACTTGTAGTTCCTGCGATAAAGGAGGCCATCGCGGACCTCAAAGTGAGCCGCTTGACGGCGCAACGTTCGAGAAGATGGAGAAGTCGACGGGTCTGAAAGGAATCGCAGAAGAGTGCTGATTCACTCATCGTTACTTTGCTCAGACGCCATGTCACAGTTTTCTGGGAACGACACCATTTCATCCACTGCAGATAGACATGCAGAGCTTTCGGAGGACACAGGTGAACGTGATAGGGCGTCGGCATCAGTGTGACGTCCACCAGATCTGTAGAAACACGCATGTCGAACTCTTGCAACCGCAAAGCCCAGCGAGCTAAACGGCCGGAGGGGTCTTTCAATGTGGATAACCAGCAAAGCGCATGGTGATCGGTGACTACGTCGAAGGGGTGACCATATAGGTATGGTCTAAATTTACCTAGAGCCCATATAAGTGCCAGACACTCCTTCTCTGTCACAGAATGGTTCTCCGCCTTGGTGAGGGTACGGCTTGCATATGCGACTACGTACTCCTCGAATCCTGATTTGCGCTGCGCGAGGACTGCGGCCGAGTCCAATACCACTGGCATCAGTGTGTACCTCAGTCCGAGCAGTCGGGTCAAAGTGACGCAAGATTGGCGGCGAGGTTAACAGGCGGTGCAACTTTTCGAAAGCATCGTCACAGGCGGGTGACCAAGCGTAACTTTTCGAGTCACTGCGCAGAAGTTCAGTCAAGGGGGCGGTGATCATCGCGAAATTCCGAATAAAGCGGCGGAAATAGGAGCAGAGGCCAAGAAAGCTGCGCAGATCCTTCAGAGACGCAGGTTTAGGAAACTCTGCAACTGCCCGAAGCTTGGCGGTGTCAGGAAGGATACCGTTTTTAGAGACAACGTGGCCGAGGATGGTGAGCTGATTTCCGCCGAAGCGGCATTTCTTCAGGTTGAGCTTAAGGCCAGCGTCAGTTAGGCACTGCAGTACTTCATCTAGCCTGCGGAGATGCGTTGGAAAATCTGGTGAAATTATAACTACGTCATCCACGTAGCACGAGCATGTTTTCCACTTCAGGCCACGCAAAAGATTGTCCATCATACGCTCGAATGTTGCGGTGGCGTTGCAAAGACCAAAAGGCATGACACAGATTTCGTAAAGGCCATCAGGTGTGACAAAGGCCGTCTTAGGCTTATCTTCAGGGGCCAGAGGGACTTGCCAGTAGCCACTCCGTAGGTCAATAGAAGAGAAGTACTCCGCACCTTGGAGGCAGTCAAGGGCATCGTCGATTCTCGGTAAGGGATAAACGTCTTTTCGAGTTATTTTGTTAAGACGACGGTAGTCAACACAGAAGCGAATTGAGCCCGTCCTTCTTCTTAACGAGAACGACTGGAGATGCGCAGGGGCTATTCGAAGGCTGGATGACGCCACGCTTGAGCATGTCAGCTACTTGGTCATCGATAACCTGGCGCTTGGCTGCGGACACGCGATAAGGTCTTTGACGCTATGGCGCATTGGTACCCGTATCGATGCGGTGACACACAGTGGACGTGCGGCCGAGGGGAGTATGCTGGCAGTCAAAGGAATAACGGAACATCTCCAGCAGTCGTAGCAGCTGAGCACATTGCGAAATGGTTAACGCGTCGGCAATGGAGCTGCTGAGTACGTCAGGCCGAGTAGTCTGCGGCGAAGAGGCACAAGTCGCTCCGGCGACTTTGTGTTTGGCGGAAGGACCAGTCGACATGTCAAAAATTGCAGAAGGGTCCAGACTGTAAACCCGCCCGAGGCAATCACTCCGAAGTAGTGTTACATGACATGACAAGAGGTTCGAGATCAGCAGTCTGCTGACGCCGTCATGAAGTTCTAGAAGGGCATAAGGTAGCGGTGAACACTTGCGGCGAACGAAAAGGGCAGACGGCGTAAAAAGGGCACTCGACTCGGCGAGCGAGTTGCAAGATACCATGGTTAGGGCGAAAGAGTGCGGCGGTATGATGACGTCTTCAGCAACAAATAGTTTGTCCCGGTTTCAAGTGCATCATTTAACGGAGCGTCGCCAAACACTTCAAATTGTACCTCAGCGCGAGAGCAGTCGATGACGGCCTTATTAGCGGAGAGAAAGTCCGAACCCAAAATGAGATCGTGGGAACAGAAATCTAAAACTAGTAATTCGACGACATAGATGAGACCATCAATCGCGATTCGAGCAGTACAGGCAGCGGCTGGCGTGACGTGCTCTGCGCTGGCTGTACGAAGTGATATACTTGCTATTGGCGTCATAACGTTTTTGAGCAAGCGGCAGAGTCTGGCACTGATCACTGAAACTGCGGCACCAGTGTCGACAAGAGCGAGTGCAGCGACGCCGTCTACATATACGTCGAGAACATTCGTTGGGGAAGAGAGAGGCCTTGGTCTTTTCGCGGGTGACACAGTTCCTGCCTCTGGAACTGCGGCAATATGTTTTCCCGCTCCGGCGATGAAGGAGGACGGCGCATCGGGGATGGCGAGCGGCGTCGAGGTGATGGTGAGTGACGGTTAACTGGAGGGCGGTAGTCGGCGTACGATGACATCTGGTCAGGAGGCTGAGATCCTGTGAACGAAGGGCGCGGTGACACATAAGGGGCAGGTTCGAAGCTCTGGTGGTAGCTCTGGTGGTGGTAGATAGGGAGGCGTCGACAGCAGTATCGCGCTATGTGGCCAGGTAGGCCACAAGCAAAGCATATTGGCCGATTGTCGACTGTACGCCATTGTCCACTACTCTGGAGAGATCTTGGCTGAGCGAACCGAGGAGTAGGTCGTGGTGGCATGGCTGATGGCTGTGACGTAAAAGTCTGAAGAGGTGGTCGAGCAGCCACTTAAGCATAGCTTAGAGGTGCAGTTACCTCGGCACAGGCAACGGGGGTCGGCAATGATGAAGCGTCACGGGCAGATGGCAGAGCCGCGCAAACTTGCTCCTGGATGGCCTGGCGAAGGTTTGCTGGAAGAGGTGACTGTTGTTGGCCGACTGTCGATAGCAGCGATAGCTGACGAGCGACTTCAGCACAAACAAACTCCTTGATCTGCGATAGTAGGAACTCAAGGTCAGAGGTGGTGGTTAGGCTTGAGAGTGTGTCATCCGCGACCTTAGGGCGTCGCGTGAGGAGACGCTGTCGTCGGAGCTCGTCGAAACTCTGACACAACTCGATGAGCTCAGAGACAGTGACAGGGTTTTTCGAGAGCAGCATTTGAAAGGCATCGTTGGAAATGCCTTTCATGATTAGTCGTACCTTGTCAGTTTCCGCCATCTTCGGTTCGACACGCCGGCAGAGGTCGAGGACGTCTTTGATGTAGCTAGTGAATGTTTCACCAGTTTGTTGGGACCCGCTTCGTAGAAGTTGTTCTGCGCGAAGTTTCCGCACACCAGGGCGTCCAAAAACATCTGTGATGCAGGCTTTGAAGGTCGTCCAAATGGGGATATCAGCCTCATGGTTTCGGTACCATAGCTTGGCAACATCCGTTAAATAAAACATCACGGTACCAAGCTTCGCGGGTTCGTCCCATTTGTTAGTAGCACTGGCTCGTGCATAAGATTCCAGCCAATCCTCAACGTCTTTCTCATCAGTGCCGCTGAAGATGTCTGGTTCTCGAGCTGGGCACCGGGACAGCTCCTGCTTGGCGAAGCCGGTGGGGGTGTGAAGACAGCGGCGTCAGGCATGACGGACGGCAGCTTTCGGCTACGCAGTTCCAGGACTGGGGAAGACCGCAGCACCTCCACCAAAATATAATGTAAATGCAAGGTAAACAGCGGTAGCGGCGTTGGTACCGAAGCAGCAAGAGCAGGCCGAGTATACGGGCAGCGTCGCAGCAGCAACCAGGCAGTCTTAGCTCGTGCCTCGCGCCAACGTGTCGATGTCGCTGCAGTAGTGGGCATTCCTCTTCACTACAATAGCATCACTTGGTCAGTCGTGCTTTTACCCGGCGTAGCCAGCATACCCGGGGAATGAATGATATGATGAGTGGGGAGAAGCGTCCGTCCATCTTATGCGTGCTGTAGTGCGATAGGAGGCGACCGACGCATGGACGAATGAATGCACGGACGGACAGAAAGACGGATGGATGGACGCTTCGCCCAATTAATAATTTCCTCGGATTGACTTTTTGGGCGAGTTGGTTAATTCTTAGCGATCGTTTGGCGCAAAAAAAAAGAGAAGGACAAGCGCAAGGTTATTTTGTTGTGTTGTTTTCGCGCCATAAGCTCCTCAATCATTCCTTGCGTGCTTATGCCGTGATTTTGTTTCTTATCCCACGCACGCCCAACAGTGTTTTGCTCCTCATTGAGAAGTCCCACTGAACGTGCCTCATCTATAGGGGAGGCCAGTTGTGGCGAGCACGGCTGGGCGGCCGGCGTGCCATCCTAAAAAGCAAGGAATGCTTCTAAGAACCAATAAAACCACGTCATGGCGCAGATGTGATTACATTAGGGAGTATGCAAGAATTCTCGAAACAGCGTTATAATAAAAAGTAGGGTTATTTGAATGAAAGCAAGGAGAATCTACTCTATCGAGTGTAAAAAGTAATTCATAGACGTAAAACGCGGCACTCTTCTGACCTCGTTTGCGGATGCAGCAGCTTTTTTGTGTGGAAATATATGAGTGCACAAGGTAGAAGGAAAAAAATGGGCACATCCCATGTTCAGTAGAAATCAATGATATGCAAAGCATAAATGAGGAATGTTGATATATCACTTTAAAATCAGCACAAGGTAACGAGGTGAAAGTAAATGCTGCCGTACATGACTTCCACGTTATGATTATCATGTTTGGATGTGACGTTTATCTTCGTCATCTATCCACGTCACGTGATACCAAACTTAGTATATGTGGAGCTCGTGAAACAGCCGCGAGCATGCGATGAACGTCGTATGTTGTCATGTTCTTACATGACACGCGTGTCAGAATTATCATGTTTGCACCAATCATACATTTCATCATCCATTGACGTCACTGAACACCAAATTTGGTATATGAGGAGCTAGCAAAACAGCCACGAGCGCATAGTGAAGGACAAAATGTACTCCAATGTAGCATTGACGTGCACTCACGCTGAGCACAGCGACGCTATACTTTAGCAAAACGTGAGCATTCTATAGTCTGACGCCAGGCGCGACCAGCGTCCCTCGGCGTGGCGCGACGGCAACCTGCGAGAAATGCGACACGCTGCATTTCTCGCTGATGCCATACAGCAACATTACTCTATGCCGATGCCTTACCCAGACAACACTGCATCTCCCTCTTTTCAGGACGGATGGGTGCCGGACGCGCTGAAACGCGCATGCGTCAAAGCAACACAGCGCGGCGCGCGCGTGCGAGTACATGGCAGGACAGGTGCCTGGCGTGGCAACGCCGGCGTGTGAACACCGGCGAGCAGGCTCATCGCGTCATGTCGAGATGTATTGACACCTTGAGTGCAGCGTGCAGTCATGTTCTCACATGACACGCAACTCATGATTAGTATGTTTGACACAGTCACATACCTTCGGCATCCATTGGCGTCACGTAATACCAAATTTGGCATATGTGAAGCTAGCGAAACTGGCTTCGAGAGCATCATGAGTGTGGCATGCAGCCATGTTGCTACATGACAGGAATGTTGTGATTATTACGTTTGAATGTGTCATTTACCTATGTTGTTCGTTCACGTCGCCTAATACCGAGTATGGGACATGTGAAGCTAGCGAAACGGCCGTGAGTGTATCATCACCATAGCATGTAGTCATGTTGATACACGACACGTATCTCATGTTTATCATGTTTGCACCATTATCACACCTTCGTCACTATTCATGTCCCGTAATACCGAATTTGGTATAAGTGAAGCTAGCGAAACGGCCGCCAGCGCATCATGAGCGTGCATGTAGCCATGTTGTTACATTACACGCAAGTCACAAGTTTCATGTTAGGGTCTGTCGCTTGTGTTCGCCATGCAATCATGTCATACCATACCAGTTTTGCAACATGCCACGTGAACGAAACCATGAAATGTAAATCATGACTTTCATGACATACATGGCATGATTTTCATGTTACGACTTGTCAAATATGTTGTTAATACAGTGATTTTATGCCACACCAAGTTTGGTATCAATAAATTATCGAAAAATCCGGAAGCGCTAAAAGTCGTAGGTGGCTAGATAGATAAATACGCTCAAAGTCACTTTAAAAGAAAGTGGAGCGTCTTTCCTGTCAAGTGCTTTTAAATGCTTCTTAGCGAACTTCGGTGACTTTGAGCGTATCTATCTATCTATCTATCTATCTATCTATCTATCTATCTATCTATCTATCTATCTATCTATCTATCTATCTATCTATCTATCTATCTATCTATCTATCTATCTATCTATCTATCTATCTATCTATCTATCTATCTATCTATCTATCTATCTATCTATCTGTCAGCGGCCTATGACTTTAAGCTCTCCTGACCGTTAGAATAATGGTATCAATACAAAACTAGGTATGGCATATCATAACTGTATGAAGAGCATGTTTGATTAGTCATAACATGAAAATCCTGACATGTATGTGATGAATGTCATGTTTTGCATTTCATGGTCCTGCAGCACTTGCGGTGGTTTCGTTCACATGGCATGTTGCAAAACTGCTATGGTATGACATGATTGCATGGCGAACACATGTGACAGACTCTAACATGGTAATTATGACAAGCGTGTCATGTAACAACATGACTACATGCCACGCTCATGATGCGCTCGCTGCTATTTCGCTAGCGTCACATAAACCAAATTTCTAGTACGGTACGTGAATGGATGACGAAGGTATGTGACAGGTGGAAACATGATGATCACGACATGCGTGTCATGTAACAAAATAACTACATGCCACACTCATGAAGAGCTCGCGGCCGTTTCGCTAGCTTCAGATATGCCAAATTTGGTATTACGTGACGTCAATGGATGACGAAGGTATGTGACTGGTGCAAACACGATAATCATGAGATGCGTGTCCTGTAAAAACATCACTAGATGCCACAGTCAAGGCGCCAATACTTTTCAACGTGACGCGGTGGGCGTGCTCGCCGGAGCTCATTTCGTTGCGTCACACCAGCGTTGCGACGCCAGGCGCCGGTCCTGCCACATACTCGCAGGCGCGCGCCGCGCTACGTTGCTTCGGCGCATGCGCGTTTCAGCGTGTCCGGCGTCCCTCCGTCACGAAAAGAGGGAGACGCAGTGTTGTTCGGAGAACACATCCGCACGCAACAGGATTTCGTGCCTGTTGCCGTCGGTCCGCGCCAACGAACGCTGGTCGCGCCGGTCGCGCCTGGCGTCAGACTATACAGTGCTCGCGTTTTCCTAACGTAGCGTCACTGTGCCCCGCGTGCGCGGTCGTGAACGCTACATTAGATTATATTGGGCCCTTCATGATACGCTCGCGGCCGTTTTTCTAGCTCCAGATATACCAAATTTGGTGTTACGTGATGTCAATGGATGACGGAATACATGACTGGTGCAAACGTGATAATCCTGACACACGTGTCATGTAAAAACATGACAACATACCACGCTCATGGCGTGCTCGGGGGTGTTTCGCTAGCTCCACATATACTAAATTTGGTATCACGTGACGTGAATAGATGAAGATGGTAAGCGGCACATTCAAACATGATAATCATGACACGGAAGTCATGTACGGCATCATTCACCTCCACGTCGAAACGTTGTGCTGATTTGAAAGTGACATATCAATCTTTCTCATTCGTGCTTCGCATATCATCGATTCCCACTGTACGTGGGATCGGTCATTTCTTTTTCTTTCTTTTGCGCCAGTGCCCCTCCCCCCTACTACACAGCCCGCCAACTTCGAAGTATAGTTTCGAGCGCGTGCGGATCTCTTGCAGAGGCACCGCACTTTAACTGCTCTATAATAGGCGTTGTGAGTCTACAGCAAAATAAAAACCCAATTTGAAAACAAAATGCCCCAGCGTTGACTTTGCCACCCGTACTGATTGTCCCCACATTTCTAAAGAAACACAGAGGTATAAGAAAGCGCAAAACCATTTTTATCTCCCCACATGGAAGCTTCGCCAACAGCGCAGCAGCCTTTTGGATGGATAGATTGATGGAGCAGTACTTAATAAGTTGAGAATTGGTACTTTGCAGTGAAGCGTTTATTTTTACTGTTGCCTTGACTTTAGCCACCAGTCAGATGACCTTCTTCTAGTTAATTCTACCCGCTTAAAGTCTATTTTGCCATCCCTGTCCCCAAACCCCCGTGCTTTGAAAAACTCTGCGCCATCATCCTCAACTATAGGGTGAAGCCTTTTACAGAACAATATCAAGTGTTCGGCAGTTTCCTCCTCCTCTCCACATGCACTGCATACCGTGTCTACCCCATCGTTTTTGGCCCGATGTGCCTTGGTTCGCAATACCACCGCCCTGGCTTTAAACAGTAAAGAACTACACCGAGTATTATAACAGATTCTTTGCTTGGCAATTTCCCATTTAAAAGTTCGATGTATCTTTAGTGCGGACTTCTTAATCATGTAAATTCTTCAAATGTGAGTCTTTGTTTCCTTCACCTTCTTAACCGACAGTTCTTTTTAATTTGGCCCCTGCTGTTTTCTAAGTATTTACCTGTCAATTTCCTGGTTCGCTTCCTCCATTTTGTGTCGACATTCTTCATGTACAAGTAGCTGAATACCTTCCAAGCCCAACGCTTCTCCCCCATTTCTCTCAGTCGCTTCTCAAATTTTATCTTGGTGCTAGCTCCCTGCCCTCAAATGATGTCCATCCCATATCACCTTGTAGTCTCTGATTTGGTGTATGCCCGTGAGCTCCTAAAGCAAGCCTACCTATTCCACGTTGCTTAATTTCTAATCTTGCTTGAACTTCTGATCTAATGAACAAGACTGAATTGCCGAACGTTAAACCAGAAAACATGACTCCTTTCCATATTCCTCTCACAACAGTATGCCTATTGTAATTCCACAGTGCCCTATTTTTCATCACTGCTGCATTCCTTTTACCTTTAGTCGTCACGTATATTTCGTGTTTCCTTAGGTACTCGGTCCCATTGCTTATCCATATGCCCAGATATTTGTATTTATCTGTTATCGTTAGCGTGACCACCTGTATTCGAAGCTCACAACTTCATTATCATTAAAAAATCATGACAGCTGATTTCTCCTCACTGATTCTAAAATCTAACCAATCTCCCTCATTACCACAGATGTCCATCAATCACTGCAAATCTTCCTTATTGTCGGCTATTAGCACTATATTATCTGCGTGCATCAACGCTGGTAGTGCTTGTTCAATGAGTTTCCCTTGTTTGACGAAAAAGAGGTTGAAGCCAAGTCCACTTCCCTCTAATTGGCCTTTCATCCTTGTATGTACATCGTGAATAAGAAGGGTAACAGAGGACACCCTGCCTAAGCCCCCGTTTTACCTCTGTGAGCTTTAATACGCCTTTTCCCACTTTATAACTACTTTGTTACTTTTATAGATTTCCTTAAAAAGATTAGTGACTCCATCTTCCACACCTAGTGCGTCCGGCATTCCCCACAAGTCCTCTTGAACTACGCTATCGTACGCTCCCTTGATGGTCAAAATTCTAGCCACATGGGCCTGTGTTCCTTTTGTGCTATTTCTATGCACTGCGTCAGTGAGAGCCGATTGTATTCCAACCTCCTGTGTTTCCGAAACCCATTCTGCAGTTCCCCCAGCACCCCCTCATCCTTCATCCATGCCTGCAATCTTTCCTTTATAATCTGCATCGCCAGCCTGTAGACCAGTGATGTCACTGTTATAGGACGGTAGTTTATGTCAGCATTGTCCCCCCTTCGTTTATAGATCATGATCATCCTGTCAAGTTTTCATCCATCGGGGACTTCACCATCGATTATTGTTTGGTTCACTGTCCCTTCAAAACCCTGCTTAGACATCGCACCCAATGTCTTTATCAGTATAATTGGAAGGCAGTCTGTGCCTGGTAATGTACTACTAGGAACCCTCTTGTCACCCTTTCCCCCTCTCGTTGCGAAAATGTAGCTTTTGCGCCACTTGATCCATCCTTGTATACTATGATCCATAAGCACTTATTTGTTGAAATTTTTGTGTCAGCCTTGTTCTTATATATTCAATAGCTTTGTCCCCTTGTAGCCTAGCACCTTGAACTGTGAGTATAAACCTCTGCTCTAGACTTGTCTCATTTCTTAGGGAGTTTAGATGGTTTCCGAATTTCGCAGCTGTCTTTCTATCCTTTTTATGTCCTTCTGCAAGCCACTGAGTCGCCTTGCTTCTAATCTTTTCATTGATCAGAAGGAATGTTTCCCTTCTTCAGCTTAGAAAGATGTCCCATTTTCTTTCAACGTCACCTGTCATTTCACCCCGCTGCTTAGCATGTCTGTGTTCCATAGAGGCTTCCTGACGTTTCGCTATGGCTCTCTTAACTTCCTCATCTCATCTTGGATTTGTGTCTTTTTTTCCGGGTTGACTTGTCACGTGCCTTAGCAAGCTCTAGCTCAAACAGTCTAAATAAATTCATGTATGTCCACACTGTTTTCTTACCCCCAGTGATTACTTTCTCATATTTTAGTGGCTATTTCTATTTGCCTTTTTAAATAAAAATTTTTCTGTAGTTGCTCATCTTGCATCCTTCTCACTTTCACTGCTCTTCCTAAACTTAGCTTGATACGTTTGTGATCACTACCCAGACTTCTGGAGCCACATTTATCTATGTGCATACCCCTGAGCGTGCTATACATTCTATGCGCCATCAGTGCATAATCTATCATCGACTGCAGGCTTGCTACCTCCCATGTTACTTGCCCTTCACACTTCTTAGTACTGTTGCAAATGATCAAATCACGCCTTTCACACATATCCACGATCATTTTGCATGCTGGGACCGTATACCCATCTATATCTTCTATGTGCGTATTGATATCTCTTAGTATAATTATCTGGCACTCTCCTCCTAATTCCCCAATGTCCTTTGATATACGCTGATATACGCCTTGTTTTCTTTTCTGGCCTTTGCTCCCATTCACAAGCATACCAAACCAAGGAGTGTCATCTGCCCAGCTACTTTCCCTCTTAACCATAAATGTTCCATGCATCCCTGGTTGACTGTTTGCCAACCCATACTTTTATGTATAACTGCACCAATTCCAACCCCAATTTCACTGCCCTCTGTTCTATTGCAATATTCCCATACGTAGTCCGAATTGCAACGTGGTTCGGCCGAAAGAAAGAGAGCTGCGTAGAAAAAAATGGGCAATGCCCACCTCTGGAAAAACGCGCTCTCGGTGCTACTGGGACGGCCGGAGAAAAAACCCGCCACGCGTCCGCAATCTCGAAGGCCACGCGCAGGGTCTCTAAAGGAATACCACTGGACGTGCGTCGAACCAGTACGGACAAAAGGAGAGCGTCGTAATAAAGGTGCTACGTTTCTCGAGTTTTATTTTTTGGAAAGCAGTGTTTTCGCAGGGCTGACGTCGAGAGACACATTGGAAGTTCGATCAGAAATTTATAAATTACGTCTGGGTGCAAACTTTTTTGTGAATTATCCAGGCTTGCTGGGTTTTTTTTCAACATGAAAGTGTTTTACGCAGGGGTCCACCAAGACTTGCGTGACGTTTTTTGGTCCTGGAAACGAAGTCACAAAAATGATCCCGATCAAAGGATCAAAGCTTCGCCCACCAGTGTAATATCCACGGCCTATGTGCTTGAGACTACAGAGGCTGCGCACGCTATCCACTGGGCCACAATATTTTTAAAGGCAATATTCTTTCTTGGTATACCTTAAATAAAAAAAATTGTATGTATGTCTTGTTGTTTGCCTCTTCGTCACGTGAAAAGCTCAAGTACGACCACATCCGGAGCGCCCACTTATAATGGCCCCGTTTCTGCGTTGATACTTATGCGATTGTCGATTGAAAAAAAAATGTGGCGTGTATTCGAGGCACAATCTAAACATGTGATTATTCTGTGGTGTGTTTCTTTATACAAGAAGAGTAATATATAGAGAATTCTAAAAACTACAGCGTTTATGACGCTACGCTGACAATGCGACCCTATACACGAAAAGGCGTTTCCGACGCTTTGCTAAGACAATACGATGCTGCCATCTACCTTGGCATGTACAAAATATAACCTCCGAAACTGTGCCCACACGGTGCGTGCTCACTATACCAGAGGCCATTCTTTCTTTTCCTGAGATCACCACCAGATGGCGCTTATATCTCATCAGTGCCTTCAGAATAGCATTCAACAATTTTCTGGCGCAAGACATCAAATTGATGTTTTATTCACTGTCTGCAGACGAAACACTGCCGTCTTTCGACGACATTTGCAATGAAACATGCAAATACTGAGCTAATTTTCTGGCTCTTGCCCATAGTTTTCAATTTCATCTCACAAGCGTATATAATATAACACTGAATGGGACACGATGCATTTTATGTATTATACTGAACGTTCAGTAAAGTACTCTCCAGCGGAACAAACTTTGCGTCGACATTTCGTACCGCCATTCTCATTTTCCATATGGTGCGCACGCTTATAAACATAACATGTCATATGAGAGAGAGAAAAAAATTGGCCCCGTACCTGCATCTTAATCTGCAAATGTCGTCGAAAGACGATAGCCTTGCATGTGGAGAGAGTGAACAATTTATTTGTTGTTCTGCGGAAGAAAATCGGTGAATGTTATTCAGGAGGCGCTGCGTTAGAGTGCCTCGAGAGTGCAGCGGAGGCGAACGAACGCATCAAGTCTCGTCACACGCGAGACATGAGCGCCATCTCGCAGTTTTCTTGAAAACGAAGCCCGTGGCTCTGAGCCGAGTGTGTGCGCCCGTCTCAGAGGGGATAAGGTGTAGAACGCAAGCGACGGGTAGGTGCCACCACCATCTCGTCTTAGCAAAGCGTTGGAAACACTCACTTTTTTGTGCAAGCATTGCATGGTGATCGCAGCGTGATAAGCGCTACGGTCCTTAACATTTCTCACGTACGCCTTTACTAGTAAACAAATGCACAGGCAGAATACGTGTTGTTATGGTGCCCCAGACATGCACAATAATTACTTATTACTGGACCATTCCACAAGTAAGTACGCTGAAGCTTGAGCAACATTGGTGGGCGCTGCGGGTGGGGTCAACCGCTTCAAGTACCCGGTGCTAAATGTACAGAAAGACCAAATTTTTTGCGTTGAAGGTCACCAAGAAAGACTATCGTCTTTAATAACGTTTATTTGCACCCGTCTAGAATGACTGGGGAGGAGGCCTTGCCCTCTGCCTCCAATCACCTCCCTTTAGCCACCGGCTGGAATCCCTTGGGTCTCGGTGGTCGTCAGGGTGAGACCCATGTCTTGAGGCCATTTTTCGGTGTCGTGGCTGCGTAATAAGGCCTCCCAGAAATCCACATTTCTACTTGGATCATTGCAGGGTGGGCAGGTCTAGACCACATGCAGAAAACTTGCACTGCTATTACAGTGTGCACATTCAGGATTGAACACGTCCGAGTGCAAATTACTGTGCAGGTGAAGGATTTTAAACACCCAGGTTTGCAATTTTCATCAAATAACTTCCCCCTTGTTGTTCAGCTGTTTAGCTGTATCTGGATAAATCTTACGGTGGAATTTATATTGTGAGTAGATTTCTTGGAACGTTCGTGGTACGCCTATTGTGAAGAGGGATCGCTCGAGCGAAGGGCAGCGATTGACCGGAAATTGAGCCCTCGGGCGATGGCGTGCGTCTTTTCATCCCCTTCAGGCCTTGATGGGCCGGGTAGCATATCAGTGAGATTCGCTCAACGGGTACTGGTCCTTGTCTTGGAGTTTTGGCGGCTGTAGCAGAGATTCTGCCCATACCATAGTTTTTAATGGCTGTCTTGGAGTCGCAAACATTCACTCAAGTGCCTTTTTGTGCTATTGCCGAAGCAATCAACAGTTATTCTGCGTCTGTTGCCGTTGTCCTCTTAGAGGTGTAGCACGAGACCATGTCCCCGCTCTTGCGAATCAGTACCCCTGTGTATGCTCTCCTTCTTTCGTATTCTGCAGCGTCTGCGTAAAGCACGCCAGATCGACCTTAAAGTTTTGCGTTCAGGGCTCTGGCTTTGCGTCTGCCTTCGTGGAGTACCTGATGCATGCTTTTTGGCAGCGGTGTAATTTTTATTCTTACCCTAGTCGATTTAGGTATGCTAGCTAGAACACTCCGTGGCCTCTAACCCCAAGCGCTCCATGATTTTCTTTCCGGTTCTCAAAAGCCTTTGGTGCTGTGACATCGTGGCGGCTTCTATTAGCTCATCTAAAGTGTTGGAGACGCCAATCCCAAGAAATTTACCATGCAGGTGTTCGGGGTAAGCCCTAGTGCAGTTTTGATGCCTTTCCTTATAATGGCTTCAATTTTATCTTTCTATGCTCTACCCAATAAGGGGCAAGGTGTAGTACACGGCTTATCACGAAAGATTGAACCCACCTTAAAAGGTTGCCTTTCTTCATCCCCGTCTACTTGTTAGAAATGCGCTTAAGCAAGCGGCCCTTCTGGTTCGCAGTGGCTTCGAGTCTCCGGACAGATTCAGTGTTCTTTTTCCCGTTTGCTTGTATGCGCATCCCTAGAATTCTAATACTGTCTCCGGTTGGAATGACAATTCCATTCACTCATAGAGCGATGTCACAATCCCTTTCGGGGGGACTGATATTCCTTTTTTGTGATGGTAGAAAAAGAGCCTATAATTTTTTCTGCCGAGAATTTTCACTCTAGTGGTTCAAGACATTGTTCGATGATATCTATAGCCGCCCGAAGTGTGCTTTCAATATTTCCCTAAGTACACCTCTTTATCAATGGCGTCACATCGTCTGCGTATTTTGTGTGATGTGAGTTTTTAATTCCTTTCAACTTCTCAGGAACTACAATCATTACTATATTAAAAAGAGTCGGAGAGAATACAGACTCTTGTGGCATCCCTTTATTCCCCAATTTAATGTTTTAGAGCGACTGACCTCCTATGCTCACGATCGTTGTGCGACTTGAGAGGAAGTCCCTCACGTAGATGTATGTCTTGACGTCTACGTTTATCGTACTTAGGTTCTTAAGTGAGGCTTCATGTTTGACATTGTCGCCCCGCCGCTGTGGTGTAGTGGCTAAGGTACTCGGCTGCTGACCCGCAGGGCGCGGGTTCGAATCCCGGTTGCGGCGGCTGCATTTCCGATGGAGGCGGAAATGTTGTAGGCCCGTGTGCTCAGATTTGGGTGCACGTTAAAGAACCCCAGGCGGTCTAAATTTCCGGAGCCCTCCACTACGGCGTCTCTCATAATCATATAGTGGTTTTGGGACGTTAAACCCCACATATCAATCAATCATGTTTGACATAGTCAAACGCTTTGGAGACGTCTAGACCCGCAATAACTTTGGTGGCAACAGTCATTTTGTCTATCATCTGTTCCTTCGGGAGTAGCACAATATCGCACGTTGATAAGTGGGATCTCAAGCCTATCATAGTATCAGGGTGCAGGTTTTACATCTTCCATGAACCAAATCAGTCTTGTGTGGATGACGTGCTCCATCAAGTTTCCTACACAAGATGTGATAGAAATGAGTCTGAGATGCTAAAGACTGCCCTTCTTCCCTGGCTTAGGAATGAAGACCACATTGGCTTTTTTCCAAACTTACGGTATACATCTGACTTGTCCCAGCATTCTTGCATACAAGCTGTATTACTTGCAGATGAGCTGTATTGCATATGAGCTGTATCATCTCTGTATTCGCATTCTGGGAGACCTCATTCACCAAACCCACCTGTGGTCCAGTGGGTTTTGTCTGCTCTGGGGTGCACTAACCATTATCTTGGGGTGCCTTGTGAGAAACTCCCTGCTACTCCAGAGATGGCAATAGGGGTAAGAATTCCAAGCACCCTCTCACTTCTCTGCGATGCGTGGATTTGCGCCTCGAAGGATATTGAACCCCGTCTGTCCTGCTGTGCCGCTGCGTGTCCACTTCGGCTTGCGTCGTTCTTCCTGCTCCCGCGCTTCTTCAAGCCTCATTAACCACTGCCGCTTCTTCATTATATCACGTGTCCGAAAAAGTTCTTAGAACCTTTTTTCTCCTGTTACGTGCTCCTTGCCACACAGGCGACCCCTTGATTTACATTCATGATCCTTGGACGGGGAGGACACCCCGCAATTTTTGTATTTTGTGTGCGGGTGGTCGCACATGTCGGATCGATGTCCCAGCTCACTGCACCTGCAACGCACTTAATATCTCTTCTTGCAGAGAAAACATTTTACCGGTGTCCCAAAACAGATCATCCATTCAGCACGCAGTCGTGAACAAAGGTAATGACTACCGAGGTAGAGTTGCCCATTTTCCGCGTACCAGGAATAAATAGGACGATTCTATTTCTGTTAAAAAGCCAGTTCCAATTCCATCTCAGAGAGTCTGATATCAAGTATACGTGCCACTCCTTTGCCACAGCTTTCGGGCGCATTCATATATGTCTTCACCTTGTACTTCTTGCCATCGAGCTCTATGACTTTCAGGTACAACATTTTCTTGGTATCATCCTCCTAGGGCGTGCTATATATCAATGTCCCTTGCTGGTCGTTGACAACAATCCTATCCTCCTCATGATCTTTCTGCTATGGAATGCCTGTTGCCACCCTGACTGCTGCGCCAATCATGGGTGCCGAGAGTTTGCTGAGCGTCAATCCTTCTTTGGGCCTGACCTTGTGATCCGCGTTCCGAAGACGTGGTAGGTGCGACGCTACTGACCACTCTGCGAGCTTTCTTCCCGCCGCTTTATATGAGAGTCTCCCGCTTACACCATGCTTGTCGCCAATGTAGCGGGTTTGCACCGTCCTGCCTTCTTTTTCACACTACCGCTGGTGGACGCCACCCTGGTGGTGCCATAGCATTCTCGTTGTTGACGCTCCTGGAGCTCCGCTACGCGTTTAGACACTTTCGTCACCCAGTCTGGGCTTTCAAATTCTGCTGATCAGTATCTGTACTGTCACTCACTTCCATCGTCATAGTGCCGCTGTAGGCGCTCTACGTGCCTACGCTTGGAGCCCTCGGATGCCGCTGCGGCCACCTCGGCGCAAGGCCAAACGATGGAGTTAGCGAGATGCACGACGGGGCCGAACACCAAAGACACAATAGAATCCTTCAAAATCCGCTTACAGTCGTGAGGATCCTGAGCACGCCCGCAAACACACACAGCACTTTATCAGCAGGCCGTTGTTTTTTTTCCGCTTGAACAAATGCTCATTTCACGGAGCCGGCACAACGCACGGCCGTTCCCTTCGACCATATGGCGGACCATCATGCCATATGAAAAAAAAGTGCTGTATCTGTAGGAAGGCAGCGAATACCACAGAGAGTTGTGGGTAAGTCTTTTTTTGCATCAAGGTTTGTTGAAGAATATACAATAAAAACACTGTATCCTTAGCATCTGCTGGAGAGTTTTTTTATTAATATAACCACCTGCTGGCACTGCACAACCATTCAGTGGCAACCCCATTTATATAAACACTGAATCTGACCTCCAGAGAAGCGCCTGTGGGGGATTTCTTCTTTATGTTATTGAAGGATAAAGATTCGCAGGAGGCGCGTAAACTAAAAGCGGACCGCGGGTTTAGGTATCCAATCGCAGCCTTCTGTCTCTCATTGCCCCATAGCAGTGAATGGCACGTTCCAGTGGAAAATGCTGGTCCCCCACTGTCAGCGATGTCCGAATGATGGTCAAGGCAAGGTTCAAATTTTAAGAAAAACTCTATTGTACTAAGTTACAGGTGAATCGGCAGTGGTTACATGTATAAGAAAACTGGATTCGGTGCAGGAGCTCGATCGGCTACGTCCGACGCCACTCGCGTCTCGGCTCGCTCTGCGATGCGTTGCTCTGCGGTCCCGGCTCGAATCTCGGCTCGTTCTCCTCTCTCTGGCGATGCGTTGCTATGCGGTCCCGGCTCGAAGGCTCACTTTTGTTTTTTGAATGTTCGTTGAACCAATGGGCAACCGCGCCGAGTGGACGCGCTCAGGGCTCGGAGTTCACGTTAACGCAGTGCAGCGTTTCCCGTGCAAGCACGGAGACGCTGCCAGGAGAATTCAGCTGTGCGAACTCGAGTGCCGCTGACACGGCCCTCCCGAAAATTGCGCCTGTCCTCAGGCGTGCGTGTCGTTAGATGGCGATGGTTCCGTAACTTCTAGGAGCGGCTCCTTATATCTACGAAGCTGCTCCACGTTGACGATTTATCGGTTGATCATGCCCGGTGTGTGGGGTATTCTTTGTATCTCGGCCCTGTTTCCTCCGACAAGGGCCGTTATCTCGAACGGACCTTCATAGCGAGGATCTAATGTGCCTCGAGTGCTCAACTCAAGCAGGACGAGGTCCCCCGTTATGAACCTCGGAGTTCGACGCTTCTTGTCGTATCGGACCGTTGTTTTGCGCTGACTCTGCAGTAGCCTCTCTCTTGTCTCCGCACGTCCCCTTGCCAAGTCGTGCAGTCTATGAGACTCGTCGATGTCTCCCTCGACTGAGGCGAGGTTGAGCTCTCCTGGCAGTTTTGGGTCGTAGCCGTGCATGAGTCGAAATGGGCTGTGGCCGCTGTGAAGATGCTTCGTGGCGTTGATTGCTAGCGTTGCTCGGGGTAGTTCCTTCTGCCATTTGTCCTTGTTGTTTAGCATTTTGCGTAGCACCTGTTTCAATGTTCCTACCATTCGCTCAATCAGTCCGTTTGATTGTGGCTAGTACGGTGGGGAGTTCTGATGAGCAATTCCCAGTCTGTGATGGAATTGGTTGGCTTTCTTGTTCACGAATCCCTTGGCTTGGTCCGTAATAATGACGCTGGGAACTCCAAATTGCGGAATCCACCGGTTTGTCATGAAGTCAAGGTAGTGCGTCGATGAAGTGCTCGGTACGTTCACGGCGTCAATGTATCTCGTGGCGTGGTCGATACACACGAGGATGTGGTCTCCCTTCTCGTTTAGCGCACCAATGTGATCCAGGAGTATCACCGCGTTTGGCTCAGTAGGAATATCGCGTGGGATGAGGCAACCTTCATTCCGTGTCGTGCGGGCGTTGATAGTCTGGCACGCGTGGCAGGAGTCAACATACTCGCGTATGTCTTTTCTCATCAATGGCTGCCAGTACTTTCGCTGGATCAGGTCTTTTGTCTTCTCGACGCCTAGGTGGCCGTTGTTGTCGTGGAAAACGATCATCACACTGCTTCGGAGGGCAGCGGGAATGATCACCCACCGACGGACCCGTCCTCCCTCGAGGAATTTCTTCACCAGTATGTCGTTTGCGATCTCGTAGTCTGAAGATTTGTGCTTGCCCTCCTCCCGAAATCTTTTGCAGTCAGTATCCCCCTCCTGAAACTCGCGTAGGCGACTGTGTTTGCCGACCACTACTGCGTAGCAGTGGAGGTCTCGGGTCCAAACGCCCTGGTCGAAAGCCTCTGCAGATTCCGACTGCCTCGAGAGTGCGTCAGCAGCGGAGTTCTGGCGTCCTGGGTTGTGCTTGACGTCGAAGGTGTACTCTGCTAAGTCGAGCGTCCACCTCGCGAATCTGCGGTTGCTGGCTCCCTTCTGGACGAGGTATGACAAGCTGAAGTTGTCCGTGAAGACTGAAAAACGAGGGCCTCCTCTCAGGTAGACCGAAAACTTCTCAGTGATTGCCCAGTGGAGCGCCATGCACTCGAGCATATTAGAGTGTAGACCACGATCGTGCTCGTTTAGTGATCTGCTTGCGTACTCTATGATTCGCTCCTTTCCGTCTTGAGTTTGAGAAAGCGCCGCACCCAGCCCGGTTTGCGAAGCGTCGACGTGAACGTTAGTCGGGCAGTCTGGGCGGAAGCGCGTCAAAATCGGTGGGTTCTTCAAGGCGTGTTTTATGGCGTTGACTGTTGCTTCATGAGCGTCAGTCCATACGAAAGGAACGTCCTTCGCCAGAAGGTGCCGTAGCTTGTGCGTGACCTTTGTAAACTCCGGTAACTTTCGGTAGTGGTTAGCGAATTGCAGCAAGGAGTACAGCTTCTTTGCGTTGCGATGCGGCTCGAACTTCTCAACAGCGGCAACTCTGGATTCGTCCAGTCTTCGTCCTTCGGCGAAGATCACGTAACCCAGGAAAGATACTTTGTCTTGAATCAACTGGCATTTCTGGAGATCCATCTTCAAGCCGTTGATCACGACTCTCCTGAGTGCTTCGTTCAGCAAATCCAAAGCCTCCCTCACTGTTGTGGCTCCCTGCCCGACATCGTCCATGTATGTAGCTGTCCTAGGTAAGCCATCGAACGTACGACGCATGACTCTTTGCATGGTCTGAGGGGCCTTGCAAAACCCAAAGGTCATTCGAGGGTATTCGTACTTTCCGTCTGGAGTGACAAATGCGGTCTTGTGTACGTCTTCCGGCTTCATTCGTATAGTCAGAAATGCCGTCTTCACGTCTAACACAGTGAAGTAAGCCGATCCGTCACGCATGACATCGTCAATAACGTCTTCCATGACAGGCATTGGATAAGAAGGGTTGATGGTTTTCTCGTTGAGCTTTGCGATAGTCGTGTAACATTCTTCGTGGAGTCGTCGGGTGGTGCGGTTGGTCGACGACTATCATTGGAGCACCGTACTCGCCTTCGCTCGGCCTTATGATGCTTTTGGAGAGGTAGTCATTCACCTGTTCTTGGATAAACTTGCGATCAGCCGGTCACCTGTACGTCCTCGATGACACTGGTATATTGTCTCTGAGTTCGATGCTGTGTTCAGTGTGAGGACACACGCCCGAAGTGTCGCCTTTAGAAGTGAACGCTTGGTGATGCCTTAAGAGAATTGCGTGAAGTTGTTCCCTCTCTGCCTCGGTGGCATCCTTCGTTATCTTCCGTGTGGCGTCTTCGACTAGACTCGTGAAGTCTTCGTCGGGTGCGTGACATTTCGTATTGAGGCGCACGTCCCCTTCGTATTTGGAAACACTCTCGTCCGATTGCCGGCAGAACGTCGCAACAAGCGCTTCCCCGGTGCGGTGTGGTGTGCCTTGTTTTGGGGGTGGCACTTCGGACGATAAAAATTTTCCGGAGGGCTGACTGGAAAGATAGTCACATCGTTTGACGTGTGAAACGTTACGTCGACGTTCGCGACTCGTCGCAAGTCTGATCCCAGAATCAGGTCGATGCCGCTGGGCAGTTCCGTTACCACTTCGTCTTCGAGTCGCACATTCGTGGTGCCCAGTGTCACATCAAGCGTTGCAGCGAGATTTGGGCATATGCTGCGATTGAGAACTTCAATGTTCTCGCGCGATACCCATCCGTGCGTGGGAATGTCGTCCGTCAAGGCATTGGCACTCATGATGGATAAGTTGGCGCCACTGTCAATGCCCACCCGGACGGGTCGGTTGTTAGCAGTACCGGACACTATTGGTAATGTGCCGCCCGCGGAATGCAAAAAAAACAGTTCGCTTGCCTAGGTGACGTAGTCCCTGTCTCGTTGTTGCTATTGTCCCTCTTCGCTCGTTTATCGTCCACTCTGATCGCTGCTGGCGTTTTCGGCTTTCTACAATCACGGGACAATTGACCGATGTCGCCGAAGTTGAAGCACGAACGAGCAGAGATGGGTCGCGGGTGTGGAGCTCCCGAGAAATCGCTGCGCGGGTTGGCCTTCGGCAAGTTGGCAGAGCTGCTGGCTGGCACCCGCTGGTTCGAACCCTGACCACGGCTCGCTTCTTGTCGTTCTCGGCACACACGGTCGTGCGACGCCTCGCGTCGAGCAAAGCCGCTCTGTCAATGAGTTCGGTTACTGTGCCACACAGCTGCGCTGCGAATGGGTTGGCCCATGTGTCGTCCTCGATGATGCTGAGAATGAGGAAAATTCGTTCTTCCTCTGCTAAACGGTACGGCGCCTTGTTCAGAATGGCGTTCTTCGAGTACATGTACTCGACGATGGTCTCGTGGCTCTGAAGGCGTCGCTTCGTCAGCAGTTAGAGGAACTCCTGCATTGTCAGCTTTCGTTTGAATCGGAGAATGAGCGCTTCTTTCCATTGCTCCCAGGTGTCATACTGTGAGCCGTAGGCGCTGTGCCAATCCTTGGCAGATCCCGTCAAGCGGCTTGCTGCTGTCACCAACGTCAGCGATGGCGGGTGCCCAGTGGGCGAGCGCTGCGATTCTCTCCACTTGCGTAATCCATTCGTGAGCACTTTGTTGCGGCGTCTATCGAACAAGGGGATTGAGGATGACGTGTCGCTTGTGGAATGAATCTGGATTTGGCTCGTCGTCGGTGGACCTCTCGACAGCGTGTTGGCGAGCAGGGCTTCTGTGTTCACGAGCGCGGCGAGGATCTGGGCCATGGAAGGTTCTCCCTCGTGCGTTGAAGCGGTCGGCGCGGCGGGACGTGCCGCATCTTGGCTGGTGCCGTCGTTCAGTGACGGTGGCTGCGTCGAACCCGAGGACATCGTTATGTCAGCAGGGACGGAATGGTGCAGCCCGAGGGTTGAAGGTTGAAGTCGTCACCCGTTCCGTTGGCAGTGAAGCGTTCTATGGGCTTTGTGCAATGTCTCACGTTCACTCATGGTCGCACGGTTAAGCTGGGCTCGCAGGCTGCTCAGTTCAGCGCAAAGCCTCGCGTTGTCGGCGGACAGTGTCTCCAGGTGCGCCTGCCTGTCGTCGTCGTACGCAGCCTGGTCCTTCGTTGACGAGTCCGTAGGCTCTAGGGCTTGGCGAGTTGTCGCGGATGATTCTTGCGATGAGCTCGTCTTTTCGTCCGGAGCACCGTAGACCTCGTGCTCTCAACTCGTCGACGAGTTGCTTTTCCGTTGCATTGGCCATCGTGCTGTGGTAGAGGGTGGTGAACACGCTTTCGACGATGGTCGTTTTGGAGTCCCGAGACAATGTACGGCGTGGCGTCGCTCCTTCTCATAGCATTGTTTCCTCCTCCGCATGCAGCTCGGTCGATTCACATCCTGTAGGCTGCGCCATGTCAGCGATGTCCGAATGAAGGTCAAGGCAAGGTTCAAAATTTAAGAAAAACTGTATTGTGCTAAGTTACAGGTGAATCGGCAGTGGTTACATGTATAAGGAAACGGGACTCGGTGCAGGAGCTCGATTGGCTACGTCCGACGCCACTCGCGTCTCGGCTCGCTCTGCGATGTGTTGCTCTGCGGTCCCGGCTCGAATCTCGGCTCGTTCTCCTCTCTCTGGCGATGCGTTGCTATGCGGTCCCGGCTAGAAGGCTCACTTTTGTTTTTTGAATGTTCGTTGAACCAATGGGCGACCGCGCCGAGTGGACGCGCTCAGGGCTCGGAGTCTACGTTAACGCAGTGCAGCGTTTCCCGTGGAAGCACGGAGACGCTGCCGGAGAAGGAGACGCTGCCGGAGAATTCTGCTGAGCGGACTCGAGTGCCGCTGACACCTACTACGCACTCTGCCTCTTCCCAGGTTGCTCTCGCGCAACGCCGCGATGACTGCCAGCGTCAACTCCACCGCCAGTGTAAGCGATAGCGCCCACTGCTACGCATCCACGCATAATTCGCCTTAGTGGAATCGTTGGGAACGGCTCCAGGAGGTCCATCACATGAATCATCCGTACACATTCCTCGACCATCATATTGCCGCATGGTTTCGCGTGGGAGAACCACGCGTTGAAGAGGACGAATAAGTTCGGACTGAGCCGCTTCTTCGCCTAGCTCGGATGGCGCCAGAACGAGGTTCTTGAACAGAGGTGATGTATTTGGATTATTTCACGCCAACTCCCCCAACCTTGGCGCTTGACCAAACATTTTTTGCGAAAAAAAGTGTGCAGTACCGCAAGCCTCATTGCAATTTTTTTTCGGAAAACTCGAAACCTTAGCTCACAAAACACGTTGTCGAAAAACCTGTTCTTCCTAAATTAGGTCAAGACAAACTTTACCTTTAAAAATGGTAGGTGTTTTACCTAAAATAAGTTTTACCAGCTTTTACGCTTTCTTGAATTTTTTATGTGTCCCCGAATGAGGACAATTGGGTCCATAAAGGGGACATTTTCATAGAAAGACAACACCAAAGGAAATGTGATTGTTGAAATCAGCATATTGCCAAAATGTTTTATTGTAGACCAAAATTTTTAAGGCGTATGCAGTGCGAAATAAATTTTACAGGCGGCGACAAATATACGAAATTGTTCATTTTTGCACGTCTTTGGCCATGAATTTAACATTTAGGCGGTACTACTGAAACATGCTCAACAACAGTATAATTAGTAACGTTTATGGCCTACTGACTCAAAAAATTTCGTCAAATTCGTTTTTGTGTTAAACAAGAAAAGTATTTTTGAATTTTTGTGTTACCGCTCTCGGGGTTTGGAAGTGTTAATTTTTTTAACAATGCGTCCTACAGACTTGGGAATCATCTGAATAACGTTAGAAATTTTGTGCGTGTTTATTTAAATAATTTAAAAGCTTGTATAGAAAACGCGAGACCTACAAGACGGAATTTAGCCACGTACAGCCGTCCGCTGGCAGCCTGCGCATTGTACCCGCGTTAGAGAAGGCGCCCGGAAATGTGAAGAGATGCGTTGTTTAAAAAAAAGTGGTTCATATAGCATCATCTCAATACACAATGCTCGAATATTGTGGGAAATCAGTTCTCTTATTTGTCTAGTGCTAAAAACACATTCCCACTTTTCAACATATACGTGTTCTGGCGTAATCCTTTCGAAACTGTCGCTACCTGCCGTCTGCTCTCCATTCTGAAAAACATACCGATTCTCGATTTATATTGTCACGTGCTTGTCAAAAAGAAAGACAATGACAGTTGTGCATGTGCCATGAAGTACAATGAAATGGATGAAAAAGAAGAACTCTCTTGCGCGTTCGATTAAAAGAACCTACCTGCTTCTGGTGTCTCAGTTTCTGCCGCAAGACATCTGTTTCGACGTCGTGACACTGGTGGAGGTGCTGGAGCCTACAACCTGACGCAGGACAGTCTTACTCTGACCCGTTCACCTAGTCCAGAGACTCAGCCCCTCGTCACGACTCCAGTACACCGATTCAGTCGGCGCGTACTAGGCCTAAGTCCAGAGTCCACACCTGTTCCGCCTCTTTCCAGCATGGCAGCTCCTACGACATCTACGGTTATCGCGCCATAGCAGACTACTCTTCCCTCGCAGGTAACTTTTCAACATCCTCGCGTTCCTGAAGTTTTCCGTGGGGAAGAGTACGAGGATGTCGAGGACTGGCTCGAACAGTTCGAACGGGTCGCTGTATCCAACCACTGGAGCGAACAGCACAAACTTGGCCGTGCATATTTTACACTGGAAGATAGCGCTCGCACGTGGTATGAGAACCGCGAGGCTACATTTCAATCTTGCGAAGACTTCCGTCGAAAGCTCCTCGCTACATTTTTGATCTCGGACTGACGGGATCGCACTCAGCAAGTGATTGAGGCACGCGTGCGAAAACCCAATGAAACAGCCGCCATGTACGCAGAGGGTATGATCCGTCTGTTTCGACAAGCTGACCCTGACATGCCCGAGGCGAAGAAGGTGCGTCACCTAATGCAGGGTGTTAAGGAACAATTGCTTGCGGGCCTCGTACGAAATCCACCTACAACTGTAGATGAATTCATAAGAGAGGCGACAGTCATCGAGCGCGCATTGCAACAACGACGCCGACACTTTGACCGCCTGCAGAACCGCACGGCAGTAAGTGCTGAAGCTCAGAACACTGCCGTATGCGAAAGTTCCCTGCGACAAATGATTAGGGAAATACTGCGTGAGGAACTTCGGGCCCTCGACGTTCCCCCTGCCCAACCGCCAGTCGCATCTGTTGCCGAAATCGTCCGCCAGGAGTTGAGACAAGCCATTACACCACCCGCGCCAAATCCTGAGCCACATCCAGCGAGCTACGCTGATGTGGTCCGTCGTCCTCCACCGACATTTGTGACGACGCCCTTCCAGCCACGACCCACTGCCGTACCTTGGTGGCAACGAGATTCTGCGAGACGACCGCCAGTTCGCCGAGCTGACTTGTGGCGCAAGGCCGACCGTCGACCTATTAGCTACCGCTGCGGAGAACCCGGTCACATTGCCCGCTATTGCCGTCACGGCGATTCTGGGTTCGGGAACTTTTCTCGTCCCGCTTCTTTCCGCTCCGAAGACCGTCGTGCCCACGATGCCGATCAACTATCGCCTGCTCAAGGTACCCCACCGCATCACAGGCGATCTCCATCACCTGTGCGTCACCGTGACTTCCCTCAGAGCTACGCGGACGTCACCAGAGGCCGTTCGCCTAGCCCGCGCCGGGGAAACTAACTGATGCGACCTCGGGGGGCAAGGTTGCCAATCGTCGACACACTGAAAAGTTCCCCCAATCATCGCAAGAAGGTATGACAACAACGACGATGAATACGATGATGAATAATAATGCTGAAGAAGTTGTACGTGCCAATCTGAGCGTTCTCATTGACGGACATCACGTTACAGCACTGGTCGACACTGGCGCCGACTTCTCAATCATGCGACAAGAGCTCGCCGACCACCTCAGAAAGGTCAAGACACCGTGGACAGGGCCGCACATAGGGAGTGCTGGTGGTCAACTGATGACACCCACGGGTAAATGCACCACTGGACTTCGCATCGGAGATTCTAGCTTCGTGGCCACTTTCGTCCTCTCGCCAGACTGCTGTAAAGAGTTAATTTTGGCCATGGATTTTCTTCAAGATCATGGCGCTGTTATCAACATCCCTCAACGTATGGTGACGTTTTGCGCTCATCCTTATGCCGACAACAGCAGTGAAGAATCACGCGGCCGTTGCGAATTGCCGACAATGTGACACTCCCACCGAGATCCTGCTGCCTTGTGTCGGTGTCCAGTGGGTGTCCTTGCTATAAAGATGTGATAGCGGAGCACATAGTCGCTCTTTTGTTCACGCAAGGCATTTCCATCGCGAGGGGCATCCTGGCGCTTACTGGTGGACAGGCAGAAGTGCTTTTCACAAACTTCAGCAACGAGCACCGTCAAATCCAGAAGGGTACCGCAATTGCCTACTACGACGATGTAGACCAAGCCGGGCATTGTTTTACCTTGCAACCAGATGACGTGGCTGACCCCGCCTCGACAACTTTGTCGGTTGACATCTGCTCTACGCTACCGCCCTCTGATAGGAAGCGCCTGCTTGAACTTATACACCAATTCGAAGACTGCTTTTCGCGTACGTCAAAGGTACAGCAAACACCATTGACCAAGCACCGCATCATTACTGAAGACAACACGTGACCGATTCGGCAAAACCCCTGCCGTTTGTCTCCGAAAGAGCGCGAGGAAATTCAGAAGCAAGTACACAAGATGCTCGCGAATGACGTCATACAACCTTCGAAAAGTCCTTGGGCGTCCCCCGTGGTTTTGTTCAAGAAAAAAGACGGCAGCTTGCGCTTCTGTATTGATTATCGCAAGTTGAATTAGGTCACGAAGAAAGACGTCTATCCACTGCCCCGCATAGACGATTCACTCGATCGGCTGCGTGATGCGCGCTATTTCTCTTCAATGGACCTCCGAAGCGGCTACTGGCAGATAGAAGTCGACGAGAGAGATTGTGAAAAAACGGCCTTCGTGACGCCCGACGGCCTCTGCGAATTTAAGGTGCTTCCTTTTGGGTTGTGCTCGGCGCCAGCCACTTTTCAGCGTCTTATGGACACCGTACTATTAGGCCTGAAGTGGAAAACATGCTTGATCTATTTGGATGATGTTATTGTATTCTCAGCAACATTCGAGGAACATCTCAGCCGTTTATTCACCGTCCTCCAAGCCATACGTTCGGCCGGCCTTACTTTAAAACCAGAAAAATGTCATTATGGTTTTAACGAACTCAGCTTCCTAGGCCACGTCGCTGCAGATAACAAGTCCGGCCAAATGACGCCCCTCGGCGCATGCGTCATTGTAAAACTTTCCTTCTTTCTCTCCTCTTGCTTTCCTATATATATTTCCGAGCTCGAAATAAAGGCTTGTTGGTTTTGCACTGCCACATCGACTGATTTCCTTGTCACCGCGGCCGGCCTATGGCCGGTAGAACGTAACAGTGGCGACGAGAATTCTACAGCAGCAAGAAGGCCAGCATATGCCCACAAGCGACGGCCTGCAGAACGAACCCACCAGCCATGGCACACCAGCTACCGGAATTCGAAGACGCAAAAGATAAGTGGCAGGCGTACTTGGTAAAGGTGGAGGCTTACTTTGAAGCTAATGATGTGAAGGACGATGCTAAGAAGAGGGCCCTGCTGGTAGCCGCGCTTGGAACAAAGACAATTGAAATCTTGAACGGGAAAGTAGCGCGCCGCAGAAACCTAATGCTCTGACCTACGCGGAAGTTGTGCAGACGTTAACAGCTACTACGACCCAGTGCCGAATGAAATTTCAGAAAGTTTCAAATTCTTCCATCGCTGCCAGCAAGAAGGGGAGTCTGTGCATGCATTTATTGTGGCAATTCGACAGATGGCCCAGAATTGCAACTTTTCGACGATGCGGACAGAATGATAAGGGACCGTATTGTGTGTGGAGTCAGGTCCAAGAATTTGCAAAAGCAGCTGCTAGCAAAGAAAGACCTTAATCTTCAAGAAGCCGAGGCCTTTGCCGGCCGCCGCAGAAAGCGCCGAACGCGATTCGCAAGGTATTACTTCGGACAAAGAGCAAGCGAGTTTGCTTAAGTTGAGTGCTCAATATGAGTCGCGCGCGAAGACGGCGGGCGTACAACAATGCAATTGTTGTGGAAAGCAGGGTCACAGAACCAATGCTTGTCGCCTAATCAAGCGCAGATGCTTCAAATGTACACGGCGAGGGCATTTAGCCAGAATGTGCGCGGTGAACGACAAAACAAGCAGAATGCTAGCAGTGACAGCACAGGCGACAGAAACGGAAGACAGTGATAACAGTGCGTCGCAGATTTGGTCGTTGACCACTAAGCGCTCGCTCATACCCCCTATAAGAAAGGAATTCGCGTGGAACGGCATTCAAGTAACGATGGACATCGATACGGGCTCGCCTGTTTGCGTCATTCCTAAGAGCATCTACGAGACGTACTGTCATCAGTGGCCGCAGCTACAGAAGTCAGAACTACAGCTTTCATGCTATCTGGGCAGACTTCCGCTTCTCGGCGCAATAACAATGCCGTTTCCTACGAAGGTACAACAGTGCAATGTACTTTGACTTTTTAGACTGCGAGGGGCCCAGTCTTTGCGGTCGGGATCTGCTGAAAAAATTAACCGACGAACGTATCCAGGTTCTCAACGTGTATCCGCAGCCTTCAAGGTCAAGCCAAGCCCAGGAGGTCATTCCGAAGCTGCTCCAGAAAAACGCTGACCTTTTCACTGAGGGCACTGGTCTCATGAAAGGTCCGCCGGCCCGACTGCATATCAAGACCGGATCAACCCCCCAGTTTTTCAAGGCAAGAAAAATTCCTTTTGCACTTCGCGATAAAGTGTCAAAGGAGCTTGACAGATTAGTATCCGCTGGCATAATCTCTCCAGTTCCTCATTCCGAATGGGCGACGCCCATTGTTCCAGTTTTGAAGAAGGACGGAACGGTGCGCATATGCGGTGACTTCAAGGTGACTTTAACCCAGTGTGCGAGGTTGAGCAGTACCCATTGCCTGTCATAGACGACATATTTGCAAATTTACGTGGAGGGAAGAAATTCAGTATATTAGACCTTCGCGATGCATACAACCAGGTCGAGCTAGATGAAGACTCGCGGAAACTAGCAGTGATAAATACAACCGAAGGGGCTGTTCTGCTACAATAGATTGCCGTTTGGCATCGCGTCAGCTCCTGCGATATTCCAACGGAAGATTGAATCGGTGCTACAAGGGCTGCCAGGGACACAGGCATATCTGGATGATGTGCTGATAGCCGAGAGCAACAACAATGAAAATGCTAATCTGGAAGCAGTGTTGCAGCGATTCCGCGAGTACGGCATCAAGCTTCGTGCAGAAAAGTGCAGGTTTTGTGAATCGTCGGTGACGTATCTGGGACATCGTATTGATACCGAGGGACTACATCCGCTCGAAAAGAACGTCGACGCATCAGACTGGCCCCGTTGCCACGAAATGTTGCTGAGTTGCGATCCTTTAGGAATGGTCACTTTTTACAATAAGTTTTCTGCCAAATCTTTCCACTGTGCTTGCACCTTTGTATAAGCTTCTTGAAAAAGGCGCAAAATGGGTTTGGCACACGAAAGAAAACTCGGCATTTCAGAAGGCAAAGAGCGCTTTGTGTTCGGCCCCAGTGCTAACGTATTTTGATCCGCAGCTGGAGTTGCTGCGGAATGCGACGCTTCCCCTTACGGTGTCGGTGCTACCCTGTTTCACATCACGTATAAATGGCGAGACAGGCCAATTGGGTTCCGGTCACGAACGCTCACCTCAGCTGAAATGAAGTACTCTCAAATCGAGCGAGAAGCTTTAGCCTTAGTGTTTGGCGTGACACGGTTCCGCGATTACCTCTTGGGTCGGGAGTTCACGTTAGTAACGGATCACCGTCCTTTGCTGGGGCTACTGAGACCGGACCGTCAGACTTCTGTTATGGCTGCCGCACGCATTCAGCGATGGGCGCTTTGCTCGGCGCGTATAAATACAAGCTTATTTGTGTAAACCCGGCAGTCAGATGTTAATCTCTGATGCCCTAAGCCGCTTACCACAATCCTTGCAGGAGCCGGAAGCAGAAACGGAAACCTCACGGAAATGGTGCTTCTCATTGACCAGCTGGACGAGCCCGCGGTTTCGCACAAAGAACTTCAAGCACTCACAGAAGCGGACGCCGTTTTACAAGAAGTATGTAGGTTACGTGACTGAAGGATGGCCTTCCGTCGCGGGTGACAGCAGAGAAATGGTCGAATACTGGAAAAGCGACATGAGTGGTCTGTCGAGATGTAGGCGCATGTTATTCTGGGGCCGTTGTGTAGTGATCAAGACAGAGCGCAGGCGAGCTATTGAAATTGTTGCACGAGTGCTCATCATGAGGGGTCGTCCACACCAAGAAGACAAAGGGCAAGGGTTAGCTTTTGGTGGCCCGGTCTGGATCAGACATCCCAGAGGGCCGCTTCAGACTGAAAAAATTGTGTGCAAGCTTTGCCTTGCCCCCGGACGGAACCGCGCTCAGTTGGCCAATTTCGCGTGAAGGTGGTCGCGGTTGCACAGATTACGCAGGACCTATTTCCAACAAAATGCTGTTGGTAATCGTGGATGCACACAGCAATTGGATAGAAGCCATTCCAGTATCGCGAGCAACCGCTAATGCAACGGTGGATTCTATGCGAACCTTGTTCAGCCGCCGTTTGGATTACCGCGCACCATAGTTACCGACAACGGTACGCCTTTTACAGGGGCAGAATTTGCTCATTTGTGCAGAAAAATGGAATCGAGCACATTCGTACCCCTCCTTAACCACCCTCAAAGCAATGGCTCGCAGAACGCCCGTGCGAACCCTTAAGGATGGGTTGAAGAGAATGCCCGGAGTAGAACTGTCAACGGCTCTGTCAAGAATTCTTTGTAACTATAGGAATTCGCCACAAGCTTCAGGGGTTTCGCCGTCTGAACTACTTTTGGGCTACGTTTGCGTACTAGACTGGATATTTGCTTTTCTCCCAGGAACCACGAATTGCCGAAGAATCCAGGTGCTGAGTCTGCGAGTTGGTACTCCGCTCCTGGAGATGCCGTCTATGTGCGCAACTACGGTTTTTGGAGACAAGTGGACGCCAGGCAAAGTGAAATCGACGAGTGGGCACGTCTCGTCACTGTAGCAAACGGAAGACGGCGTCGTTCGACGTCATGTCGACCAGGTGCGAAACGTTCATCCGAGACAGGTGCAAGCCGAGAAACATCGACTCCAGAAGAACCGCCACCCGAGGGACAACACCGACACCCAGGATGCTCCGAAATGCGAAGCGGATGACCTTTCCGAAAGCCCTGTCCCCGAGTTACGTACGGTCGTCCACAGAATCAGAAAGCCCGTGGAACGCTACGGCTACTAGGGGGAAGGAATGCTGCAGATAACAAGTCCGGCCAAATGACGCCCCTCGGCGCATGCGTCATTGTAAACTTTCCTTCTTCCTCCTCTGTCCTTGCTTCCTATATATATTTCCGAGCTCGAAATAAAGGCTTGTTGGTTTTGCACTGCCACATCGACTCGACTGATTTCCTTGTCACCGCGGCCGGCCTATGGCCGGTAGAACGTAACA
>WOVY01010079.1:0-20069 GCA_013436015.1 Rhipicephalus annulatus | reverse complement strand
TGAGCTCTGCCAGCGCCGTAAAGAGCCATCTTCTCTACCAGCCGGATACCCTTTCAACCGATCGAGGTTTCTACTCAACCTTTTAGAGGCGAAGCTCCTTAAAGCGGCACCAGTTCGTTCATCGTAGTAGTCCTAGTGGTAGTCGTAGTGTGCAACTAGTATACTTACCCGTTTGTGAGCCCTTCCAACGCAGTAACGAACCATCTTCTCTACCAGCCGGATACCTTTTCAACCGATCGAGGTTTCCACTCAACCTTTTAGGGACAAAGTTCCTTAAAGCGGCACCCGTTCGTTCATTGTCTTTGTCCAACTCGTAGTCGTAGTGTGCAACTAGTATACTTACCCATTTGTGGTCCTGCCAGCGCCGTAAACAGCCATCTTCTTACCAGCCGAATACCTTTTCAACCGATCGAGGTTCCACTCAACCTGTTAGGGTCGAAGCTCCTTGAAGCGGCACCCATTTGTTCATCGCAGTCGTCCGAGTAATCGTCGTAGGGCGTAGCCAGTACACTTACCCGTTTTTGAGCCCTGCCGGCGCTTTAAAGAGCCATCTTCTCTACCCGCCGGATACCTTTTCAACCGATCCATGTATCTACTCAATCTTTTAAGGGCGAAGCTCCTTAATGCGGCACCCGTTCGCTCATCGTAGTGTCCTAGTCGTAGTCGTAGTGTGCAACTAGTATACTTAGTTGTTTGTGAGCTCTGGCAGCGCCGTAAAGAGCCGTCTTCTCTACCGGCTGGATATCTTTTCAACCGATCGATGTTTCTACTCAACTTTTTAGAGGCAAAGCTCCTTAAAGCGGCTCCCGTTCGTTCATCGTAGTAGTCCTAGACGTAGTCGTTGTGTGCAACTAGTATACCTACGCTTTGGGAGCACTGTCAGCGCCGTAAAGAGCCATCTTCTCTACAAGCCAGATACCTTTCAACCGATCGAGGTTTTCACTCAACCATTTAGAGGCGAAGCTCCTTAAAGCGGCACCCGTTCGTTCATTGTAGTAGTCTAGTCGTAGTCGTAGTGTGTAACAAGTATACTTACCCATTTGTGAGCCCTGCCATTGCTGTAAAGAGCCATCTTCTCTAAGAGCCGGATACGTTTTCAACCGATAGATGTTTCTACTCAATCTTTTAGGGGCGAAGCTGCTTAAAGCGGTACCCGTTCGTTCATTGTAGTAGTCCTAGTCGTAGTCGTAGTGTGCAACAAGTATACTTACCCATTTGTGAGCTCTGTCAGCGCCGTAAAGAGCCATCTTCTCTACCAGCCGGATACCTTTTCAACCGATCTAGGTTTCCACTCAACCTTTTAGGGTCGAAGCTCCTTAAAGAGGCACCTGTTCGTTCATCGTAGTAGTCCGAGTCGTAGTCGTAGTGTGTAACCATTATACTTACCTGTTTGTGAGCCCTGCCGGAGCTATAAGAGCCATCGTCTCTACGAGCTACATGCCTTTTCAACCGATCGATGTTTCTACTCAATCTTTTAGGGGCGAAGCTCCTTAAAGCTGCACCCGTTTGTTCATCGTAATCGTCCTAGTCGTAGTCATAGTGTGCAACTAGTATACTTAGCCCTTTGGGAGCTCTGTCAGCGCCGTAAAGAGCCATCTTCTCTACGAGCCGTATACATATTGAACCGATCAATGGTTCTACTCAACCTTTTAGGGGCAAAGCTCCCTAAAGCGGCACCCGTTCTCACATCGTAGTAGTCCTAGTCGTAGTCGAAGTGTGCAACTAGTATACTTACCTGTTTGTGAGCCCTCCCAGTGCCGTAAGGAGCCATCTTCTCTACAAGCCGGAAACTTTTTCAACCGATCGAGGTTTCTCTTCAACAATTTAGGGGCGAAGCTCCTTAAGGTGGCAACCGGTAGTTCATCGTAGTAGCCCTATTCTTAGTCGTAGTGTGTAACCACTATACTTAAGCGTTTGTGAGCCCTTCCAATGTCGTAAAGAGCCATCTTCTCTACCAGCCGGATACCTTTTCAACCGATCGAGGTTTCCACTCAACCTTTTAGAAGCGAACTCTTTAAAGCGGCACTCGTTAGTTCATTGTAGTATTTCTTATCGTAGTGTGTAACCAGTACACTTACCCGTTTGGGAGCCTGCCAGCGCTTTAAAGAGCCATCTTCTCTACAAGCCGGATACCTTTTCAACCGATCGAGGTTTCCACTCAACAATTTAGGGGCGAAGCTCCTAAAGCGGCACCCGTTCTCACATCGTAGTAGTCCTAGTCGTAGTCGAAGTGTGCAACTAGTACACTTACCCGTTTGTGAGCCCTTCCAATGCCGCAAAGAGCCATCTTCTCTACCAGCCGGATACCTTTTCAACTGATCGAGGTTTCCACTCAACAATTTAGGGGCGAAGCTCTTTAAGGTGGCACCCGGTAGTTCATCGTAGCAGTCCTAGTCGTAGTCGTAGTGCGTAACCACTATACTTAAGCGTTTGTGAGCCCTGCCAGAGCCGTAAAGAGCCATCTTCTCTACGATCTGGATGCGTTTTCAACCGATCAATCTTTCTACTCCATCTTTGAGGGGCGAAGCTCCTTAAAGCGGCACCCGTTTGTTCATCGTAATTGTCCTAGTCGTAGTCATAGTGTGCAACTAGTATACTTACCTGTTTGTGAGCCCTGCCGGAGCCGTGAAGAGCCATCTTCTCTACGAGCTGGATACCTTTTCAACCGATCGATGTTTCTACTCAATCTTTTAGGGGCGAAGCTCCTTAAAGCGGCACCCGTTTGTTCATCGTAATCATCCTAGTCGTAGTCGTAGTGTGCAACTAGTATACTTAGCTGTTTGTGAGCTCTGTCAGCGCCGTAAAGAGCCATCTTCTCTTCGAGCTGGAAACATATTGAACCGATCGATGTTTCTACACAACATTTTAGGGGCGAAGCTCCTTAGAGCGGCACCCGTTCTCACATCGTAGTAGTCCTAGTCGTAGTCGAAGTGTGCAACTAGTATACTTACCCGTTTGTTGAGCCCTTCCAATGCCGTAAAGAGCCATCTTCTCTACCAGCCGGATACCTTTTCAACCGATCGAGGTTTCCACTTAACAATTTAGGGGCGAAGCTCCTTAAGGTGGCACCCGGTAGTTCATTGTAGTAGTCCTAGTAGTTGTCGTAGTGTGTAACCACTATACTTAAGCGTTTGTGAGCACTGCCAGAGCCGTAAAGAGCCATCTTCTCTACAAGCCGGATACCTTTTCAACCGATCGATGTTTTCACTCAACCTTTTAGGGGCGAAGCTCCTTAAGGCGGCACTTGTTCGTTCATCGTAGTAGTCCTAGTCGTAGTCGTAGTGTGTAACCAGTATACTTACCTGTTTGTGAGCCCTGCCGGAGCCGTAAAGAGCCATCTTCTCTACGAGCTGGATGCCTTTTCAACCGATCGATGTTTCTACTCAATCTTTTAGGGGCGAAGCTCCTTAAAGCGGCACCCGTTTGTTCATTGTAATCGTCCTAGTCATAGTCGTAGTGTGCAACTAGTATATTTAGCTGTTTGTGAGCTCTGTCAGCGCCGTAAAGAGCCATCTTCTCTACCGGCCGGATACCCTTTCAACCGATCGAAGTTTCCACTCAACCTTTTAGGGGCGAAGCTCGTTAAGGCGGCACCCGTTGGTTCATCGTAGTAGTCCTAGTCGTAGTCGTAGTGTGTAACCAGTATACTTACCAGTTTGTGAGCCCTGCCAGAGCCGTAAAGAGCCATCTTTTGTACCAGCCGGATAGTTTTTCATCCGATTGAGGTTTCCACACATTTTAGGGGTAAAACTCTTTAAAGCGGCACCCGTTCGATCATCATAGTTGTCCAACTCGTAGTCGTAGTGTGCAACTAGTATACTTACCCATATGTGGTCCCTGCCAGCGCCGTAAAGAGCCATCTTCTCTACCAGCCGAATTCCTTCTCAACCGATCGAGGTTACACTCAACCTGTTAGGGGCGAAGCTCCTTGAAGCGGCACCCATTTGTTAATCGCAGTAGTCCGAGTCGTCGTCGTAGTGTGTAACCAGTATACTTACCCGTATTTGAGCTCTGTCAGCGCCGTAAAGAGCCATCTTCTCTACCGGCCGGATACCTTTCAACCGATTGAAGTTTCCACTCAACCTTTTAGGGGCGAAGCTCCTTAAAGCGGCACCCGTTCGTTCATCGTAGTTATCCTAGTCGTAGTCGTATTGTGCAACTAGTATACTCAGCCGTTTGTGAGCTCTGGCAGCGCCGTAAAGAGCCATCTTCTCTACCGGCTGGATATCTTTAAACCGATCGATGTTTCTACTCAACTTTTTAGAGGCAAAGCTCCTTGAAGCGGCACCCGTTCGTTCAGCGTAGTAGTCCTAGACGTAGTCGTTGTGTGCAAGTAGTATACCTACGCTTTGTGAGCACTGTCAACGCTGTAAAGAGCCATCTTCTCTACCCGCCGGATACCTTTTCAAACGATTGAGGTTTTCACTCAACCATTTAGAGGCGAAGCTCCTTAAAGCGGCAGCCGTTCGTTCATTGTAGTAGTCTAGTCGTAGTCGTAGTGTGTAACCAGTATACTTACCCGTTTGTGAGCCCTGCCATTGCTGTAAAGAGCCGTCTTCTCTAAGAGCCGGATACGTTTTCAACCGATAGATGTTTCTACTCGATCTTTTAGGGGCGAAGCTCCTTAAAGCGGCACCCGTTCGTTCATTGTAGTAGTCCTAGTCGTAGTCGTATGTGTAACCTGTATGCTTACCCGTTTGTGAGCCCTCGCAGTGCCGTAAAGAACCATCTTCTCTACAAGCCGGATACCTTTTCAAGCGATCGAGGTTTCCACTCAACATTTTAGCGGCGAAGCTCCTTAAAGCGGCACCCGTTGGTTTATCGTAGTATTCCTAGTCGTAGTCGTAGTGTGCAACTAGTATACTTACCCTTTGTGAGCCCTGTCAGCGCCGTAAAGAGCCATGTTCTCTACCAGCCGGACAACGTTTCAACAGATCGAGGTTTTCACTATACCTTTTAGAGGCGAAGCTCTTTAAAGTGGCACCGTTCGTTCACTGTAGTAGTCTAGTCGTAGTCGTAGTGTGTAACCAGTATACTTACCCGTTTGTGAGCCTTGCCAGCGCTTTAAAGAGCCATCTTCTCTACAAGCCGGATACCTTTTCAACCGATCGATGTTTCCACTCAACCTTTTAGGGGCGAAGCTCATTAAAGCGGCACCTGTTCGTTCATCGTAGTATTCCTAGTCGTAGTCGTAGTGTGTAACCAGTATACTTACCTGTTTGTGAGTCCTGCCGGAGCCGTAAAGAGCCGTCTTCTCTACGAGCTGGATACCTTTTCAACCAATCGATGTTTCTACTCAATCTTTTAGGGTTAAAGCTCCTTAAAACGGCACCCCTTCAATCATCATAGTAGTCGAAGTTGTAGTCGTAGTGTGTAACCAGTATACTTACCCGTTTGTGTGCACTGCCGGTGCCGTAAAGAGCCATCTTCTCTACGAGCCGGATACATATTGAACCGATCGATGTTTCTACTCAACCTTTTAGGGGCGAAGCTCCTTAAAGCTGCCCCCTTTCTCACATCGTAGTAGTGCTAGTCGTAGTCGAAGTGTGCAACTAGTATACTTACCCGTTTGTGAGCCCTTCCAATGCCGTAAAGAGCTATCTTCTCTACGAGCCGGATACATATTGTAGCGATGCTGAGGCAGACAGGCTAAAAAACAAGCAACTTTATTAGGGCGAACTTGTGCCCACAAGCCTAATGACTATCGTCGTCGAGTCCGAGTAGACGAGAGGCACAGATTCAACTAACTTCCTCTTCCTCGTTGTTGGAGCGCCCGAACGCGTGACGCATGCCAGCCGGGTCTTGCTGGTGCTCTTGCCATGATGATTGCGGCGGCTACTTGGACGTGGCTAACCTGTCGCGGCATTATCCCCCTCCTCAGACGCATCGTCCCGATGCTTGAGAGAGTAAAATGATACATGCGCCCTCTCACTCGTTTTCCGACGATCTGTCATGATAGGGCTTCATGCGGACTACGTGTACCACTTCCGTGGTATTGCGGCGTCTTGAGCTCACGTGTCCCGCGGATCTGACTTCATAAGTGACGTCGCTGATACGGTTGAGTACTTCATAAGGGCCGAAGTATCGACAAAGAAGCTTTTCAGAGAGTCCGCGGCGGCGCACTGGGATCCATATCCACACTTTGTCACCGGGATGATAAAGTGCGTCACTGCGTCGCTTGTTGTACCGACTAGAGTCGACGCGCTGTTGACGGCGTATTCGGTATCTTGCCATTTGTCGTGCTTCTTCGGCTCGTTGCAAGAAGTCATCTAAGTCAGGTGGATAGCTGTTTTCGTCCTGTAGTGGTAACATGGCATCCAGTGGGGTGGTCACTCTTCGGCCGAATACTAGTTCGAAAGGGGCAACGTGGGTTGTTTCTTGAACGGCGTATTATATGCGAATGTTACGTAGGGTAATATTTCATCCCACTGTTTATGTTCAACATCGACATACATTGATAGCATGTCGGTCAGAGTTCTGTTGAGGCGTTCGGTTAAGCCATTTGACTGAGGGTGATACGCCGTTGTTCTTCTGTGATCGGTATTTGTCATGCGCATCAGACATTGCATAAGGTCTGCAGTAAATGCTGTGCCCCGATCCGTAATAACGACGATGGGCGCACCATGTCTGAGCACTATGTTGTTCACAAAGAACTTGGCGACTTCGGCAGCTGTCGCACTGTACAGAGAGTCAGTCTCAGCATAACGGGTCAGATAGTCTGTAGCTACCACAATCCATTTCTTGCCTGCACATGATGTCGGGAAAGGTCCTAGGAAGTCCATGCCGACTTGTTGGAATGGGGCATCCGGAGGGTCTATTGGATGGAGAAGGCCGGCTGGTTTTACGGCTGGAGTTTTGCGCCGTTGACATTGACGACAAGTTTTCACGTAGCGCTGCACTGATGCGAGCAACTTAGGCCAAATTAGTACTTAAGGCGAATCCTGGCGATGTTTCGGCTCACACCCCATGTGGCCGGATGTTGCATCGTCATGGCATGCATGCTAGAATTTCCTGTCGCATGGCTGTGGGACACGACTAGTAAAAAACGTTTTCGCCATTAGGTTCAAAGTTCCTCCAGTTAAAGGACACTTCCCTCGAAGGCAGAACGTGGAGAGCCATCTGGAGAATATGCGAGGAACTTGAACGTCGAGACCCTGCAGGTGTTGTATAAGCGCCAGCAAATCCGGGTCATCTCGTTGTTGTTGAGCGATTTCGGATGCGTCGACAACGCCTAGAAACGGGAAGTCTTCCTCTTCAGGTACACTTGGATCGACGGGAGAGCGTGACAGGCAGTCGGCATCACTGTGTTTCCTTCCAGATTTGTATACGACCCTTAATGTCATACTCCTGCAGCCTAAGGCTCCATCTGGCTAGTCGACCTGACGGATCCTAGAGATTTGCTAGCCAGCATAGAGCAGGTGGTCACTGACAGCTCTGAACGGTCTACCATAAAAGGTAGGGTCGCGAAACTTATTTATTGCCCAGATGACTTGCGATGGCCACTCTTTTTCAGTAGCAGAGTAGTTTGCCTCAGCTTTTGAGAGTTTGCGGCTGGCATAGGCTAACACTTTCTCTTGACCATTTTGCCCACTGGACCAGGATGGCGCCGAGGCCGACATTGCTGGCATCGGTATGGACTTCAGTGTCGGCTGTCTCATCAAAATGGGCAAGTATTGGTGAACCCTGTAGCCGTTTTTCTTAATTCATCAAAAGCTTCTGTTGTTCGCTTTCCCATGTGAAGGGCACGTCGTTTTTCGTTAGTTTTGTAAGAGGTTCCGCAATCTTGAGAAAGTTTTCCACAAATCGCCTATAGTAGGCACATAAACCCAAAATCGACGCACTTGACTTTTTGTCTTTGGGTGTAGGGAACCTCTGAACAGCGGCTGTCTTTTCGGATCAGGACGAACGAACACCGTCAGAACTAATGACATGTCCAAGGAATCTCAGCTCTTCGAAGCAGAAGTGGCCAATTTTCGGGTTTTATTGTCAAGTTTGCTGACCGGATGGCTTGTAATACAGTGCGCAGTCGCTCTAGATGTTGTCGAACGTTGCAGAGGAATACCACCACGTCATCCAAATACACTAGGCATGACTGCCCATTTCAATCCCGCGAGGACAGGTTGTCCATCATTCGCTGGAACGGTCGCTGGCGCGGAAACAGAGGCCGAATGGAAAGCGCTTTGAATTCGTAGAGGCCATCTGGTGTACGAATGCCGTTTTTTCACGGTCCCGCTCGTCTACCTCTATTTGCCAATATCCGCTTTTCAGATCCAAGGAGGAGAAAAAACTTTGCTGTATCGCAAGCCGATCTAGTTATCGTCAATTACGTGGCAAGGGGTAGACATCTCGTTAAGTTACACTGTTGAGTTTTCGGTATAGTCGACCAGAATCTAAGCGTGTTGTCTTTCTTCTTAACGAGCACTACGGGGACGCCCATGGACTATTCGAAGGCTGGATGACATCATCCGAAAGCATTTCCTCCACTTGCTCTTAATGATTTCCCGTTCTTTCTGTGACACTCGATATGGATGCTGGACATATAGGCCATCGATGTCATCCTTGCGTTATAATTCTGTGTTTCGTAATTGACGTGCGCTGGACCTTACGAGGCACAATTGCGAAAAGCCAAATCCAGAGAATTCCTTTTACTAAGGCGTAAAATCTGTGTCTTTGACTGTCCCGGAACGACTCTGGTTGACGGTCAACAGGATGTGGTCCGATGTTGCCAGGCCAAACTGGTCGAGATGGATTTGACAGTGGTCTTAAGCTGCATAGTTACCTGATCGCCATACAGAAGTACGGGTGATAAATAGGCAATAGCCGTGTCCTTGAGCGAGGTGTTGTAAGTTCCATTGGAGAAAATTCGTAAGTAGAGACCTCTGCACGGCCATTCGTCAAGTGAAACAAGACCCCGAGCTACGCAGACACCTTTCTTCAAAACAGCCCTACATTTGTATCCGCTATGCCTTCGCGGTTGTAAGATGCGTCATTCTCTACGAGCACCATTATGCTGCAGCGTGGTGGCACAGTTACGTCATCATGAACAACGCGTAGAGCAGTTAGGCGTCCCTCAGATTCCTCTACAGGTATAGCTCGTTCAGTCGAAAACGACACGCTGGACCTACGCAGGTTAATTACGGCGCCATTAGCTCGCAAAAAATCCATTCCTATAATGAGGTCTCTTGAACATTCTGGTAGCACAATGAAATCGGCAACGTAAATAAAGCCCCGTATTTCAAGTCTTCCGGTGCATCTGCCAAGGGGCGTAATAATGTGACCACCTGCCGTGCGTATCTGCGATCCACTCCACTGTGTCAAAACTTTGTTTAGCTTCTTCACCATCTTGTGACTTATCACTGAATAATCAGCACCGGTGTCGACTAAGGCATTCAGCTCCCATCCTTCTATTCTCAACCGCAAATCTGAAGTAACGCTTTCGTGGTTGCACCGATTTACCGGAAATACACCTTCGTCGCCCTCAAGCCATATCGGAGGATCTTCGTAATTGATGTTATCAGCGGCCTCACCTCCACAGGTCGCTTTCTTCAGTTTTCCGGGAGTGGACTTGGAGAGCGATGACCAGGCTGCCTTGAAGGTGCACGTGGGCTGGATGACCGGTAGCGCATAGGCGATGGTGACCGTGACCGACGTTGGCGTAGAGGTGGCGAGTTCTGGCGCGTGGCCAAGTACTCCTCAATCTCCGTTGGTCGCTCGCCGTTTCGGGGGCACGGTGCATACGACGGGAAGCCTCTTAATCCAGCCTGTCGGTAAGGGCAGAATCTGTACAAATGACCCGCTTCGCCACAATGGAAACAAAGAGGCCTGCGCTCGTGATCACGCCAGACGTCACTTTTCCTGGGCCTAGGATCCGCATAGCGATGCGTGCTACGTGCTCCTGGGGGCAGACAGGTAGCCGTTGGTTCCCGTGGACGAGGTGCGCTGCGTGCTGTAGATGGGAGAGGAGTCGCCGCCATCGCAACTGCTGCATTGTTGTGTACTGTGGGTGGTCGGAGAACTTCAGAGTACGTTCGGATAGGTCGAACTGGCTGCAGCTCACGCTCTGGTTCTCGTATGAGCTGCCTCAGTTCGTCACGAACAGCGTCTGTAACAGATAGTGCAGTTGAAGTCTGGGGCATTTGCAGTCTGCTCAGTTCTTCCCGAATAACTGATCTAATGAGCTCTCGCAGGGCTTCAACGTAGTTTCGCACGCCTCCAGAGAATAGCTGTGCAGATGCGCAGTTAACATTCCGGTTGTACTGCCGAGCGCGCTGTTCTAGTGTTCTTTCGATGGCCGTCGCTTCGGAATAAAACTCAGCAACAGTGCTTGGAGGGTTGCGGACGAGAACGGCGAACAGCTCTTGCTTTACTCCGCGCATTAGATGGCGCACCTTCTTATCTTCAGCCATGTTGTAATCCGCACGCTTGAACAGACGGACCATGTCCTCAATGTACATGGCAGCACTCTCGTTTGTGAGCTGGTTCCTGAATTGAAGAGCAGCTTCCGCTTTTTCTTTTCGGTCTACGTTCGTGAACGTAGCCACTGCTTGTCGTCGAAATACCTCCCAGGTAGACAACGAGGTTTCATGGTTTTCAAATCATGTCTTTGCGAAGTCTTCCAGGGCGAAGTATACGCGACGGAGCTTCTCTCTTTCGTCCCATCCATTCAAGCGCGCCACTCTCTCGAACAGGTCCAGCCAATCTTCCACATCCTCGTACGAGTCGCCGTGGAATACTGGCGGCTGGTGCGGTTGGCTAATGAACACTTGTGCTGGTGTTACCTGGGTAGTCATTGTGGTGGCATCCATTGTTTGAATTCCCCTTGGTGAGAAGTGAAGAGGACCGAACTCAGGTGAGTCACCTCGAAGACGGCGACTTGCCCTCTGGTGTTCAGGAGTCACTTCCACGGGGTTGATAGGCTGGTCGTCGGGGCTACGCTGTCTTGAGCTCGCGGGGCTTCGATTCATAACCCAGCAACTCCACCAGAAATGTAGCGATGCTGAGGCAGACAGGCTAAAAAAACAAGCAACTTTATTAGGGCGAACTTGTGCCCACAATCCTAATGACTATCGTCGTCGAGTCCGAGTAGACGAGAGGCACAGATTCAAATAACTTCCTCTCCTCGTTGTTGGAGCGCCCGAACGCGTGACGCATGCCAGCTTGGTCTTGCTGGTGCTCTTGCCATGATGATTGCGGCGGCTACTTGGACGTGGCTAACCTGTCGCGGCAATATGAGCCGTCATAAAACCGCATTAAACGCTGTCACCTAGTGAGATGCAGTGTTTTTCACCATTACAAGTCGGAAACAGCGATATCTAATGTGAAAGCGCATGAAACCGTCGTAATGTTGCAGAAAGCATTGTAAAGTAGCGAGTAAAACGTTTTCTAACGATAGAAGTGCAAAGGTTAGGTTAGGTTAGGTTAGGTTAGGTTAAGCTAGGTAGCGTCGTGAAACCACCAAAAGCGACGTCATCTAACGAGATAGTGTTGTTTTATTGCGAGTACAAACCTGCGATAGGTGAAATATTGTGAAAGCACACAAAACGGCATGCACAAACCAGATACTGTGTCTCTTACCGTTACAAGTGCGAAACTGCTATGAAAGTGCATGCAAGCATCGTGAAACCTTAAAGAACGATGTCATTGAGCGAGATACAGCATTCTGTACTGTACTAAGTTGGTGAAAAACTGTGAGGTCATGCAAATATCGTAATTGTGAAGGAAACAGTGTAATAGAGCGTTTTTAAATACAAATGCGAAGGTTTGGTTAGGTTAAGATATGAACCGTCACAAAACCGCATTAAACGCTGTCACCTAGTGAGATGCAGTGTTTTTCACCATTACAAGTCAGAAAACAGCGATATCTAATGTGAAAGCGCATGAAACCGTCGTAATGTTGCAGAAAGCATTGTAAAGTAGCGAGTAAAACGTTTTCTAACGATAGAAGTGCGAAGGTTAGGTTAGGTTAGGTTAGTTTAAACTAGGTAGCGTCGTGAAACCACCAAAAACGACGTCATCTAACGAGATAGTGTTGTTTTATTGCGAGTACAAACCTGCGATAGGTGAAATATTGTAAAAGCACACAAAACGGCACGAACAAGCCAGATACTGCGTCTTGTACCGTTACAAGTGCGAAAACTGCTATGAAAGCGCATGCAAGCATCGTGAAACCTTAAAGAACGATGTCATTGAGCGAGATACAGCGTTCTGTACTGTACTAAGTTGGTGAAAACTGTGAGGTCATGCAAATATCGTAATTGTGAAGGAAACATTGTAATAGAGCGTTTTTAGATACAAGTGCGAAGGTTTGGTTAGGTTAAGATATGAACCGTCATAAAAACCGCATTAAACGCTGTCACCTAGTGAGATGCAGTGTTTTTCACCATTACAAGTCGGAAACAGCGATATCTAATGTGAAAGCGCATGAAACCGTCGTAATGTTGCAGAAAGCATTGTAAAGTAGCGAGTAAAACGTTTTGTAACGATAGAAGTGCAAAGGTTAGGTTAGGTTAGGTTAGGTTAGGTTAAGCTAGGTAGCGTCGTGAAACCACCAAAAAGCGACGTCATCTAACGAGATAGTGTTGTTTTATTGCGAGTACGAACCTGCGGTAGGTAAATATTGTGAAAGCACACAAAACGGCATGAACAAGCCAGATACTGTGTCTTGTACCGTTACAAGTGCGAAACTGCTATGAAAGCGCATGCAAGCATCGTGAAACCTTAAAGAACGATGTCATTGAGTGAGATACAGCGTTCTGTACTGTACTAAGTTGGTGAAAAGCTGTGAGGTCATGCAAATATCGTAATTGTGAAGGAAACAGTGTAATAGAGCGTTTTTAGATACAAGTGCGAAGGTTTGGTTAGGTTAGGATATGAACCGTCATAACACCGCATTAAACGCTGTTACCTAGTGAGATGCAGTGTTTTTCACCATTACAAGTCGGAAACAGCGATATCTAATGTGAAAGCGCATGAAACCGTCGTAATATTGCAGAAAGCAGTTGTAAAGTAGCGAGTGAAAACGTTTTCTAACGATAGAAGTGCGAAGGTTAGGTTAGGTTAGGTTAGTTAGTTTAAGCTAGGTAGCGTTGTGAAACCAACAAAAACGACGTCATCTAACGAGATAGTGTTGTTTTATTGCGAGTACGAACCTGCGATAGGTGAAAATATTGTGAAAGCACACAAAACGGCATGAACAAGCCAGATACTGCGTCTTGTACCGTTACAAGTGCGAAACTGCTATGAAAGCGCATGCAAGCATCGTGAAACCTTAAGAACGATGTCATTGAGCGAGATACAGAGTTCTGTACTGTACTAAGTTGGTGAAAAACTGCGAGGTCATGCAAATATCGTAATTGTGAAGGAAACAGTGTAATAGAGCGTTTTCAGATACAAGGCGAAGGTTTGGTTAGGTTAAGATATGAACCCTCATAAAACCGCATTAAACGCTGTCACCTAGTGAGATGCAGTGTTTTTCACCATTACAAGTAGGAAACAGCGATATCTAATGTGAAAGCGCATGAAACCGTCGTAATGTTGCAGAAAGCATTGTAAAGTAGCGAGTAAAACGTTTTCTAACGATAGAAGTGCGAAGGTTAGGTTAGGTTAGGTTAGGTTAGTTTAAGCTAGGTAGCGTCGTGAAACCACCAAAAACGACGTCATCTAACGAGATAGTGTTTTATTGCGAGTACGAACCTGCGATAGGTGAAAATATTGTGAAAGCCCACAAAACGCATGAACAAGCCAGATACTGCGTCTTGTACCGTTACAAGTGCGAAACTGCTATGAAAGCGCATGCAAGCATCGTGAAACCTTAAAGAACGATGTCATTGAGCGAGATACAGAGTTCTGTACTGTACTAAGTTGGTGAAAAACTGTGAGGTCATGCAAATATCGTAATTGTGAAGGAAACAGTGTAATAGAGCGTTTTCAGATACAAGGCGAAGGTTTGGTTAGGTTAAGATATGAACCGTCATAAAACCGCTATAAACGCTGTCACCTAGTGAGATGCAGTGTTTTTCACCATTACAAGTCGCAAACAGCAATATCTAATGTTGAAAGCGCATGAAACCGTCGTAATGTGCAGAAAGCATTGTAGAGTAGCGAGTAAAACGTTTTCTAACGATAGAAGAGCGAAGGTTAGGTTAGGTTAGGTTAGGTTAAAGCTAGGTAGCGTCGTGAAACCACCAAAAAACCACGTCATCTAACGAGATAGTGTTGTTTTATTGCGAGTACGAACCTGCGATATGTGAAATATTGTGAAAGCACACAAAACGCGATGAACAAGCCAGATACTGCGTCTTGTACCGTTACAAGTGCGAAACTGCTATGAAAGCGCATGCAAGCATCGTGAAACCTTAAAGAACGATGTCATTGAGCGAGATACAGCGTTCTGTTACTGTACTAAGTTGGTGAAAAACTGTGAGGTCATGCAATATCGTAATTGTGAAGGAAACAGTGTAATAGAGCGTTTTTAGATACAACGTGCGACGGTTGGTTAGGTTAAGATATGAACCGTCATAAAACCGCATTAACGCTGTCACCTAGTGAGTGCAGTGTTTTTTCACCATTACAAGTCGGAAACAGCGGATAGTCTAATGTGAAAGCGCATGAAACCGTCGTAATGGTTGCAGAAAGCATTGTAAAGTAGCGAGTAAAACGTTTCGAACGATAGAAGGGAGAAAGGTTAGGTTTAGGTTAGGTTAGGTTAAGCTAGGTAGCGTCGTGAAACCAACAAAAAACGACGTCATCTAACGAGATAGTGTTGTTTTATTGCGAGTAATGAACCTGCGGTAGGTGAAAATATTGTGAAAGCACACAAAACGGCATGAACAAGCCAGATACTGCGTCTTGTACCGTTACAAGTGCGAAACTGCTATAAAGCGCATGTAAAGCATCGTGAAAACCTTAAAGAACGATGTCATTGAGTCGAGATACAGCGTTCTGTACTGTACTAAGTTGGTGAAAAGCTGTGAGGTCATGCAAATATCGTAATTGTGAAGGAAAACAGTGTAATAGAGCGTTTTTAGATACAAGTGCGAGGTTTGGTAGGTTAAGGATATGAACCGTCATAACACCGCATTAAACGCTGTACCTAGTGAGATGCAGTGTTTTTCACCATTACAAGTCGGAAACAGCGATATCTAATATTGAAAGCGCATGAAACCGTCGTAATGTTGCAGAAAGCATTTGTAAAGTAGCGAGTAAAGACGTTTTCTAACGATAGAAGTGCGAAGGTTGGTTAGGTTATGTTAGGTTAGGTTTTAAGCTAGGTAGCGTTGTGAAACCAACAAAAACGACGTCATCTAACGAGATAGTGTTGTTTTATTGCGAGTACGAACCTGCGATAGGTGAAGTATTGTGAAAGCACACAAAACGGCATGAACAAGCCAGATACTGCGTCTTGTACCGTTACAAGTGCGAAAAATGCTATGAAAGCGCATGCAAGCATCGTGAAACCTTAGAAGAACGATGTCATTGAGCGAGATACAGAGTTCTGTACTGTACTAAGTTGGTGAAAAACTGCGAGGTCCATGCAAATATCGTAATTTGTGAAGGAAACGATGTAATAGAGCGTTTTCATTTACAAGGCGAAGGTTTGGTTAGGTTAAGATAGGAACCTCATAAAACCGCATTAACGCTGTCACCTAGTGAGATGCAGTGTTTTTCACCATTACAAGTCGGAAACAGCGATATCTAATGTGAAGCGCATGAAACCGTCGTAATGTTGCAGAAAGCATTCTAAAGTAGCGAGTAAAACGTTTTTCTAACGATAGAAGTGCAAAGGTTAGGTTAGGTTAGGTTAGGTATAAGCTAGGTAGCGTCGTGAAACCACCAAAAACGACGTCATCTAACGAGATAGTTTTGTTTAATTTGCGAGTACGAACCTGCGGTAGGTGAAATATTGTAAAGCACACAAAAGGCATGAACAAGCCAGATACTGTGTCTTGTACCGTTACAAAGTGCGAACTGCTATGAAAAGCGCATGAAAGCATCGTGAAAACCTTAAAGAACGATGTCATTGAGTGAGATACAGCGTTTCTGTACTGTACTAAGGTTGGTGAAAAGCTGTGAGGTCATGCAAATATCAGTAATTGTGAAGGAAACAGGTTGTAATAGAGCGGTTTTAGATACAAGTGCGAAGGTTTGGTTAGGTTAGGATATGAACCGTCATAACACCGCAATTAAACGCTGTTACATAGTGAGATGCAGTGCTTTTTCACCATTACAAGTCGGAAACAGCGATATCTTATTGTGAAAGCGCATGAAACCGTCGTAATGTTGCAGAAAGCGTTGTAAAGTAGCGAATAAAAACGTTTTCTAACGATAGAAGTGCGAAGGTTAGGTTAGGTTAGGTTAGTTTTAAGCTAGGTAGCGTCGTGAAACTAACTAAAAACGACGTCATCTAACGAGATAGTGTTGTTTTATTGCGATTACAAACCTGCGATAGGTGAAATATGTGAAAGCACACAAAACGGCATGCAACAAACCAGATACTGTGTCTCTTACCGTTACAAGTGCGAATCTGCTATGAAAGTGCATGCAAGCATCGTGAAACCTTAAAGAACGATGTCATTGAGCGAGATACAGCATTCTGTACTGTACTAAGTTGGTGAAAAACTGTGAGGTCATGCAAATATCGTAATTGTGAAGGAAACAGTGTAATAGAGCGTTTTTAAATACAAATGCGAAGGTTGGTTAGGTTAAGATATGAACCGTCACAAAACCGCATTAAACGCTGTCACCTAGTGAGATGCAGTGTTTTTCACCATTACAAGTCAGAAACAGCGATATCTAATGTAAAGCGCATGAAACCGTCGTAATGTTGCAGAAAGCATTGTAAAGTAGCGAAGGTAACGTTTTCTAACGATAGAAGTGCGAAGGTTAGGTTTAGGTTAGGTTAGTTTAAACTAGGTAGCGTCGTGAAACCACCAAAACGACGTCATCTAACGAGATAGTGTTTGTTTATTGCGAGTACAAACCTGCGATAGGTGAAATATTGTAAAAGCACACAAAACGGCACGAACACGCCAGATACTGCGTCTTGTACCGTTACAAGTGCGAAACTGCTATGAAAGCGCATGCAAGCATCGTGAAACCTTAAAGAACGATGTCATTGAGCGAGATACAGCGTTTCTGTACTGTACTAAGTTGGTGAAAAACTGTGAGGTCATGCAAATAATCGTAATTGTGAAGGAACATTGTAATGAGCGTTTTTAGATTACAAGTGCGAAGGTTTGGTTAGGTTAAGATATGAACCGTCATAAAACCGCATTAAACGCTGTCACCTAGTGAGATGCAGTGTTTTTCATCACCATTACAAGTCGGAAACAGCGATATCTAATGTGAAAGCGCATGAAACCGTCGTAATGTTGCAGAAAGCATTGTAAAGTAGCGAGTAAAACGTTTTCTAACGATAGAAGTGCAAAGGTTAGGTTAGGTTAGGTTAGGTTAGGTTAAGCTAGGTAGCGTCGTGAAACCACCAAAAGCGACGTCATCTAACGAGATAGTTTTGTTTTATTGCGAGTACGAACCTGCGGTAGGTAAATATTGTGAAAGCACACAAAACGGCATGAACAAAGCCAGATACTGTGTCTTGTACCAGTTACAAGTGCGAAACTTGCTATGAAAGCGCATGCAAACATCGTGAAACCTTAAAGAACGATGTCATTGATGAGATACAGCGTTCTGTACTGTACTAAGTTGGTGAAAAAGCTGTGAGGTCATGCAAATATCGTAATTGTGAAGGAAATAGTGTAATAGAGCGTTTTAGATACAAGTGCGAAGGTTTGGTTAGGTTAGGATATGAACCGTCATAACACCGCATTAAACGCTGTTACCTAGTGAGATGCAGTGCTTTTCACCATACAAGTCGGAAACAGCGATATCTAATTTGAAAGCGCATGAAACCGTCGTAATATTGCAGAAAGCGTGTTGTAAAGTAGCGGAGTAAAACGTTTTCTAACGATAGAAGTGCGAAGGTTAGGTTAGGTTAGGTTAGTTTAAGCTAGGTAGCGTTGTGAAACCACAAAAACGACGTCATCTAACGAGATAGTGTTGTTTTTATTGCGAGTAAGAACCTGCGATAGGTGAAATAATGTGAAAGCACACAAAACGGCATGAACAAGCCAGATACTACTGCGTCTTGTACCGTTACAAGTGCGAAACTGCTATGAAAGCGCATGCAAGCATCGTGAAACCTTAAAGAACGATGTCATTGAGCGAGATACAGAGTTCTGTACTGTACTAAGTTGGTGAAAAACTGCGAGGTCATGCAAATATCGTAATTGTGAAGGAAACAGTGTAATAGAGCGTTTTTCAGATACAAGTGCGAAGGTTTGGTAGGTTAAGATATGAACCCTCATAAAACCCGCATTAAACGCTGTCACCTAGTGAGATGCAGTGTTTTTCACCATTACAAGTAGGAAACAGCGATATCTAATGTGAAAGCGCAATGAAACCGTCGTAATGTTGCAGAAGCATTGTAAAGTAGCGAGTAAACTTTTTCTAACGATAGAAGTGCGAAGGTAGGTTAGGTTAGGTTAGGTTAGTTTAAGCTAGGTAGCGTCGTGAAACCACCAAAACGACGTCATCTAACGAGATAGTGTTGTTTTATTGCGAGTACAACCTGCGATAGGTGAAATATTGTGAAAGCACACAAAACGGCATGAACAAGCCAGATACTGGTCTTGTACCGTTACAAGTGCGAATCTGCTATGGAAAGCGCATGCAAGCATCGTGAAACCTTAAAGAACGATGTCATTGAGCGAGATACAGCGTTCTGTACTGTACTAAGTTGGTGAAAAAACTGTGAGGTCATGCAAATATCGTAATTGTGAAGGAAACATTGTAATAGAGCGTTTTTAGATACAAGTGCGAAGGTTTGGTTAGGTTAAGATATGAACCGTCATAAAAACCGCATTAAACGCTGTCACCTAGTGAGATGCAGTGTTTTTCACTATTACAAGTCGGAACAGCGATATCTAATGTGAAAGCGCATACAACCGTCGTAATGTTGCAGAAAGCATTGTAAAGTAGCGAGTAAAACGTTTTCTAACGATAGAAGTGCGAAGGTTAGGTTAGGTTAGGTTAGGTTAGTTTAAGCTAGGTAGCGTCGTGAAACCACCAAAAACGACGTCATCTAACGAGATAGTGTTGTTTTATTGCGAGTACAAACCTGCGATAGGTGAAATATTGTGAAAGCACACAAAACGGCATGAACAAGCCAGATACTGCGTCTTGTACCGTTACAAGTGCGAATCTGCTATGAAAGCGCATGCAAGCATCGTGAAACCTTAAAGAACGATGTCATTGAGCGAGATACAGCGTTCTGTACTGTACTAAGTTGGTGAAAACTGTGAGGTCATGCAAATATCGTAATTGTGAAGGAAACATTGTAATAGAGCGTTTTTAGATACAAGTGCGAAGGTTTGGTTAGGTTAAGATATTGTAGCGATGCTGAGGCAGACAGGCTAAAAAAACAAGCAACTTTATTAGGGCGAACTTGTGCCCACAAGCCTAATGACTATCGTCGTCGAGTCGAGTAGACGAGAGGCACAGATTCAACTAACTTCCTCTTCCCTCGTTGTTGGAGCGCCCGAACGCGTGACGCATGCCAGCTTGGTCTTGCTGGTGCTCTTGCCATGATGATTGCGGCGGCTACTTGGACGTGGCTAACCTGTCGCGGCATTATCCCCCTCCTCAGACGCATCGTCCCGATGCTTGAGAGCGTAAAATGATACATGCGCCCTCTCACTCGTTTTCCGACGATCTGTCGTGATAGGGCTTCATGCGGACTACGTGTACCACTTCCGTGGTATTGCGGCGTCTTGAGCTCACGTGTCCCGCGGATCTGACTTCATAAGTGACGTCGCTGATACGGTTGAGTACTTCATAAGGGCCGAAGTATCGACAAAGAAGCTTTTCAGAGAGTCCGCGGCGGCCGCACTGGGATCCATATCCACACTTTGTCACCGGGATGATAAAGTGCGTCACTGCGTCGCTTGTTGTACCGACTAGAGTCGACGCGCTGTTGACGGCGTATTCGGTATCGTGCCATTTGTCGTGTTTCT
>WOVY01010078.1:0-127178 GCA_013436015.1 Rhipicephalus annulatus | reverse complement strand
CTCCTCCAAAAGCGCATCCTCCTGATCCGATGCGTAAAAGCAGTGTTGCTAAGATGGTCTGAATGCGTGGTTACCATGGGAGAAATGGGTATTTCTCATCATCGGGTGTGTATTGCTCGATGTTCATTGCCTGTAATAGTATGGCTTTATTCTGACTGCACGCACGATTTCTGTGCTCCTTCGGCATCTTGATGAGCTCACTTGTCCTTCCGGGGACACCTCGTAGCTCAAGGATCTGACGCGACAAAGGACTCGTTAAGGGCCGAAATAGCGGTGCAGAAGCTTTTGGGAGAGACGAGGCATCAACACTGGAGTCCAAATCCAATCTCGGTCACCGGGTGCGTAGTCGACGGCTCTACGCCGAAGGTTGTAACGGTTTGTATCCACGCATTGTTGTTTTATGTCATGTCGCGCCCACTGCCGCGCGTCTTCGGCTCACTGAATGAATACGCTGATGTCAGGCTTGTGCTCTGTATTGTCGCTTACAGCAGCATTGCATCTAGGGGTGTGGTAACTATTCGACCATAGACTAGCCGGAATGGCGTCACTTTAGTAGTCTCCTGCACAGCATAATTATAAGCGAAAGGGGCGTACGGCAGTATCTTGTCCAACGTGCGGTGCTTCAAGTCAACGTTAATTGACAACATATCAGTTAAATTTCTGTGAGTCGCTCGTTTAGCCCATTCGTTTGGGGGTGGTAAGCTGTTGTATTTCTATGACTTGTGTGGGTGAGCTTCATTATAGACTGCGTCAGATTGGCTGTGAATGTAGTTCCTCGATCCGTGATAACCACCTTTGGGGCACCAAGCCGTAGTACAATGTTAGTGACGAAAAATTCAGCTACTTCTATAGTCATGCCACTGGTGAGAGAGGCTGTCTCGGCATACCGGGTTAAGTAGTCTGTCACCACTACTATCCGTCGGGTGCACATTGCTGACGTAAGAAAAAGACCAAGTAGATCCATTCCTACTTGTTCAATTGAAGATTCAGGGGGTTCGATTTGTTGGAGAAATCCTGCAGGTTTCAATGGAGGCGTTTTGCGTCTCTGGCAATCTCTACATGTCCTCACACAATGCTGTACAGCATCCAGTAACTTTAACCGGTAGTACTTGGTGCAAATGCGAGCCAATAATCCACTAACTCTGAGGTGTCTTGCTGCTGGGTAATCGTGGCAGGCTTCCAGGATTTCCGGTCGCAAAGCTGAAGGAACGAGGAGTAAATTTCTCCCCACTGTGGTCGAAGTTTCACTTGTACAAAGCGTTGTTTCTCATCAGGTACGAGGATAATCCCCGGACGAAAACTCGAGGAACCCGCACGGGTTGCCCTTTCAGATGCTTGATCAATTGAAGCAACTCCGCGTCAGATCATTGATATTCAGCCATGTCTGCGTGCTGACGGCTTCAAGAAACGAAAAGTCGTCTCTATCTTCCACAGGTGCAGATTCCACTTATGCACGTGACAGGCAATCAGCATCGCTGTGCTTACGATCCGACTAGTACACGACTGTTATGTCGTATTCTTGCAACCTGAGGCTCCATCTATCAAGTCGCCCAGAAGGGTCCTTTAGGCCTGCGAGCCAGGACAGCGAGTGAAGGCCATTCACTGCTCGAAGTGGTTTACCATATAAGTATGGTAGGAATTTTCGTATGGCCCATATTACCACCAGACCTTCTTTTTCCGTCACCGACTAATTTATTTCAGCTCTCGAAAGAGTGCGACCAGCGTAAGCGACCACTTTTCCTCTTCGTTTTGCAGCTGCGCAAGGACTTCACCTAGTCTCAAATTGCTTGCGTCCGTGTGAATGTGTGTTTCGGTTTCTTTGTGGAAATGTGCAAGGACGGGGTGGTTTAGGAGTCGCTGTCGTAGCTCATTGAACGCGTCTTCGTGCTCGCTTGTCCAGGTGAAAGGCATGCCGTCGTTCGTGAGTCCGGTTCCTGGTTCCACAATCTTCGAAAAATCTTTGTAATAGGCGCAAAGTCCTAATAATCGTCTCACAGCCCTCTTATCCGTCGGCCTAGGAAACTTTCCTACAGCTGTTGTCTTTTCGGGGTCAGGTCGAATGCCTTCAGAGCTAACCACATGACCGAGGAAAAGCAGTTCATGAAAAACAGAATGGCACTTTCGGGGTTTTGTCGTCAGACCTGCTGAACTAATCGCTTCGAGCGCAGTCCGTAGTCGTTCCACACGCTGATAGAAGGTGGCCGAAAAGATCGCGACGTCATCGGGATAAACAAAGCAAGACTGCCATTTTAACCCGGACAACACAGTGCCCATCATCCGCCGAAATGTGGCGGGTGCGGAACACAGGCCAAATGAGAGTACCTTGAACTCGTATAACCCATCTGAGGTGACGAAAGCAGTTTTCTCGCAATCTAGTTCGTCCACCTCTATCTGCCAGTATCCACTCTTGAGGTCTAGAGAGGAAAAGAATTTTGCGTCTCGTAGTCTGTCAAGGGTGTCATCGATCCTTTGAAAGAGATAGACATCCCGCTTTGTGACGACGTCAATTTTCTGTAGTCAACGCAGGAGCGCAAGGTCTGGTACTTTTTTACCAGCCCTACAGGTGAGGCCCATGGGCTGGCCAATAGTTGAATTACGTCTCCCCTGAGCATTTCTTCAACTTTGCCTCTGATGACACTCTCACTCTTTTGGTGACACTCGGTACGGGTGCTGGAAAATGGGTCTAACAGATTGACCAATTATGATGCGGTGTTTGGTGATGGACGTTCTTTGCACTTTCGAAGACGGGGAAAAACACGAGGCGTACTCCCACATAGGGTTCTGGATTTTTTGTTACTGGTTCGGTGACAGGGCTGCTTCGATGTGAATAGATGCGAGTATAGAACCTATACCGTCAGGGTGAAGTGGTGCAGTTTCGGAAGAATTCAACTCCATATTCGAAACGTAATTGTGCAAGTTGCCAACTACAGTTCTCTTGGCAAGTTGTTGCAACTCACTTCGGAAATTCGTCATGAAGACACTCGTACACCCATCACGCAGTCGTACAATACCTCTTGCTGCACAGATCCCGTTCTCGAGTGATAGCCCCGTATTGCTTTCTGCCATTCTGTCGTAGTCGTTGTACGTATTGCTTTTTAAGGTGACAACGATGATGGATCTTGGAAATACTGTTACATCATCACCTGCAATCTGGAGCGCATCGAATTGTTTTTCACTCTCGAATGTCGCGATGGCGTGTTTCGTCGAGAATGAGACACAGGTTTCCTGCAAGTTTATCACTGCGCTATTGGCCTATAAAGCGTCCATTCCGATAAGTGCATTTATTGAACACTCCGACAGGACAATAAAAATGACGACCTCAGGGAAGCCGCGTATTGCGACTCCAGATGTACACCTGTCTGCCGGATCAATAAGGTGTCCCCCAGCGGTTCGCACTTGTGGTCCTATCCAAGGAGTCACCACTTTTTTCAGCAGTCTGGCAAGTCCCCTGCTCATGACGGAATAGTCTGCGCCTGTGTCTACCAAAGCATTCGTTTCGTAGCCATCTATAACTACCAACAAACTAGAAGCGACGTTACCGTTTCCGCACATAGTCTTGTGTCCATCATCACATTTTGAAATCGGCACTGGAGGTTGTTTTCTTGCGTCGGCAGCGCCCTTACCCACCTAGGTCACCGATTCTAGTTTTACCGAAGCGGGCTTTGGGGAAGTCGCCGCGGAGAGGTGAAGATGGCCGCGGACTTGGTAACCGATACCTCAGTGGCACTATCGACCGAGACTGATGCTGCTGCGATGAGTGAGTACCTTGACACGTTGACAAGTACTCCTCAATTTCAAAAGGTCGCTCCCCTTTCCTAGGACAGGCAGCGTTTATGGGAAAACCCCGAAGTCCAGCTCGGCAATATTCACATATCCGGTTAAGATGGCCAGCTTCTCCGCAGAGATAACAGTGTGGTATTCGATCAGAAGGGTGCCATATATCAGCCTTTCAGATCCTCTTCTCGGCTAGGGACGGCGTGAATCGAGGTTTCGGCAGATGCGTGCTTGCTGCGGCGAAAAATGGTCCAGGGGCGACGAAAGGATGTACAGGGGTGCCTCTCAGAACCTCGGCGTACGAGACTGCGGGCTGCATCGGAACCAACGCTTGAGCAGGCTGTGCCCGTGGCTGCCGCTCACGGACTGCCTGTCTCACTTCCTCCTGAGGAACTTCCGCTAATGACGAGACCATTCAGGAATTGCCGTTCAGCTTCAGGAGCTCTTCTCCAACCACCGATCGAAAAGCTCTCGTAATACGTCGATGCCAATCCCGAAGACTGGTGACACCGCGCTTACAGATGCGACGTTAACATCTCGATTATAGTGCCTCGCTCGCTGTTGCAGAGTCTTTTCATCCGTTTTTGCCTTGGTGCGAAATTCAGCGACGTTCCATGGGTGGCCTCGGAGCAATCCAGCAAAAATCTCCTGCTTCGCTCCACGCATCAGGTGCAGAAGTTTCTTGTCCTCACTCATATTTTGATCAGAACCGGTGAAAGAATCGGCACATTTCTTCCAAACGCAGTGCGACGCTTTCATTGTTGCGCTAGTTTCTTGCCTGTAAGGCAGTTTCAGCTGTTTTTTTGCGGTCTGTACTCGGGTATGTGGACAGTAGCTTCCATCGAAAATTATCCTACGAACGAATGGCACCTTCATGGTTTTAGAAGAACGGTCGTGCGCTGTCCAGCAACGCGAAATAAACGCGGTGGAGCTTCCGTTCTTCGGTCCATCTGTTGAAGTTGGCGACGCGCTCAAAACCCTCCAGCCAATCCTTGGCGTCTTCATGAGGATCACCATGAAAAGGGTCGGGCGTCCGTGGCTCATCGAAAACGACGTGCGTGGCAGCGACTGGAGACAAAACGACGTGTGCGGTGGCGGTTGGAGGCGACATTTCGATACTCTCACCGGAGACAGCTGGAGACACTCTAGGCTTTGGTGGCATGGGCGATTCCGGCGGCTCACCACGTAGACGACGGCTGCAGCGCTGATGAACTGGCGTGAGCTCAGTTGGTTCGACTGCTCGTGGCTCCAGGCTGCTTCCTCGAAGTTCAACTGGGTTTGGGATCATTACCCCCCCCCCCCATCCACCAGTATTATTACGCACAATCCAAATGGTGTAAGAATAACTGTTTATTGGAGCTAACTTGTGCCCGAAAGTAAGGGAAAATGTAGCGGCGTTTCTCACAGGCGATCAGCAAAAAGAATGAATCTCCGAGAAGTCCTCGAGTGGTGCGCCGCTTCTTTTTCATCACAATCCCGTGCTGATGAGGCGCGCGCCGTCACGCGCACCGCCTTTTCAGGCGGTGCGCGTGACGAGCATATCCCTTGGAGAGCATATCCCTTGGTGAAGCTGAGCATATCCCTTGGTGAGAGCGTTCCTCGAGCTTCAGTGTTGTGTTCATGCACAAGAAAAGGCGCGCACCGCCTTTTCTTGTCTCATCATTCGGCCGCTAGTCTCTTAGGGGGCGAACAAACTCGCGCGCGTAGTTTGCATACTGCGCCTGCCTTGCGTCAATATTGTAACGCTCACGCCAAAAACAGTACACGTCCCCGCCACGCGCAATCCGCACGTAGGGTTCTCGGGAGACGACCACCACATTGGCCAAGATTTCCTTCGTCTGTTGAGTGAGAAAAACCCGAACCTGCAGCTTAGCACGCAGACGTACAGAGTTACGGTCTCCTTACGCGTACAAGTGGGGACAAGGGGTCGAGGTGGACCAGGAGTCGTTTAAAGTGGCAGACAACTTAAAAACAAAAATTTTTGAAGGGCAGGCAGCATTGAAATAACTTGTACCTCAAAACCAGCAAGTCTTATTTATTTACCCAGTTATTTACAGTGCACAATACTGAATATTTATTTATTGGGAGGTAATCATTGTCGAAAATTGCATTAAAAGTGCTAGCCATGCCAGCTGTGATAAGTGACTAATGGGTGGCTTTATTCAGTAAAGCTTTGAAATTTGGGCAACTAATGGCTGGAGCTATGCAGTGAAGTAGAATAAATATTAGGCAGTGAATATCAAGGAAGTATTGCTAAAAACAAAAAAAAAACAGGGAAAAAGAGCCAATTTAGACTAAGCCTGTAGGAGAATTCAGCTGGGAACAGAGAAATATTCGATTGATTTTTTTTATTTTAGTTCACTGCAGATATATATGTTGTAAATCATTGTGCGAAGTTTCAGTTAAATGTATACTCGTTATGAAAGCTTGCGTTTTACTCGAATGAAAGTTTACTCGTTATGAAACTCGTTATAACGAGTATACTCAGTATACTCGTTATAAAAGTTTGTATCCACGTTATGAGAGTTTGCGTCGCAACATTTGGAGCAAGTTGTTATCTTCAGGAAAACGTAAACAAAGGTTTACCAGCTTGTAAAAAGGGTCACAACCTTCGCATGCAGGCCTAATATGCACCAGATTCATAGCTGGGCATTTCTGCGTAAGCATTATTGTCTCCTTTTGTTTGGGTGGCTGCCCGTCTTTTCTTTCTGGCCTGTTTGTCCCATCCGCTGACTTGCGTTTAGCATTCTGCATGCATAGGTGATCCCTGGCAATGCAAGCTTTCGTCGTGTGGTACTCTGGTTATATGCCAGCTTGCCTCTAAATATCTAGGGTGCTTACACTGCCATTATTGAAGTGTGCCACAGCATCATGCAAGGCAAACATTACTGTAGGCAAGCTTACGTAGACCTCTTTGGGTGCCCGCTGCCATATTAGACCATTGAAACACTCATTAGCATTTTGAGTCTTTCCATGAGGCAATTCATTAGAAGTTCATCAGAGCACAGATCACTGTAGACAGTTTTCACTCATTAGCATTTTGAGTCTTTCCATGAGGCAATTCATTAGAAGTTCATCAGAGCACAGATCACTGTAGACAGTTTTAACTTTGTTGAGCACATCATTTGGAAGTCCTCCTTTGTGTATGTTTTTCCCTTGGCCGAGTGCTTCGACCCTTTCATATCTGCACCAGCTTTGTGGTCCAAGTGGACACAGGCCATGTCTCGGCTGCTTGCCGGTAGAGCTGCAATAAAAAACTGGCTAGGGTAGCCTTTTTCATTGCAGAAAGGTTCCCCCCATTTGCCCTTATGGCGATGCCAAAGTTGTATTGCAGGCAGTCAATGAGGGCATCAGTGAGCTTTCCCTTACCACCGAGTCCACGCACTGTCTTATTTAGTTTTCTGAGGCGGCAGCCAACACGCTTCTGGACATGCCCAATACATTCCAGTTTCTGCACACTGTCCTTCCATTACATATCTTTGACAGCGGCATAGCTCTTGGAATCACCATTGCCGTAGTACTGCAGGTACTTCAAATCTCTTTTGCCTTTCGACCTCTCAAATATTCGGTATAGACCAACCATCTGCATACTGCCAGCACTTCCTTGATGGTTTGCTTGACAGAGAATGTGCTTTGCTTTCGATTCCTGGTAGGAAGCGCTATCTTGCCTCAACTTGCTTTTGGTTTACACGAACTTACAAGACTTACAAGACTTACACGAACTGGAAAGGGCCTCAACATCAAATAACCTTTCCCGTGTCAAGAGAAATCACAGACACAATCGTTCAAAGATGAATGGCCACGCTTCTGCCTCGTGACATCACCTGAAACACTACACTCGGCACTCCCCACAACACGACGAACTTCCACAGCAGCATCAGTCATCGACTTTGACGCCACTTCTCCTGCCGCTGCAGAAAGTCAAGATGACAATTTGTTGTAGGCGAAGTGACGTGAAGGAGCACGCATGTTCATCACTTTGGAAAACGTTTTCGCACCAGCATGCCCTTTTCCTAACTGGCGCATCGCGTGAACCAGACGTAAACTGTTCTCATTGGCACGATCCACCATTCTCGACGTATGAAATGGGCGCTTGAACCCACAGTCGGTACACACGACCGCACAAGCCGAGCATATCCCTTGGTGAGAGCGTTCCTCGAGCTTCAGTGTTGTGTTCATGCATTCTAAACATGCCAGCGATGAAAACACTGAAAAAAGAATACCAGATTCTCTATTAGAGCCTGGTACGCCTTTTTTATGTCCCCACGTCTCTTCGCGGTTGCCGAAATACCAGCGTCTGTGTCAGTAGGCAGCCTTGTCGTCGTGTAGCGATTTCCAGCAAATTTACGCTTCCTTGTCTTCTTTGTTCTGCACTTCCCCATGCTGGTCGTAATATGGTCCAGGTGGTCTAACGATACAGCTCTAGTAGCGTTGACACGTGGAACAAATGCAGAACGAAGCCTGACGTAGCCTGAGCAAGGCAAACAAAAAAAATTCCGACGAGCATCGTGCGTCCCCCTTGTGGCTGTTGTTAGAGATTAACAAAGACTTTTAAACACAAAGTTGTATTTAATGACATGCTCTTATATAACAGTGACAATAAAATGCATAAAGTATTTTGCATAGCATTATAGATGAAACAACACTCGCTTTTGAAAGCAATTTTTCGAAACCGGAACCACAGTTGGAATTCTGGTTTCGGTTTTGCTATAGGAGCGTAGGGTATAAAAAACTTGCTGTAACTAACAAGTTAATGACGCTAGGAGAATAATTTTTGTTGCAAAATATTAGTGAATGTTTGTGCGTGCAAGAAAAGCAAAACACTAAAAATTTATTTTTCGAAAAATTTACTTTTGAAGGTGGCCTACCACCTTAAGCGCATAATGACGTCCACGCACATATTCGTTGGGTTGATGGTCGTCCGTGCTTGGGAAGACGTGCACGTCCCCACGTGTCAGTCTTGTCAGGGGGCATGTTTTCTGAAATATAGCCTCGGACAATGCGTACTCTCTCGCCACCACCTGTCTTGGCTGGAGGCCTACCCTGGGGGGTCGCTTGAAGAAGGGTTCCGGCCAACAAACTGCGGTCCGCCTTGTATTGACGCCCGAGAAGCGTCCCGCCGCTACAACGTACCCTGCTCCCTAGATCCTGGTGACGTCCGTCTCACCTGGGGTGACGCTACGATTACACTTACACGATTACGCCCTGTTGTTTTACTATAGAAGTATCTACAAACGCGACGTTTTGACCTAGCCAGCGGGATATTGTGGTCGTCGTCGGCGGCGTCCTGAGCACACCGGCGCTGTCCTCGGATCAGCGGCCTCATACCTGCCGGTGCCGACCATACTCCGTTGCCCATTCCCCCTCTGCGGCGGCTGCCAAGCCCACTCTTCCGTGTCACCCCGACTGTGCGCGTTGTGGTCTCAAGAGGAGCGCAAGCACAGAGTGCCCACTAAAGCACGTCCACCAATGCATCGCCTGTGATGCCCTGCTGACTTCGCTGTTTGCTCGCCACGCCTACCCCGGCACTGCCACGAACGACCCGTTGCATCCATGCCGCTGGTGCCCTGTCCTCTACACTTGCAACCGCTTTTTGACCGGGCAACATCCGTTCCAGGTTCAGTCCCAGGTTGCCGAAATCTACATGAAACTGGGGCTTCAAATACTGGATGCACTTTGACGTGCTTCCCCTCAACGAATCCTTCATACGGGGCTCCATTAACCCTGACCAGCAAGGACAGGTTTGCAGCTACAAGCGCAACATGCTATGCCTGCATGAGGAGCCCGTTGCTGCCTACCTACGCCGGCACAACTAGACGAAGGCTATTGCTTCAGACAATACCTGCTACCAAGGAAGAAACTGTGCGTCAGGGATGTATTGGTGGCGTCACGCGCCGTGTACCCGGCCCACGTTGGTTGTGGTTGCCATTAGTTATCCTGGGTTTCCGTGAGGGATGCCGTTCTCGTCCCTTCGTCACCTGGCCACTTCTGGTGGCTACTCATTTCTGTCTGGTGCCTTTTCATCGGGTGCCTGTCACTGACAGTCCTGGTGGTTACCCGTTGCCTAACGCACCAGTACCGGCCGCCAGTTTTTGTGTCATCTTGTTCCACCATGGCTTCTTCATTATATCCGAGTTTTTAGCGTCACATTGGCTGTATCGAGTCCCTCGCCGTGGGCGTTTTTTGATCTCTATTTTTGTTTTCTTCATACATGAATTGTAAGAATGAAGAAAAAGCTGCCAGTCTCCGCTACATCACAACTTGGGCCCGGCAGTGCAGTCCTGTAATATAATTTGCTGCACTTTAACCAGCAATAGTCACTACTCGGTGGGAAGTGGATCGAATTCTCAACCTAAGATACGTTCCTCTAACCTTTCAGATAGCGGGTGTGTGATATTTTCTACCACGTTTTTCCTACTGATTGCCATTTTTGGGGCCGCTTCCACATGACCACAGCTTCTGTAAAATATTGCAAGTCTTTGGAGCAATAAGTAACCTTCACCGGAAATATTGTCTGTTAATGTTGAAGTTCATTGTTCCTAAGTGAGGCAAATGAGTTTCAAGATACCCCTTTTTTCGTGCACCTAATATTGTCAGAGTTTCCGTTACGAGTTTCGGGGCTAAGTCCGCGTTTTGGTGCCCTTAACAAAAACTAATACCGAACGGCAACCAATTGACCAAAAACCCTTATTTGTCACCATTACCAAAATCACGCTGTTGCCCCTCGAGAAATTTGAAATTATCGCGGCTAGTGCTAACCAAATGAATTATACCACGAACATTATCGCAAAACCTCTTGTTTCAACAACGAACAGCATGATGTTGAGAGTTGGGTTTCCCCTGAAACGAAATTAAGAAAGTTCGTGCATTTCATAGATGGCAATAGCGCGATATAATGTTAATGTCTTTGGCCTGCCCAAAAGCCTGCCGAGTAGCCCCGAAGCTTTTGCTTGCATAATTACCAGCTTGTTTACTCTTGCTCGTGGGTTTAAAAACATTTGCGATGTTTCTGAGATAGAAAATCACGTTGACCAGCAGAAGCGTTTGGTCCCATCATATGCGTACCCCCACTCGCTCGTTTGACTTCAACCATGCTTCCATGTCAACGCCATCAGTGCCAGAAAAGTTACCTGGATCGCTCGAGGGCTGAAAGATAAGGGTTGACGGGCCAGCTGGAAAATTCATGGTAGCGGTTAGAGAGGGCGCAGTAGTCAGGGAATGGTCGGCATTGTTCAGTCCGATCACCATGGAAGAGGCAACTAGGCGCCCGCTACGAAGCTTCATCTTGCGGGAAGTTAGTACATGTCACCTTCCACCAAAAATGATATGGTGAGAATAAGTTTACCGGGGGCAGACACCCAGAATTTACTCAACGACTGACAAGATCGCGTCAAACTTCCCGAGTCTTTCAACATCGTCTTTCTTCTTGTCCTCTTTATTGTTCTTGTCCAGCCGTCACCAAATTGGTGAAAGTGCTGGTTTCTCACTTTGATGGCATCGGGAATCACCCCCCACAACCCGTTAGCAGCACTCATTGGAGAACGTGGCATAACGATTGAACACTTCGTTAATTTTTCAGACTTTTAAGTTTTTCTACAACCACGAAGCTTTGCTGCGGTTTTATTTCGGGCACAGTTTCGAAGAGTGTGCTACATACGACGCGGGATGCTGCGTAGCTAAGCGTCGAGTGTTTTTTTTTTTCGCCAGTACAGCTTTTCCTTGACTAGCCATCCCTCACGTGAGTGAAGTAGCCGCTCACCTTGAAGTATTTAGTCTCTTTTTCTTCTGTTCCTGTAACACCTAGGTCAAAATGCAGAATGCATGCAATAATGTGAAAAATTACTTCTTATTCCGCATAAAAGTATAGTTTCATTACCAAATTTTGAACTGAGTTGAGTTGTGCACGCTGATACTCATCGACGTTTGTTTTAGTTGGTCTGACCCTCCATACTGCGTAATGCTTGCAGTCTTTTATCTTCCCTCACTGGCTATTTAGGGTACTTACTCGTCTTGTCTATTTTTTTTCACCTTGTGAATGCGCTGACTGAATCTTTCTTCCGACTGCGTAATTTTGGTCTCTAGTGTCAGGACATGGCTCTACTTAGAGATTTTAAAAACCAGCTGTGTCTCGAAGGCACAGACTTAATAGCTGGCCATGGAAGCTCCGTTTACGTAGGGGCCAAGTCCAGGAATACTGTTGCACGTTAATATGATTTGATTCAAACCGGCGTTTTTGAACTTGTGCAAAGATCTTTAGGGGAGAAGCGCCTAAAGCTGTGGGTCTGTTTATTCTTTGTATATAGTTCATGGTACGTAACCACTCAGTTGTATGCCTCACTAAGTAGACAGACACGCGGACAGGCAGACAGACAGACATGTGGACAGAGAGCCAGACAGACGAACAGAGAGACAGACGGGCGGGTAGATGGACAAATTGACGCTTCGCCCGACTAATCATCATTCACTTAGTTGATATGCGGAGATAATTTTGATGAATTTGGTTTTCTGCTGCATCAAAAGGACAAATATAATATTGTCACAGTGCAGAAACAGCAGCAGTCGAATCCAGGGATCTCACTTTAATTGTATTAGAATACTGGCAAACTGATCGGGAGCGAACCTCGTCTTCTTCACTCGCTGCGCGTGTTCTTCGTTGTCCTCTTCGCGTTGCATATTCAATGTGGCATTTGCCCCCCTCCAGAGAGCAGCGTCCCGATGCTCTTCTACAAAAGACGGTGTAGTAGGTGTATGGTGTAAATCAGTCCGAAAAGTAGGGCTTCATTCGCACAACATGCACGATTTCTGGTTTTTGCTGGCGAGTTGTCGAGGGGTTGTCAGGAACGACCATGTAATTAACGTCACTCAGGCGTTGTAAAACTGTGTAGGGGCCAAAATACTTCTTCAGCAATTTTTCAGACAGTCCCCGGCGGCGGATAGGACTCCATACCCAGACTTTGTCGCCGGCCCGATAGACGACATGTCGGTGTCGCAGATTATAACGTTGAGCGTCATAATTTTGCTGCTGGGTGATTCGGACGCGCGCAAGCTGCCTCGCTTCTTCTGCTCGTTGGATAAAAGATGCAGCGTCCAAATCGATGTCATTGCAGTCGTGCAGTAACATGGCATCAAGCATCGTCCTCACTTCACGGCCATGAAGGAGACTGAACGGCGTTCTTCGTGTAGTTTCTTGCTGCGCTGTATTATAGGCGAACGTTATGTACGGTAGAATGTCGTCCCAGTTCTTGTGATCCACGTCAACGTACATACTCAACATGTCGGCAATAGTCTTGTTGAGGCGTTCTGTTAGGCCGTTGGTTTGTGGATGATAGGAAGTGGTTTTCCGATGGGCGGTTCCACTGAGCTCAAGCACTGTCTTCAGGAGCGCGGCCGTGAAAGCGGCACCTCGATCCGTTATTATGATTGTTGGAGCACCATGCCTCAGGACGATATTTTCTACGAAGAATCGTGCGGTTTCAACGGCGGTGCCACTTGACAAAGCCTTTGTTTCGGCATAGCGCGTAAGATAATCAGTGGCGACTATTACCCACTTGTTGCCAGCATGGGAAGTCGGATATGGTCCAAGGAGATCCATTCCAATTTGGGCAAAAGGTACCGTGGGCACTTGAATTGGCTGTAATAGCCCAGCTGGTTTTAACGGTGGCGATTTTCGTCGTTGGCAATCGAGGCACGTGCGCACGTAATGCTTCACAATAGCTGGAAGTCTTGGCCAGTAGTACTTCTGTTGGATTCTGGCCAATGTGCGTGTGTATCCGAGATGACCAGACGTTGGCTCATCGTGGCAAGCACAAAGTATCTCCTCACGAAGTGACGTCGGAACGACAAGTAGGTGGGTGCTTCCTCTGGGAGAAAAGTTCTTCTTATAGAGAACACCACTACGTAAGCAGAATGACGGCAGGCTCCTTGCAAATCTTCTGGGGACGGTTGTTGTCCGGCCATTCAAAAATTCAATAAGAGGAAGCAACTCACTGTCTTCTTTCTGCTTGCACGAAATCGTAGTGGTGTCAACGACTCCTACAAACGCCATGCTGTCATCTTCTGTGTCATCGTCGCGCTTTATCGGTGACCTTGATAAGCAATCGGCGTCGGCGTGCTGCCGTCCGGACTTATACACGACCGTCATATCAAACTCTTGGAGGCGTAAGCTCCACCGTGCGAGCCGACCAGACGGGTCTTTCAAGTTGGTCAGCCAGCAGAGGGAATGATGGTCGCTGACTACGTGGAAGGAACGACCATAGAGGTATGGACGAAACTTCATAACCGCCCATACGACAGCAAGACACTCTTTTTCCGTTGTGGAGTAGTTGGACTCGGCGCGGGAAAGCGTCCTACTAGCATATGCGATCACACGCTCGGCTGAGTCTTGCCACTGGACGAGTACAGCGCCTAAACCCACGTTGCTGGCATCTGTATGGACCATGGTAGGAGCATCCTCATCAAAGTGAGCAAGTACAGGCGGAGTCTGCAGGCGCTGTCGGAGATCGTCAAATGCCACCTGTTGATCGTCGCCCCATGTGAACAAAACGTCTTCTCTTGTGAGTCGTGTTAACGGCGAAGCTATGTTGGAGAAATTGGCAATAAACCTTCGGTAGTATGCGCATAGGCCAAGGAAACGCCTGACTGCTTTCTTGTCTTTTGGTGCCGGAAATTTTCTGATGGCCGCAATCTTATCGGGATCAGGTCGAACACCTTCATGGCTCACCACATGGCCTAAAAATTTAAGCTCCTTGAAACCGAAATGACACTTCTCGGGTTTCAGTGTCAGGCCGGCAGACCTTATTGCCCTAAATACCGATAGCAGCCTGCTCAGGTGTTCCTCAAATGTTTTTGAAAAAACAATGACGTCGTCTAGATAGACCAGACATGTCTGCCACTTAAGGCCTGACAGAACGGTATCCATAAGTCTCTGAAACGTTGCGGGGGCTGAGCACAATCCGAATGGCAAGACTTTAAATTCATAAAGCCCGTCAGGCGTTACAAAAGCCGTTTTTTCTCTATCTCGCTCGTCGACCTCTATTTGCCAATAGCCACTTTTGAGGTCCATTGACGAAAAGTAGCGTGCATACCTCAGCCTGTCGAGTGAATCATCGATGTGAGGTAATGGGTACACGTCTTTCTTTGTCACATGGTTCAGCTTGCGGTAGTCGACACAAAATCGCAAGCTTCCGTCTTTCTTTTTAACCAGCACTACCGGCGATGCCCAAGGACTTCTTGACGGCTGGATGACGTCATCATCGAGCATTTTCTTCACTTGTTCCTGGATTGCTTCACGCTCTTTCGGTGCTACGCGGTATGGGTTCTGTCGTATTGGCCTTGCCGTCTCCTCCGTTATTATCCGATGCTTCGTCAGTGGCGTTTGACTGACCCTCGAGGTCGATGAAAAACAGTCTTTGAACTGGTGAAGAAGATCTACTAGACGCTGTCTCTGCGCTGGTGACAAATTCGAGCTTACGTCAATAGGTGGTGGGGCTGACGTGGCTTGCGGCTCGTCCTGTTGTACTACACAGCACTCGCGGATTTCGGTGATCTCGTCGAAGTAGGCAACTGTAGTGCCTTGTGTAATGTGTCGTCGCTCGTAGGTAAAATTCGTCAACAGAACCTCTGCTTCACCGCACACAACGTTGACGATACTTCTGGCAATTGCAACACCGCGAGAGAGTAGGAGCGTCAATACTTGTTCAGCGATTCCTTCTCCAGTATTCTGCTCGCTGCACGTGACTGGAACAAGGCGGCACGATAACGGAGGTATGGTCACATCGTCAATTACTCGTAGGGATTTTCGGTGTAGCGCTGCGCTTTGATCCGCAGAAAAGATCAGTACACCGTCCGGAATATTGATGATGGCACCACATTCACGCAAGAAATCCATCCCCAAGATTGCCTGTTTGCAACACTCAGAAAGGATAACAAAAGTTGCGACGAAGGATGCATCCCCTATCTTCATTCTTGCGGTGCACTTTCCGGTAGGTGTGAGTAGCTGCCCTCCAGCTCCTCTAATCTGCGGTCCTGTCCATTCCATTCTAACCTTCCTGAGCGTGTCTGCCAGACTCTCACTCATTATTGAGAAGTCCGCGCCAGTGTCGACCAATGCCATGACGTCATGTCCGTCAATCGTAATTGCAACTTCGGCAGTAACAACCCCATTTTTCGTCGATTCATTGAAAATGTGTCTCTCTTCGCTCGGCAGCAATGGGGGATTTTCAGCACTTCGACGATTCGCAACCTTCCCCCCTAAGGTCGCTGCTTTTAGTTTCCCCGGCGTGGACTAGGAGATCTCCCTCTTGGCATGTCAGTGGTGCTCCGTCTAGAGGATGGAGAATAACGCCCAGGAGAGGGTGAGCGTGACCGAAACCCAGGAGGAACATCCCGCGGGGTCATGACACTTGTGTCGACGTCAGATGTTCCGTTGAAATGGCGCCGAGGAACCGTAGAAGGAAACCCTTGGTATCCTGCGGCGCGATACGGGCAATACCGAACGATGTGGCCTGCTTCCCCACAGTGAAAGCACAGGGGCCTATGATCAGGGGTACGCCAGATGTCAGTTTTGCGAAGTGGTGGCCGCCTTGGCATCGAAGTTTCTCTGTAGTACCAAGGCGCTGTCGGCGGATGTTGCTGGTGGTACTGATGTGGTGTCGGCACGTTCACTGGCTGTCGGCGGACTACGTCTGCATAGCTTGCCCTGGGACTGCTCGTGTTCGGCTCAGGAAGCGAGAGCGCTTGCCTGATCTCCTGGCGTACAACTTCCGTTACTGAAGCGATCGCGCAGTCATTCGGTTTGGCGACGAGTTTCTTGACCTCTTCTTGTACGATTTCTCGTATCAGTTGGCGCAAAGAACCTTCGTCGGGTGTTGTTGCTGTGGTAGATGCTGCCACGCTGATCGGTGCACTGTGGGTTGGGCGGTCATACTGGCGATAACGTAGATGCAGTGCGCGTTCGATAGATGTCGCCTCCTTGGAGAATTCATCCACACTTGTAGGCGGGTTTCGTACGAGGCCAGCGAACAGCTGCTCCTTAATGCCCCGCATGAGGTGGCTAACCTTTTTGGCTTCGGGCATATTAGGATCTGCTCGACGAAATAGCCGCGCCATGTCCTCAACAAACATCGTAACGGATTCATTTGGTTTTTGAATCCGTGACTCGAGGAGACGCTGTGCGATTTCTCGTCTTTCAGTGCTCGCGAACGTGTCGAGAAACTTCTGCCGGAACTCGTTCCAAGACGACCACACGCGATTCGTGAACCACGTTCGGGCTCCGTCTTGAAGCGGAAAATAAACGTAGCCCAATTTCTGTGTGGTGTTCCACCCGTTAACATTCGCTGTGTGCTCGAATTCCTCGAGCCAGTCATGCGCATCCTCATATGCATTTCCGTGGAAGTCAACCGGAAGTCTAGGGTTCAAAACAGTCACCTGTGTCGTGCTTGGGCTGGACATGTTGGGGCCAGTGCTTCCAGGCGCCGTCATGCTTTCTGGTACAGTCACGCTTTCCGGCAATGGACCAAACTCCGGGCTGAGGCCTAACAGGCGCCGGCTGCTGCGGTGAACGGGGGTGTCGATGCGCGGAAGTCTTTCTTGACCAGATGCGGGGCTGTTGTCAGGCGTCCCGAACATGTACCCAGCGCCTCCACCAGTGTCAGTGCAGAAACAGCAGCAGTCGAATCCAGGGATCTCACTTTAATTGTATTAGAATACTGGCAAACTGATCGGGAGCGAACCTCGTCTTCTTCACTCGCTGCGCGTGTTCTTCGTTGTCCTCTTCGCGTTGCATATTCAATGTGGCAATATGTTCGAAGCACGCTGTTAGCATTCAAGCACTTATTTTCATTTGAATTTCTTTACACGTGCAGTTGTGAATGTAGCATGCACGATCCGTGTATAAGTTACCCCGTCCTAAACGTACAAAAAGACGATTCTCTGCTTGAATTGCATGGCTCTTTTTTATACCTAACTGGCCGTCATCAAAATAATGCAGGCCTCGTAAAATCCCGTATTGCAACTGAGTGACTAATCTTTTTACAGCACCAAAATTACTTTCACCCATGGCTCGCAAGCGCAGCTGAAGGAACTTCTCTTCGTCGTCATCTCCAAGCTCCCTGAGGCACCTTACACATAGGAAAGCAAACGCACTTACATCAACCATGTGCGGTGTTAAAATTTAAAAAAAATTGAAGAAAGAATTTGCAAATTGAAAAAAAAAACATAGGCAAACTTTTCGAGGAAAAAAAAGAAGTCTGTCACTGACACAAGCGCTTCAGTTATGGATCTGCATAACGTGCATTCAGCACTCTGATAATCACCGAGCGGTGGAGTTTTATATTTGGGGCATGTAGAGTGTGCATTGCTGCAGGCGTCGCACAAACTATTGCGGAAGATCAGGCGTTAAAAGGGACCTTTCAACAACTTGAAAACAGGTAAAATATCGTAGTAGGTATTCGGTTACAATGCATGTCTATTTGTAGAGCGCTGCACTTGGGCATTACCGTTGGCGCCTGCATCGGCTACAGAGCGAACAAGAGCCAAAGAGCACGACTACGTGGTGTGTCCATTCATAAGCCATTGACAACTAACGTTGCTTTTTTTCTCCTTCAAGCGTGTTGCCCACTCCGCCTGACCTCTTGTGCAGGCAGGGCTGGCATTAGCACTCTAGTTCACTTCGCTTATTGTGACGGGCCTGTCAGCGTTTCTGAAAAAGCACGTTCAATGTTTGCGCAGGTGGATTCGGGATACCTTACGCGCGTCTTTTAATTGCTCAGTTAGGCTACTTACAGACCATTCTTTCTTGTGTGACTCGATCTGCCGAAAGGGTTGAGTAACACCTCTTCTCTTCTTTAGTCGTGGTGTCAGGTACACAATCACATGCCTTGTGTGTAGCACGAGGATAATTCGCGTATCACATACTCTCAGAACAGCGAATAAACTGCAATCTCCCTTCTTGCGGACATACTTTCGCAGTGTATCACGCATTCGCATCACAATGTCACTTGTGGAATTAGACTCGTAGTAACTAAATTTAGATTTCCAATTTTCGTCAATGTGCATTAAATTGCTTTATTTTTCTGAAAGAATGGATGTTCATACAAATTACATTTCTAATATACCTTTGACTTGGTACACAAAAGCTTTAGGTGACGCTTGAAGACTTTACCACTTGTGTTCCTTGGCAAGCTCTTGACAAAGAACAGGCCTCCGTAGAGATGCTTGAACTCTTCAGTTTGGCCTAGGAATGATACAAAGAAGTATTGTCAGGTGAAAAAATTGCACGCATGTTTTACCTGGGCAATTATTTCGAAGAAGCCATGAAATGTTTTTTTTTCGTTTTCTTCTCAAAGCAGACCAGTTAAAGGCAACACACAAAACAATCGTGAAGTGACATGGCAGTCACAATTTTTGTAACAGATACCGAGAACACTATAATGGTAAACGCAAAGTTACAAATTATGCTCTCTGATTTTTGACTGTCTTCCTTCCTATAAACCCATGGCGTTCATTTAAGTGCTTGTTTACCAAACACTTTTGTGAAAGCTTTTATCTCTCAAAATGTCTGCGCAATTATTTGTTCACTTGCGGAAAAGGCACTTTTAGACATCTCTAAACTTGCTTGTAACCTAATAAAAGCCATCCTCAAAGCAGCGCATTGCGTTGCTTTCATTTCATCCTCGAGACAGGATGAAATGAGGAAAGCACAATATGCAAGATCGCTCCTACGTAACGTGATTGAACTCATTAGCACCACTAATTTCGTAAAATAAGTACGAAATAAATTGCAGATACAAGATCCAATTATGAAGAGGAAGCTGGCAATGTCACCATTTCGGAGTGAATGGTTGAATATCAGCGAACGCCAAAAGCACATTACCTAACACATCGGAAACCGATCTGATAGTCATCATTATGACATTTTTAGTCTATTTAGGTCTACGTCGGAACAAAGGTTACTTCCACTGATCTTCACTTAGGGGACCCTGTAAAAGCAGAATTGCTGAAAACATACTTGTGCTCATACTGGCCGCATGTCGTGGATAGAATATTGTCATGGGGACGTGACGTGGCCGAAGACAGAAGACTTTATGTTGAAATTTAACTGTTTATTTGGGCGAACCTGGGCCCGGTAAACGGAAAGTTTGATTACAGTAGCACTTTTGCACAGAGAGCAGTGAACGGAGCGTCGGCCGTCGATCAACTACTGACAAGCAGCGAAGCGCGTCGGCATTTATATACTCTTGCCGTCGAATATTCTAGCATTATCCCTGGTGGTGGCGTAAGTTCCAGAATAACCTGTACAGTTCGCAGAGTAGGCGTGATCTTACCGAAATGATCTACTACAGTTCGGAGGCTTCTCGAAAACTGCAGGCGCGCTTTGCGCTGAGAATTGTGCAGTGTTTTGGGACGATAACAAAACTTGGGAAATGGAACGTGGCATTGCCCCCCTCTGAAAAGGCATCGTCCTGATGTTTTAACTAAAGATTAAGTTACAACAATATTGTAAAAAAGTACAAGGAATAAATTACGATAAAATAATATTACAAAAAACACTGTTTTAGTTTGTCAACGCGCATGAATTGGCTTGAAGCGCGCGACATGGACGACTTCAAGTCGCGATCGGTGTCGTTGAGAGTTTGTGAAGCCGTCGCGGACAACCTCGTAATAAAGTGGGCCAAGACGTCGAACCACCCTGCATGGTCCGAAGTACCGTCACAGAAGCTTTTCACTTAGTTCACGTCGGCGTATCGCGTCCACACCCAAACGCGTTCACTGGTCTGGTATTCCGCGAAGCGTCGGCGAAGATTGTAACGGCGGCTGTCAGTCGTCTGTTTATTCTTGATACGGAGACGCGCGAGTTGTCACGCTTTTTCGGCGCGTTGAAGGTACTCACTTACATCTAGGTTTTCTTCGTCGGTGACGTTGGGTAACATGGCATCGAGTGTCGTAGCCAGGCTCCTTTCGTAGACCAAGTTGTATGGAGATATCTGCGTCGTCTCCTGCACCGCCGTGTTGTATGCGAAGGTCACGTACGGAAGAATGGCGTCCCACGTCTTCTGTTCAACACCGACGTACATTGCCAGCATGTCTGCGATCGTCTTGTTTAGCCACTCGGTGAGGCCATTGGTCTGTGGGTGGTACGCTGTCGTCCGGTGGTGGTTTGTCTGGCTGTATGCCAAGATCGCTTGAGTTAGATCAGCAGTAAATGCCGTTCCTCTATCGGTGATAAGGACCTCCGGGGCACCGTGACGTAGGCCGATATTTTCGACGAAGAACTTTGCTACCTTGGATGCACTGCCTTTTGGCAGGGCTTTTGTCTAGGCGTAGCGTGTGAGGTAGTCGGTAGCTACCACGATTCATTTGTTTCCGAAATCCGACGTCGGGAACGGCCCAAGTAGGTCCATACGAATCTGCTGGAAAGGTCGCCAAGGTAGTTCAATTGGCTGCAGAAGTCCAGCTGGCCTTGTCGGCGGTGCCTTGCGTCGCTGACAGTCCCGGCATATCCTCACATAACGAGTAACGTCGGTCGTAAGACGTGGCCAACAGTACCTTTCTTGTATCGTCGCGTGCGTGCGAGAAACACCGAGGTGCCCTGCTGTCGGATCGTCATGCAGGGCCTGCAGGAGTTCTGGTCGCAGAGCTGAAGGCACCAGAAGGAGGTACTTGGCTCGAAGCGGTGAAAAGTTTTTTTTTTTGGAGAAGACCGCTTCGCCGGAAAAACAACGCAAGTGCGCGCTTGAATACCTTCGGAACTTCGACGGTCCTGCCTTCGAGGTATTCTATTAGAGCTTTGTGTTCCGGGTCGTCCCGCTGTCCTTCAGCGAAGTCGTTGGTAGTTATTGTTCCCAAAAAGTAGTCGTCATCCGGGTCGTCGGGTGGTGGTTGGTCGACATGCGCACGAGAGAGAAAGTCGGCGTCGGAGTGTTTCGTGCCGGATTTATAAACGACGGTAATGTCATATTCTTGAAGTCTCAGGCTCCATTGTGTGAGGCGACCTGAATGGTCCTTCAAGGTGGCTAGCCAACACAAGGCGTAGTGGTCGCTCACCATTCTGAAGGGCCTGCCGTACAGGTAGGGGTGAAATATCGACGTAGCCCAGATGATGGCGAGGCACTCCTTTTCTGTTGTGGAATAATTGGCTTCTGCTTTGGATAGCGATCGGCTGGCGTGACTAATAACCCTTTCAGGTCTGTCAGCTCACTGCAAAAGAACGGCGCCAAGACCTATGCTGCTTGCGTCAGTGTGTATTTCTGTCTCGGCGAATTCATCGAAATGGGCAAGTAACGGAGGCGTCTAAAGGCAATGTTTAAGCTGCAGGAAAGTGTGTTCCTGCAGCGTTTCCACTGGAACACCACGTCGGCCATGGTAAGGTTAGTGAGAGGATCGGCGATGCAATCGAAGTTTTTCAAGAACTACCTATAATAGGCGCACAGGCCCAGAAATCGCTGCACCGCCTTCTTGCCAATGGGTGGCGGGAAGTCGGCGATGGCGGCTGCTTTCCGTGGATCGGGACGAACTCCAGACTTGCTAATAACGTGCCCCAGAAACAAGAGCTCCTCGTACGCAAATCTGCCCTCTTCTGGCTTGAGTGTGAGTCCGGACGTCTTCATGGCTTGAAGTACAGCTTCAAGGCGTCAAAGATGCTCGTCAAAACTCGAGGAAAACACGACTACGTCGTCCAAGTACACAAGGCAGGTCTGCCACTTCAATCCTGCCAGTACTGTATTGATAACGCGTTAAAAAGTTGCAGCCGCTGAGCAAAGACCCAAGGGCATCACCTTAAACTCGAAGAGGCCGTCCGGTGTTATTAACGCCGTCTTTTCTCGGTGTCTTCCGTTGACTTCGATTTGCCAATAGCCAGTCTTGAGGTCCATTGACGAAAAGTACTTGGCGTTATGGAGCCGATCAAGTGCGTCATCTATTCGTGAGAGAGGATACAGGTCCTTTCTTGTGATTTTGTTCAGGAGAAAATAATCGACGCAGAAACGTAGGGTCCCATTTTTTTCTTCACTAACACCACGAAGGATGCCCACGAGTTCTTGGACGGCTGGATATTGTCATGCCGAAGCATTTCATCAACTTGTTTCTTCATGGCCTCACGTTCTCGCGTCGAAACCCTGTACGGACTCTGACGGAGTGGTGTAGCATTTTCTTCGGTTATGATTCGATGTTCCGTGATTGGGGTCTGCCGAATTTTTGATGACGACGGAAGGCAATCTTCGTATTGCAGGAGCAGAGCCTTGAGCTGTTCTAGCTCATGGTTTAGAAGTCTGGGAGTGACACCGAATCCTGTGGGAGGGGCTTGGTTCCTGTGAGCAGGTTCCGCAGAATCGGCGAGGGCGAAAGCACTGGTGGCGTCTACATTCTCTTTGATGTATGCGACCGTTGTTCCTTTGTTCACAAGTTTGAACTCATTGCTGAAATTCATGAGCATAACCGTTGCTTTACCTCACCACAGCTCTGCAATTCCTTTTGCGACGCAAATATTTCGGGTGACCAACAGATGCTGACTGCCTTCAACGACCCCTTCCAAGTCAGGTGATTTAGGAGCACCGACAGAAATAATGACGCTTGATGATATATGGTGTTTTTTGGCGCAAGGGCCATTTGATGACCAAAAAGCGCCAGTTCATGCGACAAGAAATGTGGACAATGATTGTGATTAGCAGCTGTATAAGGGCCATAAAATTCCTTGTGGTAAGGCGGGTAAAAACATACAAGTAATAAAATCATGACCATGCCGTGAAAGATGTGTGTGGTGTGAATAGATGACAAAAGTTGGTGATTATAAAAAAACTATGGTGGATATGAATGGCATTAGCACAAGTGCCTCACTTGTTCATACCCTTGCGTCCAAGGGCCGTGAGGCAAGTGCTGTCTTGTGTAACCGCCACAGCAAAAACCTCTCTAGAGAGGTCGTGCTACGGAATGCCCGCGTCTATGATATGAAAAAAGTTCTTTTAAAAACGCTAACAATGATTTATGACTAAAAAGCGGTTCCCTACCAACGAACATTGCAGGGTGTAAAGGTATATGTTGTCGGTAGGGTAATGGAAAATGTTGGTTTCTTATAGTTTCTAAGTGTTTACACTTCATTAACATGTGAAGGACGGTTCATGGTTCACCACATCTGTCACACAATGGTGGATCGGCACCAGACAAAAGATATGTGTCTGTCGTGTATGTGTGTCCTATCCTGAGTCTCGTTAGTATTACCTCTGTATGACGCGATTTCGATACAGGCAGCCAATGACCAAGGTGCGGCTTAATAACGTGTAGTTTGTTTTGTGTGTGTGTGTATCCCACTTGCTCTGCCAGTATACTCTGAGGTTTCGTTTGAGAGACGGCTTAAGATCAAGGGCCGGGATTGATATGGGTGTAGGGGCAGTGCTTTTGTGGACGGATGCAGCGAGCTGATCCGCCCTCACGTTGCCTTGAATCTCACGGTGCTTTGGCACCCAGCACACTACAACATGTTGTTTGAGTGTGTAGAGTGTGCACAAAATGGAGTAAAGTGAAACGAGGACTGGGTTTTTGTGCTTTTTGAGAGTGTGCAGAGCCGTTAGCACACTGAGGGAGTCCGTATAAATTACTGCTTTTTGTATTTGTAATTGCTTGATGTGTTTAGCCGCCACAAGTATCGCGTAAGCTTCCGCTGTGAAGATACTTGTGCCTGGGTGTAGAGGGCCAGCATCCGAAAAGGAAGGGCCAACAGCAGCATAGGACACAGAGGAGTTAGACTTAGAGGCATCTGTAAAGAACTCAGGACGTGTGTATTTGTGTTGAAGTTCCAGGAAGTATGTTCGAATATGAGCAATAGGTGCATGTTTAGTAATTTCTAGGAAAGACACATCGCAATCAATAGTCTGCCACTGCCACGGTGGAAGGTATGCTACAGTAGCCATTAAACTGTGTTCGAGTGACACTCCAGTGTCCTCAGCTAGACCCTTCAGGCGAACTGAGAAGGGCTGCCTCATTGAAGGCCTGTTTCAAAACACAATGGAGCTCGACAAATCATTAATAGTAGAGTATGAGGGGTGCCTCTTGTCTGCTTTCACCTTAAGGAAATATACAAAGGACATGTAAGTTCTTTGCAGATGAAGCGACCACTCATTTGACTCAACGTAAAGGCTTTCTACGGGGCTGGTGCGAAAAGCACCCGTAGAAAGGCGGATGCCTAAATGGTGCACGGGATCCAGCATCTTCAAAGCGCTTTGAGTCGCAGACTGATAAACAATGGCCCCATAATCTAAGCGGGTGCGAATGAGGCTTCTATACAGCTTCATGAGGCATTACCTGTCACTACCCCACGTAGTACGTGACAACACTTTTATAACATTCATGGCTTTCAAACATTTTGTTTTTAAGTACTTTATGTGTGGTACGAAGGTCAACTTCTTGTCCAAGATTAAGCCTAGTAATTTATGCTCCGCATTCACAGACAGACGTTGGCCGTTCAGTTCAATGTCGGGTTCTGAGTGCATGCCTCTCTTTCGGGAGAACAAGACACACGTGCTTTTTCCTGTGTTCAGTCGGAATCCGTTTTCCTCTGCCCATTTGGAGACCTTGTTTACACCTAACTGAAGCTTCCGCTCACACATTGCTAGATTGCATGACTTAAAGCCAAGCTGGACGTCATCGACATATGTGAAATAGAACATGTTGCGGGGGATGGACAGGTGCAAGGAATTCATTTTAATAATAAAAAGTGTACAACTAAGTACACCACCTTGCGGTACTCCCGTTTCTTGCACAAATGTTTGCGAGAGAATACTGCCCACACGGACACGGAATTTCCGATTGGACAAGTAACTCTCGATTATGGAAAGCATTCTACCGCGCACACCCAGGTGACACAAGTCTTTTAATATGCCAAAACGCCATGTTGTGTCGTAGGCCTTCTCGATATCGAGAAACACTGAGAGGAAGTATTGTTTGTGGACGAAAGCGTCGCGGATCTGTGCCTCGATACGCACCAGATGGTCGGTGGTGGATCTATCCTCTCGAAACCCACACTGAAATTGGTCCAGCAGATTGTGTGTTTCAAGGAAATGTGAAAGTCGGCGGTTTATCAATTTTTCAAAAAGTTTACAAAGGCAGCTGGTTAGTGCAATGGGCCTATAACTTGAAACTGATGAAGGGTCCTTGCCCTGTTTCAAAATAGGGATAACAATAGCCTCTTTCCAGGAAGCAGGGATGGTGCCTGAAAGCCAGATAGCATTGTATAGAGAGAGTAAAGTTTTTCGCGTTTTGAGCGGCAGGTTTTTCAACATTTCATATGTGACACAGTCGTAGCCTGGAGCGGAACTATTGCAAAAGTTTAGTGATGTCATAGCTCAGCTAAGTTGAAAGGTTCGTTGTATGCCTCGTAATTTGTGCACTTGCATTCTAGTTTCTGCTTTTCTATATTTGCTTTGTGTCTTTGGAAAGCTTCAGTGTAGTGTGAAGAGCTAGACAGCTGCTCGTAGTGTGCACCGAGGAAATTCGCTTGATCTTCCAGGCTATCACCCTGTGTGTTTACGAGTGGGAGTGGGTGTACTTGTCTTTCTGCTACCCTACGAACCATGTTCCAGACTTTAGCCTCTTGTGTATATGAATTTATCCCTGATAAGAACTTGCGCCAGCTTTCTCTTCTGGCCTGCCGACGCGTTCTCCTGCCTCGAGATTTTATTTTCTTAAAGCTCTCAAGGTTTTCCGCTGTCGGCGAGTTCCGCAGCAACCTCCATGCCCTGTTCTGTTCTTTTCGCGCATTGTGACACTCAGTGTTCCACCACGGAACGTGTCGTTTGCCGGGCAGTCCAGATGTTTGTGGAATGCACTTGGTTGCTGCGTCAGTAAGAAACGCCGTGAAGTACTGCACAGCTTCATCTATGCGTAATCCGCATATGTCAGTCCAATTTAGGTAAGTAAGCTTCTGAAATTGTTCCCAGTCGGCTTTGTTTACCAGCCATTTGGGAATATGTGGAGGACATTCATTTATTATTGGTGTACTCAAAACTAAAGGGAAATGGTCACTTCCATATGGATTATTTATGACTTTCCACTGAAGTAATGGTACAAGTGAAGGAGTTGCGATACTGAGGTCTATGGAAGAGTAAGTTTTGTTGGCAAGGTTATAGTATGTTACCTCTTTCCTATTCAACAGACAAGCACCCGATGAAATGAGAAATTGTTCAATGAGACGACCTCGTGCATCACAGCGAGAGTCACCCCACAGACCATTATGTGCGTTCAGGTCCCCAAAGACCAGATAAGGTTCAGGTAGTTCGTCTATTAAAGACTGGAATTGAAGTTTTTCAAGACGGTAGTGCGGAGGTATGTACAAAGAGCAGACTGTGACAAGTTTGTTTAGAATAACTGCTCGGACAGCCACCGCCTCGAGGGAAGTTTGAAGGGGTAATTGTGTACATGCTATACCTTGACTAACTATAACCGCTACACCACCAGATGGTGGCATGGCATCATCTCTATCCTTTCGGAAGATTACAAAGTTACGTAAAAAGTTTGTGTTTGCTCGTTTTAAGTGTGTCTCTTGTACACACAGCACTCTTGGATTGTGTTCATGGAGGAGTTCTTGTAAGTCATCGAAGTTTCGAAGAAGGCCTCGGATGTTCCACTGTAATATTTCTCTCTGCATACTTAAACAAGAGAGATGCTGCTGTGTGTACAAAGAGTATCCTTTGTTATAGTGAGCTTGTTATTTCAGGTGGCAGGACAGTTGTCCGGCCCCGTTATTGGTTTTTTATTTTTCTTGGCGCGCTCCAAGGATGCGCGCCGCTCTTTCGATACCAAGGGTACCGTTGTATCCATTGCCTCCTCAGAGGCACTGAATGCCCGCACATGCGAGCTGGTGGTTTGGATTTTAGGCCTCGCCTGGTGCGGAGAGGCCTTGAGACTAGAGGACTCTGGAGTCTCCGGCCTCGATTTGCTTGAAGGCGGAGTAGATTGAACTACTGCCGCCTTGGGGGCAGGCGCCACAGCCGATGGCTCGCTCTGCGCTGGCCGAAGGGGTGGCGAGGGCTGGTGCGGCGTTGCTCCCTGACGCGCCGCATCAGCATATGTTGCGCCTTAAAATGGCGACACTCTTCGTCTTGCTTCTTTGAATGTGATGTTTTCTTTGACTTTAAGAGTGATTATTTCTTTTCCTTTCTTCCAGTTAGGACAAGAACGCGAATACGCGGCGTGTTCCCCGTCACAATTCACGCAGTGAGGCGTAGTAACATAGTTATCAAATGGGTGGCCGTGGCTACCACATCTTGCACAAGTTTCCTGACCCTGGCAGTTCTGCGAGCCATGACCAAATCGATGACATTTATAACACCGTCTTGGATTGGGAATGTAGGGAAAGACAGATAGTTTGATGTAGCCTGTGTCTATAGATGAAGGCAGTGTGCTAGATGCGAAGCTGAGTATTAAATGTTTGGTAGGTATTTCCTTGTTGTCTCGTCTGATGACGATTCGTTTTACATCTGTGACATTTTGCTCTTTCCACCCTTCAAGCAGTTCCTGTTCAGACATTTCAAGAAGGTCTACTTCTGAAACAACTCCGCGTGTGGTGTTCATTGATCTATGAGGTGAAACAGATACTGGGATATTACCAAATGCTACAAGACTGCCAAGTTTTTTATAGTGGTGTTTTTCAGGCAGCTCAAGGAGAAGGTCTCCGCTAGCCATCTTTGTAACTTTGTATCCTGGGCCAAAGACCTCAGTCAGAGATTTAGGAACGAGAAATGGAGATATGGCTCTGGCTTGATTTGTTGGGTTTTCGCTGTGCACAACATGGAACTTGGGAAAGCATTGTCTGGGTTGGCTGAAAATTGATATGTCATCGGTGCGTCCCCTCTTAGGCGGAAGACAATCTAGGAGACGGGGAAATGCAGGTGTTCCCATAGTAGTTTACTTTTTGTTCGGCAGCAATGGCGACCACCCACCATGGAGTCCAACCAGGGGACGCTGAAGCACTTAATAGCATAAGGCTGCAGACGCCAGCCGTACATTGCCACTATAACCAATCATAACTACTCAAGGTTGAGTAATTACACAAGGTTAAACCTTGCCGCCAGAAAAATCAAAATAAATGGAAGAGAGAAGAAGACAGGACAGATTTAAAGACGAGAAAAGACTAAGATGTAGGACGAGAGAGATACAAAAAGGCGACTGTCGATTTCCCCTGGGTGCGTCAGCCCAGGGGTGCCGTCTACGTAAAGCCGAGGCCAAAGGGCTGTGTTGCCTCTGCCGGGGGGCCTTAAAGGTCCAATCACCAAGCGTCGACTCAACCCCCAGGATCCCCTTTTCCCCGGACACGGCAAGGCCACGCACGGCTAGGCGTGTGAGGGAGTCAAAACTCCCCCGTTAGCTCGGGTCCATGGTGTCGCTACACACCAAACGCCTGCTTGCGCAGGCGCCCCTGCGGAGAAATAATGACGCTTGAGCGAGGCGGAATGGTGACCTGTTCTTCCAGCACATTCAAGATATGGTTTGCTGACGGCGTGCGCGGCGGTAGTTCAGGTTCTGTGGATAACGTTATCGACTTTGTTTTTAGATTGATGACAGCACCATGGACAAATGGAGGCACCATGGAGGCACCATGGATGCCAAGGATGACATCTCTCGAGCAACGCTGTAGGACTACGAAGTCTGTAGGGTGAATACGGCCGTTAATGGTGACCATCGCTGTGCAGATTCCTGCAGGCATTATGAGATGACCTCCGGCTGTGCGTATTTCAGGGCCTTCCCAAGCTCTGCTAACTTTCTTTAACTTCGCGGCAAACAACCCACTGATGACGGAGTAGTCGGCTCCAGTATCGACGAGAGCGGTCCCACTGTGGCCGTCGATAAGAACATCGAGGTCACTAGTTCGCCGTCTCGCATTACAATTAGGGCGTGGCGTCGGGTCTCGGCTGCGTCGGCTTGTTCCGCTGCTTTCATGTTGCGTCGTCAGGTCACCTTCTGTAAGGGAGGTTTCGCCGTCAGGGCTTTGCCTGGTTGGCGTTGTGTTCGGAAAGCTCCGTGGCGGCGTCGTCGTCGTTGGAGGCGGTAGTTCCTCGCACAGCAACCGCACCTTCATCGGTTGCTGCCCTTAGTTTCCCGGATACGGGCTAAGAGACCGGCCGCGCGTTGGGCCTGAGTATTGCCGGTGGTGCTGTGACGTGTGGCGGCTGGGCGACGGCGAACGCGAAGAGCTTTGTGGTATTCACTGAGCTCCTGTCAGGTAGCCGGCGATGTCACGTGGTCGTTCTCCTGGCTGTGGACGCGGTGCATTGACGGCGATGCCACGCAGTCCCATCTGTCGGTACTGGCAACGGCGGTACGTGTGTCCGGCCTCGCCGCAGTGGTAGCAGAGCGGGCGATGGTCAGGGGTGCGCCAGACTTCAGTTTTCTTCGGTGCACTGCACTGGGCCGCTGGCGAACGGTATGACGTCGGTCGGGGTGGTGGCGGCGGTGACGTCTGTCGACGGAAGTGCGATGGGGTGGCGTTTTGGCGTGGACGGGGAGGAGCGTTGTGGCGCACTGCAGCGGCGTAGTTCATAGCTTCCGGCTCGGGCAGCGGTGCTTGGGGAATTTGAAGCGATTGCCGAACTTCTTATCGCACAATGTCGGCGATCGAATCCACTTGAGGCTGAGCCGAAGGCAACAGCTTGCGCATCTCTTCCCGCACGATTGCTCGGATAGTTTCACGCATGTCTCCGGAGTTACAGGCTAGAGCAGCAGCGCATTCTGGAGTCAGGCGACGATTATACTGTCTGGTGCGCATGTCCAGGGATATTTTCGATAGTGGTCGCTTCGGCTACACATTCTTAGACGGTGTTCAGTGGATTTCTCATCAGTCCTGCGAAGAGCTCCTGTTTGACCCCTCGCATGAGGAAACGAGCTTTTTCTCCTCAGGCTTGTCTGGGTCAGCGTGACGGAATAGTAGGGTCATTTCTTCTGTGAAGATGGCGACATTTTAATTTGATAGCTGAACCTGGGTCTCTAATAAAGCAGTGGCCCTCTCTTCGCGAGCGACGCTCGCGAACGTTTGCAGGAATGCGCCGCACAAATCATCCGACGTTCGGAGCGTGGACTCCTGATTTTCGAGCCAGGTCCTTGCCGTGTCTTCCAAATAGAAGAACACACGACGCAGCTTTTCGTCATGGTCCTAATGGTTAAGGGCGGCCACACGGTCGTATGTTTCAAGCCAGGACTCCGGGTCTTGGAAGGATGACCCATGGAAAATCGTGGTTCCCTGGGTTGATGCATGACCATCGTGGGCTGGGTCGCTGCGGTTGTCATTGTCGCTGCAGTCGCGGTCATGGCCTCGGTCTTTCGCGCCTTGTCTTGTAGAAGCCCGTACTCCGGTGGTAGCATTTGCTATCGGCGGCTTGTTCGCGGCTCCTGGTTGGCGTCGGTGTCTTTTCCGCGACGTGGGTTGGGTTCACGGCTTGACGGGGGCATCAGGTACATCAACAAAGCAGCACCTCCACCAGACGTTACGGGGTCAAGACATGGCTGAAGACAGGAGACTTTATGTTGGGATTTAACTGTTTATTTGGGCGAACCTGTGCCCGGTAAACGATTGATTGATTTGTGGGGTTTAACGTCCCCAAACCACCATATGATTATGAGAGATGCCGTAGTGTAGAGCTCCAGAAATTTCGACAACCTGGGGTTCTTTAACGTGCACCCAAATATGAGCACACGGGCCTACAACATTTGCGGCTCCATCAGAAGTGAAGCCGGCGCAGTCGGGATTAGAACCTGCGACTTGCGGGTCTGCAGCCGAGTACCTTAGGCACTAGACCACCGCGGCGGGACAATGTGCCCGGTAAACGGAAAGTTCGATTACAGTAGCAGTCTTGCACAGATAGCAGTGAACGGAGCGTCGGCCGTCGATCAACAACTGACAAGCGGCGAAGCGCGTCAGCATTTATACTCTTGCCATCGAATGTTCTAGCGTTATCGCTGGCGGTGGCTTAGGTTCCAGAATAATCTGTACAGTTCGCAGAGTAGGCGTGATCTTATCGAAATGATCTACTACAGTCCGGAAGCTTCTCGAAAACTCCATGCGCGGTTTGCGCTGAGAATTGTGTAGTGTTTGGGACGATAACAAAACTTGGGAAATGGAACGTGCCATTATTATGGTTAGTTGGTTGGTTCCTCAACACTTGGCGCAACCCACCTAGGGGGATAGACCATGAATGGTACGGTGCCTTACTTTTCAATTTAATTCACTTCTTGAAAGACAGGGTCGGACTAATTGGGCTTGTAGGGAATAATTTAAAAGTGTTAGATTTTTAAATAAACAAAAACTTTCACACTGAAAGCATAATAAAGACAAAAAGAAAAAAGCCTAAACACAAAACAACTGAATTTATCTAGGTTTCGCATTTCATTCTTTTAGATTCTCGTAACAAATTTGTAACAGTGGTAAAAACGCTCCTGTGGCTGAAACCAAATTCGATTGCGCCAAATTAAAGAATCACTGGAAATGTCAAGTTTAAGTCCAACTTTCGTAGGGGTTCTTCTAGAAAATTTTTCCTTTGGCTTTTGAATTTTCGGCATGACAAAAAAAGTGCTCCAAATACTTACACTCGTTAGAATAAAGGCACAAAGGCGACTGTGCCAGACCCGACCTGTGAAGGCAAAAGTTTAATGAATGGGCTTGACAACCCAGCCTTGTATTCCTAATTCTTCTTTTCTTGATTGAACACCACTTGTTCTTCCAAGGGAACTTGAGCTGTGGATAGTCTGATAAAAACAAAGGAGATTTTTCGAAGTTATTGGCCATTGTGCGTTTTGAAAGCGTGCTGCTGTGATATATTTCGAAGTAAGTAAAATAGGTGAAACACGACTATCAAGGGAAGATACAGCTAGCGCATCCACATCTTTATTGAGAGCCTAACCTCTCAGGCCTGGCACCCAAACTAGTTGAACGAGTTGCACATGTCTAGGAATGGGGGGTCGAAAGTTTCTAAGGTACGTAAAAGGGTTGATGAGCTTAAGGCAGTACAGACCGAGAGACAGTCTGTTAGAACAATCACCGCCTATAGATCTTGGAGCACTTTACGCAATTCTAAGACTATTGCCAGTAGCTCAGCTTAATAAATAGGGGTAAACTTGGGTAATTAAATTGAGAAAGCCCAATATAGTAAGGATAATACCATTCTTACGCAAGCCTTTTCCTCATAAACAGAAGCCTCAGTCACTGCCAATGGATGTTTCTAGATTGACCAAATGATATTCCAGAATGCCATTATTTATACTAATATGGTATTTTTTGCATTCCTGTTTTATATATAATGCCAATTCAATCCTAATTGCATCTACAGCTGTGGTGAGTACAAGTATTTCTCAAAGGTAACTCTTAAGGGGTGCAAAAGTTTCTGTGTAATTATTACTTGAGGGCACCGTAATTTAGACCATTGGTGGTTGAAAAATGAGGTCTCCCGGGTAATGAACACATACTGTTGCCTTCTCTGAGCTGATGCTTAGATTTTAAGGAATGTCAGTACTCTTAGATTATGAAATCTTTTGATAAGAGAAGGCAGGCGAGATTCTTTGTATAGGATATTGTTCGCAACATATTTAGGTAGTCCTAGGCATAAGGGTATTCGCGTTCTAACAGAATCAGTGGTCGACCTTTGTAAGTCGCAGCACCAGAAAACAAAACACAACTGAATTCTAATGTCAGTCGAATGTACATGGAATATATCATGACGAGCACGTCTTTACGCAAACCGGCACAATAAATAGTGAGCCTGGGCAGCGTCTCTACGGAACGTGCTCCTTTAGCAGCCATGTTTTCTATGTGAGGGCACCAGTAAGGTGTTTCGGTGTAAGTTACCCTCAAGTACCTAACTGACTCAACTTGAGGTATGGCGTCTTGTCGGCAGATTAGTGGAATTCGCATTGAGGAATTTTTGGCGAGAACTATGATTGTGCTTTTGTTAATACTAAAGCGTAGGTTGATATCCTCCAGCCATGTTTCCATGCTATTTATGTATGTTTGAAGATCCCGATAGTGTGTGAACGTTTTGCGAAAATTAGTGAAAGTTGCGCTTATGTTTTTTTTTGTTTTTTGATCCAAGCAGCGTTCTCGATTCAGTCTTAATATTCAGTTCAGACTTCCTCAGTGGTGGCTGCATTTCGCGGTATTGATACTGATGCTATAATCAACCACGACTTCTACAACCTACGCAGTGTGTGGCGGCTCCCAGTCTATTTGTTTCAATACATGTTAACTAAATCATCTCCTACCCATCTTTATACTCTGATCGACTTGGCCTTAGTCTGATATCACAATGTTCCGGTAACAATTTTTCGTTCGGCCGTATTCTGCAATATTCTTCGCCTTCTCTCTCGTGCCTTTTTTCAATTCAAATTGTTCTAAGCCCTGCATATACGAAGCAAAATAATGCAGTGATTGTGCAATCTTCGCTTTAAGGAAGGGTACATTTATGACCATTGAATGCAGGCGCCTGTCATGAGCGATCCGGTAGCCCGTTCTTTTTATGCCCTTTTCATGTGCGTCACAAAACTTTCATGTTAAGAAATCGCGTATCATCACATATACTTAAGCCGACCCGGACTGTTCGCTTCTAATTATGTACCATTCCACTTTGATTGAACTCACAGCTCAACCCAGCCCTGGGACCTGTGCGATTGATAGTGCCGGCCGGGTTACTAAAGCGTCGTAGGGTACTAAATCTCAACGTGAGCGTATACTAACGTTGCTTGTAATGCTTAGTGCAATCACCGTGTCCAGTGAAGCGTGATCAGATGAGTCTCGCAACGAGACAAGGTAAGCTAGGATATTAAAACGTCATGACGTTAGATGACCCATTAAAGCCTACTTGCGATAGAAAGGGTAGAGTATGAAAACGTTAGAATTTCATAGTTTTCTTGTGTAGCTTTAGAATATAGGGGTCTCGCGCTATAGATCGTCGTAAAATTTTGCCAACAAAGCAAGAAAATTTTGTCAGAGCTGTTAAAAATGTTTTTAAGTGATCGTGCTCCAAAATTGTTGCTCCTAATAATGAATAAATAGGTGAATACAGAAATAGTACGTAATGATCAAAACCGACATGGAGCTCTGGCTTTCGCTGGTTGAGCGCGAGAAGCAAAGGACGACGAAGGTAAAGAAGAGCCGGTTTGCAGCAAAAACGTTGGCTCTGTCATTACTGAATTACAATGGTGCATCTTACAACTAAACCTTGTGGCTGAAGCCCCACGCACGGGTCCCTCGAGGTTCTTCAACAGCACGGGTCTCAAATAGCGACTGAAGTTATGGACTCCGCAACGTGACCACTGAAGAACCTACCCATCTAACCATTCCCAGACGGCGTCAATGCATCTTAGGTAGTTCCAGGACACTGCCTGACAGAGACATCGCTACTACTAGTGCCTGATGCAGGCGATAGAATCCAGGCATGCGGGCTTCATTCGTTCAGGAACGTAACGTATGTTCTCTGTGATGCGAATCTCGGCGGCAAGACTAATCTAAACAGGGAGCCTTCAACAAATGCCGTTCAGGCTTCCTCGGCATATATCGCTGCCATTACGACACCACGTGGCTTCCAGTTGTCAGGCACTGGTGCCCACACTACCCGAGCTGACTACCCATCACTGCATACTCCATCGGCACCTGAGCTGTTGAAGAAGCTTATCAGACACCCTCTAACGGCGATACGGCCACAGTGAGCACCAATCTGACCTTACCTTTGCCAACATTGACACTGGTTCCGCTTGCGAATCATGAGATAGTGCGGCGGACCTGCGGCATATTGTTGCGCGGCTTGGCCTCGTGGTCAATGCTTTGACAGCGTCGACGTCTGCGCTATTTCCTGTGGCCTTGTCGGGGCTGCACGCAACCATTAGTGAGTTGGCCAACACTGCCTCCCAAGACTATGAACAGAGCTCACCAGAGAGCCGCAGAAAGTTCCGACGTTACCTTCACAGAGTTTTCTCACCATCTCGGCGGGTTCGCGTCGCTAATATGCGGAACTGCACCTGCCGTGTCACCGCCACCTACTGTCTTCGATCTAGCGGAGTTTCGCGGCTTTCAGGACGACGCCGCGAAATGCGCGGCGACCGTAAACGTTCTTGTAGATTGTGAAGTCTGAGCGGACGAGAAAAAGCTGTGCATGGCCATAGACGGTCATCGCAATGCTGCCGCAGCGTGGTGTAGATACGAAGGTGTGTGGCAGCAGTCTTAGCTGGCAGACTGGAGCAACAAACTTTTTGTTGCTTTTGGACGGAGCAAGTATTTCGTCTCCACGGCCACACAGACTAATATGATCGCTAGCGAGGACGGAGCTCAAGAGGGGTTCCACCTCGAAGCGACAGATGGGCACAGCAGTTAACAACTTGACCTCTCGTTCTCTTTGTCGATACCCAGCTGAAGTTCTTCAGCAAGTATCCCATCTCTGTAGTGTTTTAAATATTGTACCATCACTTGGTTCATGTGCAATGCGGTGAAAAAAGGAGCCAAGAACTAGGTCTAGCACACATCATTTATTAGCAAAGGAAACTAACTGCCGTGACGCTAGACACACGAGCGAAAAGGAATTCCTTATGCGACACAAGAGTGTATAGAGTCCTGAGTGTGTTCACATATTTCGCAGCAGGCCAATGGTATTCCCTCAGTCGCCGATCGTGGACGACGTGGTGCGGCTTGGCTGCAGCAGGATGCGGGGTAGCGGAATCGATGTGCAGGTCGGTAGGCAACGGACCTCTCAGGAACCTTCCATGTATAGCACAGAAATTGTGTCAGGGGTACCAGCGGTCGCAGCAGCGGGGCCAGTCAGGAGGCTGCCAAGTAGTGGTAGTCCCGGCTAGCCCTCACATACATGGGTCGCCTCTCGAACGCCGACTGCCTGCGTGGCAACGCTCCGAGCTTCTGCCTTCTTTTCCTTTTTTTCCTTTGCCGCCACCACCACGTGCTCTCTTTTTGGCCGCTGCGTGCCGCACTCGGTGCTGTTCTCGTCGTCTTCGTTCTTATTTCACCACACTACCACTCACTCAAGAAAATTGTTTCGTTCCAAACAACTTTGCTCCAGCTGAATGTCATGGAGAATGAGGACGCGGTTCACTGTTGCACAAGACACACTCAGGGTACAGTGCGAAGTTAGTAGCACTTTTTCAGTATCAATATAGAGCACACACGTGGGTATAAAAAGGGAACAGGAATTATATAATCATGAAAAAAAGAACAAAGCTCTAGGATACTCAGCCTAAGTAGTCAGCGCTAATGTTGTCACTGCCTTTAATGTACTCTGTAGTAAAACCATATTCCATGATTAACAGACTCCAACGAAGCACCCCATTGTTCACGTTTTTGGAAGAATTAATGTAAGCAAGTGGTGCGTGATCTGTTTGTAATAAAAAGCACTTGCCACAGAAGAAGACAAGAATTTTTCTATGGCCAAGACGAGGGTGAGGCCCTCTCTTTCTATTGTAGAGTAGTGTGTTTCTCAGAGCAGTGGCTTCCAACTTGCATATTAGGTCGGGTGCAGAACTCCGTCATGGCGTTGGAGTAGGACAGCTCCCAGACTTGTCGAGGATGCATCGGTACGAAGTGTAAAAAGCTGCTCTAAATCAGGAGAGCGTAGAATCGGCTTATCAGAAAGCAAGTGTCGCAGTTCGTCAAAGGCTTCCTGATGACGCTCCTCCCAGATGAGTTTGTTGGGAGCCCGTTTGCGGGTCAATTCTCTGAGTGGTGCCGACACAGCATAATAATAGGGCACGAAGTCCTGGTAGTATCCGGTAAGGCCCAATAATGAACGTATTTCATTCTTGGTGGTCGGTTTCCTAGCAGCCTTGCTTTTTTCAAGAGTTCCTATCTTTGGCTGTAAGATGCCGTGGCCTACAATATGTCGGGGGGGGGGGGGCGCTGCAAGCGCGCGATGATGTAGGACGTGCTGCGCTTCGGCTCCGCTGATTTTCGGCTTGAACCACGGGCAACTTCACAGTACCCCGTCAAGACCAGCATCAATCGTTTCGGCTACTCACAGGCAACACGTGGATACCAGTGTCATCTAGGTGGGCCCGTTTTTGACAACTTTACCGCCGATCATCACCCGACCACGTTGGCGACGCCGTTAGGCCAAACGGCGACGCCAACGCCCGGCGGCGTGGGACCGGCTTTCCGAGGCAACATGGACGCTACTCTCATGCAGCGTGGATACGACCCGCATGTCATGACGTGGGAAACGATTACGATTTCCGAAACGCCAAACTCTGCTTCTTCACCGAGGTTTCGGAGCTAAGCTCTCAACGACGCGGTGGAACGCCGCTCGCAAGCCAACGCCAAGAAGGCGGCCGTGCGCCGCTGTTTCGGCATCCGGCATGCCTAGCTGACAAGACGCAGCCTCCCGCTTCGCGCGCTGTGGGACGCAAGGGCAAGTTTCTCACCAAATGGAAGCCTCGCCCGTTTCCGAAACCGAGTCCGGACGACTATGTAATAGTCGTAAAGCCACGAGAGTACATCTCATTGCATGATGCTTTCTCAGAGAACTGGTACGGGACTGCGTTTAAGGCATACCTCGGGCCCAAGCGAGCTGAGACGCTGACAGTTATTCCATCGAGAGAGCAAAATTTGATCGTGATTTACACCCCGGACCCTGACACGGCGGACAAAATGATCGGGGACTTCGTGGTAAACATCGAGCACAGGCAGGTTCTGCTCAACGGGTACCTGCGACAAGATGGTAGCAATGTCTGCCACGGAGTTATTGTAGTCCGCAACACAGATACGACGGAGACGCTCCGAGAGAGCGTACGCTGGAGGTCAGGCACCATCGTCGAGGTGCGTAAATTTGGCACATCGAACAAGGCACGTGTAACCTTCGCCGGCAAGGAGAAGCCACGCTTTGTTCACTACGACGCAATGCTGATCCCCGTCAAACCCTACTACCGGACGATCCCGGCCTGCGGCAAGTGCGGTGTCGTCGGCCATCGGATGGACACTTGTCCCAACCCACGACCGGATACGTGTGGCCTGTGTGGCACAGCAGGTTCCGCTTGTGGAGGAGGGGGTAAGGGCCCCTCATGTAATGTGTACCCGTATGTTCTGTGTGCGGTGGAGCACACGCCACAAACTCTCGAGCATGTACGGCCAAGTACCGTAATTCCAAGGTGGCCGCACAACAGGGCAGAAAGTCCAAAAGGGCGTCCAAGAAACGACGCAAAGATCAGACTCCCAGTGAGCCACCACGCCGGGAAGTCGCCAAGACTGACAAGCCCGCTTCCCCTACTGGAGGAACCGAAAAGCAGCCCACGGCGCAACCATGCGGCGAAGCCGGGCCATGGGCCAACGCCGTGAAAAACGGAAAGCAGGTGGGTGGTACGGGTAGAGCTGCCTCCTCATCCCTCCCTATCATCCCCTCTTCATCGCGTAACGCCGACCAAAATATTATTGCCAAACTTCAGGCACAAACCGAAGCGTTACAGAAAAGACTAGCGGAAGCCGAGGCCAAACAGACCCAACTAGTCTCCCCTCCTCCTCCCCCCGCAGTAGAGGTAATGGAGAGTGAGACCGGGGCGGGGGCGGCAGACGCGGTTGCCGCACTCGAGGCTCGTGTGAACACCCTTGAGGTCCGTATGGACAGCCGTATAACTGTCCTCGAAACCCAAATCTCAGCGGCTGTAAATGCCGCCATTGCTAAAATGACAGAAACCATCCCTACCCTGATAGCCCAACAAGTTGCGCGTTTCACCAAACGAGCCGGCCCAATTAAGGACGTGTCTGGCCGGTACCCTAAAACGCTTCGACGACAGATCGAATTTGAAGATGATGACAGCTGCTCCGCCTCCGGAATTGAGGACACCCCCCTCCCCGCGAGTGCTGGCTCGGGAGCACCGCCACCGCAATCGCTCGTTAACTCCACTGACCATGGCGGGCACCCTTAGAATTCGGAAGTCCCCACGATCCAATACGGCCACTCCCATCCGAATCACCCAGTGGAATTGTCGGGGCTTTAAGGCTCACACTAAGCGCTCCAACCTAAGGCTTTTCCTCGCAGCATTTCAAAACCTTCCTGCTGTGGTAGCCCTCCAGGAGCCAGGGAATGCTGCCACACTCACAAACTATACGTTTCAGCAGGACCCTTTATCTTGCATCTGCGTGCACAAAAATTATACGGCCAACCTAGTTGATCTCGACCTTAAGCCAGCTTTCTCGTACGTGATGGTGACACTCCTTCCGCTGCGTAAACAGGACCCGCCACTGCACGTGCTAAACATTTATTGCTCACCGAAACTAAGCAACATTACATTCGCAGACCTTTTTAGCCGCGCTTTAAAGGCTGCGGGCAGGGACCCTCTGGTGATTGTGGGTGATTTCAATGCCCCCAGCACACTCTGGGGGTATGCACGTGAAGAGAAACGTGGACGTAAATTGGCGGAACTTATGTCCACGCTGGGCCTAACTCTTCACACCGACCCTGCCTACCCAACTCGCGTGGGTAACTCCGTGACCCGGGACACATGTCCGGACCTTACCCTCACAAAAAACATTCAGTATGCGGAATGGGTCAACACTGAAGAGACCCTCGGCAGCGACCACTGCATACTCAACACCACCATTCGCACCTACCCTTTGGCAAGACCCTACGGAGAGGCAAAATTACCCGATTACACGAAGTTTCGGCAAATATACGCCAATTCGACACCCATTGAGGAGCAAGGATACCAAGCTTGGTCCCAGCAACTGGTTTCCTCATTACGCTCCACAGAAACACAAATTAAACTCTCCGAGGCGACTCCGGCGGTGGATAACCATCTCCTTCACCTCTGGGAGGCCCGGCGCAGCCTCGTCCGCTGATGGCGCCGGCAAAAACACAACCGAAAGCTCAAAATTCGCATCGCTGAGCTCACCCAGCGAGCAGCAGAGTACGCGGCCCAGCTCGCTGACTCTAATTGGGTGGACCGTTGCAACACGGCCGCTCGACAAATGTCCAGCCGGAGTACCTGGCGCCTCTTCCGCGCCTTGATTGATCCGACCCAAACTCGAACAGAGACACAAAAGCATCTGCAACGAGCATTTCACAGCTTCAACGGAGACACAGCCAAATTGGCATGTAAACTCCGAGACCAATATCTATGCACTCAGCAGGACTCCCAAGGGCCGGCGTACTCGTATGCAGGTACCGAGAACGCGGAGCTGGATCAACTGTTCCAGTTACACGACCTGAAGGCAGCCCTAGCAAAAATGAGGCGAGGAACGGCGTCGGCAAGGGACAAAATTACCGTGAAATTACTTGCCAATCTTCCTGACTCGGCCTACACCATGCTCCTTGCCTACATCAATTCCATTTGGATCGGGAAAACAAGCCTACCAATTGAGTGGAAGACCGCCCTGGTCACCTTCATACCCAAAGCGGGCAAAGCCATTAACACGGACAACCTCCGCCCCATCTCCCTTACTTCTTGTGCGGGAAAATTAATGGAGACGATGGTGCGCGACAGGTTGTCCGCGTTCCTGGAGAGCAAAAATGCATTTGCAGACACCATGTTCGGGTTCCGCCCACACCGGTCCGCGCAAGATGTCTTGCTTCAGCTCGACCATGAGATACTCGATCCAGTCGAGTATCCCCTGAATGACAAAGTTGTGCTCGCTTTGGATCTGAAGGGAGCCTTTGATAACGTGACCCACGAAATTATTCTAACACATCTCTCACAGGTGGATTGCGGCCAAAACACTTTCAACTATATTAAACAATTCCTCACTGACCGACAATCATACATCCAGATTCAGGACATTGAACACGGCCCTAACCGATTAGGCACGAGAGGAACTCCGCAGGGAGCGGTCCTCTCACCCCTCCTATTCAATGTGGCAATGATGAGACTCCCCGCTCTGCTGGTGAAAGTCGAAGGCATACAGCATGCGCTGTACGCCGACGACATCACCATATGGGCGTCACACGGCTCGGCAGGAGACATGGAGGCAAGCCTGCAGCAAGCGGCGGACATCGTGGATGACTATGCCCGTCGCTGCGACCTTCAGTGCTCCCCGTCTAAATCGGAATTCGTGCACATACGCCCCTCACCAAAGTGCACCGCAAAGATCGACCTCTCCCTTCACAGCGGACCAATACCCGAACGCGATGAGATTAGAGTACTGGGGCTTTTTATACACAAAAATCGCAGAGCAGACACAACATTGGCCAAATTGCGTAAGGTGGGGGACCAGGTGGGCCGGATGGTCCGCCGGGTTTCCAACAAGCGCGGGGGGTTACGATGCAAAGATGCCTTGCGGCTGGCGCATGCATTCGTAACCAGCCGAGTCCTGTACTCGGCTCCATAATTCCACCTACGCAAATCCGACGAGAATGCACTCGAAGTCATTCTCCGCAAAATCTACAAGCGCGCCCTCGACCTTCCTGTCAGCACCTCTAACCAGCGCCTTTTGTTCTTGGGAATGGTGAACACCTTCAAGGAGCTGAGAGAGGCGCACTTGACAAACCAATATACTAGACTTTCTAAAACACCGTCGGGTCGCCGCCTCCTTGCCCGGCTACACATCAATCACTCAATACACACGAAAGAGCGCGTACGGATTCCAGAAGTTTGGCGATACTCCTTGCACGTGCGCCCTCTTCCGGCTAACATGACCCGAGACGACTACACTGGCCGACGCCTCGCGCGGGCGGAAGCCTTGGCTCGACACTACGGCCACAAATTCGGGGTATTCTACGTGGACGCCTCCGGCCCGCACCACGGTGGTTGGTATACGGCTGCGGTCGTCCACGAAAACACCGTTGTAAACGGACTCACATTCCGTGCACATAACATTACGCACGCGGAGGAGATCGCCATCGCACTAGCCGCCGCAGATCAGGACTCGAGGGTCATCATCACCGACTCAAGGGGTGCCTGTCGCAATATTGAACAGGGATACATTCCGTACCGTGCTTATAAAATACTGCAGAACAGCAGCTACCTAGGTGCCCCCGCGCACCGAACGATCATATGGGCTCCGGCTCACACGGGCCTCGATGGTAATGAGATGGCCGATGCCGCTGCCCGCGCGCTCACTCTCCGGGCACCATCCTCGTCCCCTACCGATCTGGAACTCGAACCCAATCCTGCCTACACCTTTAAGGAGATCACACAATTTTATCAATCCGGCCATAACGTCTATCCTAAACCCTGTAAGGGCCTCACGAAGGCGGAGGAGCGATTCCTCCTTCGCCTTTATACTAAAACTCTATTGTGCCCGGCAATCATAAAACACTTTGACCCCGCTTGCACGGGGAAGTGCCCGCATTGTGAGGAAAGTTCCTCCGACATTTTCCACATGGTGTGGGCATGCCAAAAAACCCCAAACCTTACCCCACTACCCAACCCTTCGCGGGAGGACTGGGAGGCAGCCCTGCTCGGCTGCTCTGACCTGACGGCCCAACGGGCACTGGTCGAGCGTGCCCGGGCCGCGGCCAACGCCAATGGGCTCCCGTAAGAGGGAGCCCACCTAGTGTTTGTACGGGGCGGCCCCTTAAGGACCGTTCCCACCCTCCCTGTAAATAACATCTGTAAATAAATGTTTTTCAGCAGCAGCAGCTACAATATGTCCCAGTAACTTTACCCAAGTGAAGCTCACTTCACCTTTGAATAGCTTGATGGTTAGGCCTGCGTTCTTGACTTTTTAAAAGAAGAGTCGGAGGGTATTAACATGTTCCTCTCATGTTTCTGTGGTAATTGGGACATCATCGAAGTAGTAGTAGCTATTGGGGACACCATGTACTACTTTCCTCATCAGCTGGGCAAAAACAGCTGGAGCGATCGTTATGCTGAATGGCATGAGTCGAAACTGATAGAGGACTGATGATTAATGAAGGCGGACATATGTTTGCTCTCAGGCAGCATGAGCACCTGCCCATACCCTTTGGTGAAGTAGAACTTGGAGAAGTAACGACTCTTTCCCAGCTTGGCAAGCATCATGTCTGCCCTGGGTATTGGCTCACTGTCTGCGATGACCACTCGACTTAATGACCTGATATCAATGCATAACCGCATGCTTGGTGGTGTTGAGGCGTGGGTGCGACTACGGAGCAGTCAAACCGCATCGGAGACGCGATGCTCAATGCGTGGAAATGGCTAGCCCGTTTAGCGAACAGCTTGTGTCGAGACGACTTGGTGCAACCGTGACCATTATCCAGGCAACGTCTGTCACTGTGCCAAATGGCTGACCACGGAGATGCCTCGCCGACATCCGCGATGCCCTCGGAAAAGAACAGAACAGCAGGCCAGGCCGCGCCCTGAGATGCAGTACTCGTACCGGCAATGCTACCTCAGCTGGTGGCTGGACGGCAGCGGCGTTGACGGCCGCATTCCTTGGCCGGAACCTGAATTGCCTGCGTCCGAAGCTTCGGCCCGCTGTCTTCCATCTGCCGCTGCTTCGGCTCGTCCCCAGCCACAAAGCTTGCTCGCACGTAATGGCCTCATGTGGCCCCATCGTGGCAAGTCACTTGTATGGGCAACAACAAGTCATTAGCTGGTTCGCGCACAGTCACCTCAAAGTCACACGCGCATTGTCCCACACTTCATGTTCGTCGTTTTCTTCACTCATCAAAGTCATCACGAACACACAGTCCAACATGATCGCTACCCAGAATAGAGCTCAAAGGGGGTTCCACTTCGAGGATACAGATGGATGCTGCTATTCACAACTAGACCTCTCGTTCTCTTTGTCAATATCAGGCTCAAGTTCATCTGTGTCCCAGACCACTACTTAAGACGGACTTCTTGAAGGGCGTTGATTCAATGATACAGCTGCAGAGAATCACCTCTACTGTAAAGCTATGCCATGCACCAACTTGCTGACTTTCCGACGCCGAGCTGATGTAGAGCGCTAGCTCGATGGGTCATGGGAGCCCTCCACTCCTGTGGCATAGAGCTTTTCCGCCTGTCCGGCAATCGACGTCAGGCACAGTTGCTGTACTCCGCTGCGGCTCTTGGTAGCCGCACCAGTACCCGCTGCCGTAACGCCAGTGAAAGAGGCTAAGATCATTTATTATACAGCGCAGTTGGAGGAGCCAGCCACAGAATCACCTTGAGGTAAGTGGAGATACCAACACTGCCCACGCTTGACATACCTACGCTTATGCGCCGTGAGAGCTTAAGGTAATCATTACTGGGTTAGCTGGCTAAAATAATAAAGTGCCCAACATCGGCTTTGAGGATACACACAGCAGTCACTACAACGGAAGCGTCACACATTGCCTCGCGGCAGATACAAGGACGGGCCGTGAGCTATGTAAAGTGTTGTGTAAACGACAATGAGCACCACTATTATCATTAGGATGAGAGGAGTGCATACCAAATAAATAAGAGGTCGCGGGTGCATGGGCTTTGCGATGGGCACGGCGACTCATCTATTTCTCTCAATTTCCCCGCCGTGAAATCCGGGAGGAAGAACCCATGGAGGTGACACGGAATGAATTTCATGAATTTCAACCACAGTCGTAGCCTCGAGAACATTCGTGAAGCCGCCGTGGTTAAAGCTGATGCGCGAGGCCTCACCCTGCCAGTGACCCAAATCGTGAAGGATGATTTCCAGACGATTCCCGCATCTTCGTTGTGCGAACATTCTGCGATCGATGCCGTATTGACTCCGACTTCACCTCGTGACACGGCCGGCCAGTTATGTCGCCTGTTTCCGACACTAGACTGGATCATGAAAGCCCTCTGCAAAATTCGGAGTCAAACACGCAAGGATGTCACGCAGGTCATCGTAGATATGGAACACCTTCGTCGTATGAGCCATCTATTATTAGGCTCAAAAGAATGGACAAAGAAGCATAGGTAGCAGTTGACATCGATAATTTAAAAGCTGGCATGAAGCAAGCGGATAATTGCGAGGAGCAGAGTGTTCTAGCAAGGGTTGCAGCAGAATATTAGATCACGGTAACCTTAAAGGCTCAAGAGGTTCAATAAACCTCAATAAGACAGCAGACTAATATGTAAGCAGATAGAAAGACCCTTTTTGCGCCTCTGTCACTATTATAGAGTCGAAGGCTATTGAACGGTACTCTTGCAGCACAGATGCCAGACGATAAGCCTCTGTACATATTATTGAGCGTCATCATCATCATCATCATCAGCCTGTCTACGTCCACTGCAGGACAAAGGCCTCTCCCATGTTCCGCCAGTTAACCCGGTCATGTGCTTGCTGTTGCCAATTTATACCCGCAAACTTCTTAATCTCATCTGCCCACCTAACCTTCTGTCTCCCCCTACCCCGCTTCCCTTCTCTGGGAATCCAGTTGGTGACCCTTAATGACCAGCGGTTATCCTGTCTACGTGCTACATTCCCGGCCCATGTCCATTTCCTCTTCTTTATTGCAGCTATGATATCCTTAACTCCCGTTTGTCCCCTAATCCACTCTGCTCTCTTCTTGTCTCTTAAGGTTACACCTACCATTTTTCTTTCCATTGCTCGCTGCGTCGTCCTCAATTTAAGTTGAACCCTCTTTGTGAGTCTCCAGGTTTCTGCTCCGTAGCTAAGTACCGGCAAAATACAGCTGTTATATACCTTCCTCTTGAGGGATAGTGGCAATCTACCTGTCATAATTTGAGAGTGCTTGCCGAATGTGCTCCACCCCATTCTTATTCTTCTAGTTATTTCAGTCTCGTGGTTCGGCTCTGCGGTTATTACCTGCCCTAAGTAGACATAGTCTTTTACAACTTCAAGTGCACTATTACCTATCTCGAAGCGCTGCTCCTTGCCGAGGTTGTTGAACATTGCTTTCGTTTTCTGCAGATTAATTTTAAGACCCACCTTTCTGCTCTCCTTGTCTAACTCCGTAATCATGGGTTGCAATTCGTCCCCCGAGTTACTCAGCAATGCAATGTCATCGGCGAAGCGCAGGTTACTAAGGTATTCTCCATTGACTCTTATCCCTAACTGTTCCCATTCTAGGCTTCTGAAAACCTCTTGTAAGCACGCGGTAAATAGCATTGGGGAAATTGTGTCCCCCTGCCTTACACCCTTCTTGATTGGTATTCTGTTGCTTTCATTATGAAGCACTATGGTAGCAGTTGATCCCCTGTAGATTTCTTCCAGAATGTTTATATATACTTCATCTACGCCCTGGTTCCGCAGTGTTTGCATGACGGCTGATATTTCTACTGAATCAAACGCCTTCTCGTAATCTATGAAGGCTATGTATAGTGGTTGGTTATACTCTGAGCATTTCTCTATTACCTGATTGATAGTATGAATGTGGTCAATTGTTGAGTAGCCTGTTCGAAATCCTGCTTGTTCCTTTGGTTGAGTGAATTCTAATGTTTTCTTTACTCTGTTGGCAATTACCTTTGTAAATAGCTTGTATACTTGACACTATAACTTGTAAACTTGACACTATATATATAGTGTCAAAACACGGAAAAACGAGCCCTTAAGAACACGGAAAAGGAAGCCGCATGGTCTGCAGGATGGCCTTTATAGGAGACAGGTGTAACAGGCACGACGCACACAGGCTCCATATCGGCAACGCAGGCGACAGTAGTGCCCCACAGCAGTAAAATTTTATCTGGTGTGGTGTTCGTTGCAGAGAAGACAGCTGATCAATTGTTGAAGCGAGCCACACCTCATGCGAGAGCTATGCTTTTATTAAGGAAACGGGGCGAAGGAGTGACCAAAATGTCACCAGAGTCGACGTCGTTAAACAAAACTGTCACTAATTGATGTTCGTGTGGTGGTAACTCGGTGTCTACAGCAGTGAGGAGCCGAAGTGGCCTGTAGGTTTCGTCATTCAGTGCACACGTTGTGCACAAAAAATAGCCGTGGAAGTAGAGGAAATAAAGTCCCAGCCTAAAATGACTTCGTGAGAGCACGGGGATAGCACAGCAAATTCTACATGATGAAGAATGTCCTCAATTAGCACACGGGCAATATAGAGAGCGGAAGAGTGAAAAATTGTTCCCTGGGCTGTAACCAATGTTGGTCCATCATAAGGCGTCGTGACTTTTTGATTGCGGCTCACAAATCAGCACGAATAAGACAAAACGCAGTTCAGTGTCCACCAAAGCATCAACGTACACTCCCTTAACTTTGACTGATGTCATACTGTAATCATTAGGTCCTGTATTGGAATGCAGTTTGTCCTCCGAAAACTGCATCGCTTAGTTTTCCGGATGCCTATCAGAAGCGAGGAAAGCAGGCTGAAGAGGAGAAGAGGGGGGACGATAGGGCAATGGTGAACGGTGTCGGGTTGGTCGACGACTACTGCGCAGTTCACCCGATGCTGGCGGAGATGGAGATTGACACGGTGGTGACGAATTACGGCAGCCCTGCTACAAGGCTCCTGTGGTGTAGTCCCGTTCGCGTATGTCGTATCATCGACGCTCGTTTTGTTGGCGCTTGAGGCAAAAGCGTAAATTGTGACCACGATAGCTGCAATAATAGCACGTAGGGCAAGTCGATCGATCAGGAGGGTAGTAGCTTGCGTTAACTACACCGGGAGAGAGAGCAGTGAGAGGGATAGACGACGACTCAGACGGTTGTGATGGAATGCTCGTTGGAAAGCTTGTAGGAGGTGCGGCAGCAACTGACGCGTACACTCGTTGCGGCGACGTCGAGCTAACGGTAGCTGATGGTGCAGCGACGGCATGCGAGAACGATCGTGGAGTATGAGCGATAGTGGGCAGCAGGTGGGACATATGGGTCATGAACGTGAGCTCCTCCCTGGTGTCATCTCGCAATAACGTTGAAGAAGACAGAATGGGACACACTGAAGGTAATGTGAATCCCATTGATTGTCATTCTTCGCGTATAATCACCCTTATTGTGTCTCATAGGTTTGGATCCACCGTACTACCGGCCGCCTCACTGTCCGGTTGTAGGCGCATAGACTCAAGTTCTTCGAGGCGCTGACAGATTGTCGCAACGTCAGGAACGATAGCCGGACTCTGGACGTCTTCGCGACACCCGTGAGGTAAAATGACACGTGAGCGAGTTTGTAGTTGTTATCCCACCGGTTAGCAGCGCCGACACGTTCGAAATCGTCCAGCCATTCCTCCACAGCTTCCCCGCGCATACCAGCGAAGGGATAGGGCTCACGCTGGAGGCTGTTAATGACGTGAAAAGGCGCAGCACGCTGTGGCGGAGTGTGAACGGCTGCAGCACCGACCTCATCTTGGTGCGACATACTTCCGGACGCCTGGACCATGCGGCGAACTGGATGAAGCTCCAGGGGGTAGAGTGGTCGAGAGGACGACGGGGGATCTAATAGCACGCTCCACTACGTATGAAGTGTTCGTTTTGAAGACCTTATTTAGGCCCGAGGAACCGGCAGGCGACTGCTACGATGAACGAACCAAGATGATGATGTTACGCGACAACGATGAGGATGCATGAGCAACACATGATAGTGATGATAATGTACAGGGAAGTAGGTTGAGTAAAGTGAATGTATATATATATATATATATGTATATATATATATATATATATATATATATATATATATATATATATATATATATATATATACAATAAAAAGGTTTATTGGCGACTTTTGTGACGGTGGCCCTACGATGAAAACACAATCGGGACAGAGCAACCGTCAAGCGGATGCCGGCGACGATCAGCACGAGCCGAGCGAGAGAAGCCCAGCACCCAGTACCCAAGCGGTGGCGATGTTGCTTGCCAACAGTGCGTTTTCTTCTTCACAATATATATATATATATATATATATATATATATATATATATATATATATATATATCTGTGTGTGTGTGTGTGTGTGTGACGCTTCACAGGTAAATGTGGGGAAAAAAGATGAGGAACACGAAGGGTTAGAATAAACTGGTGTTCTGACTGACGCCGTGTCTCATCCGTTACACTAAGTCGACAGGATCTACCGCAGCATTATCATGAACCCACCAAAGAAGATGATCAGCCTGCCGAAGTACACAGGAGCTGAAGACGACGTCCCTGTTGACAAGTGGTTGCACCTCTTCGAAACGAAGGCGAGCAACGTCAGTTGGTCCGAACGAGATTGCATTGACTGCATCAGCGAGTACCTGGAAGGTGAGGCATTCCGTTGGTACCTCACCGAGATTTTCGACGCAAAAAATACGTGGGAAGGCGTCAACACAAGCATGATATCACGATTTTCTGCACCTGTTAGCAACCCTTTCCGCCAATTCATACAATGCAGGCTCAAAAGAGAACAGCGCATCAGGCACTACTACAAAGAGAAGACACACCTTGGTCGCCTCGCAGACTTAAAAGACGTTCACATAGTATCAGGATTGACCGATGGTGTACCTGAAGAGAACAAAAGACGGCTTGCTGGATTGACGCTCACCACCCCGGCCAAGTGGCTTGCTGCTGCGCTTCAAGCGGAAGACTCTGTCCAGAGAGATGCTTCCCAACACTCGTCAAAATGGCAGCTAATGCGTCGAGAGCCTCAATGTACGCGACCATGGCTCCCTGCAGAATCGATGCGCACCTCTCACAGTGAATGCCGACATTGTGCTTCCGCTGGTTTGCCGAGTCAGTTTCACTGGCACAATAAGTGCCCTCGTCGTGAAATGGTGTCTGCTCTAAATGACCACCAGGGAAACGAAGAGGGTGGCCCAAAGGCTCATTAATACGTTTTAATGCACTTGTGAATGGACACATGGTGAACGCAATTCTGGATACAGGAGCGACTATTACCTGTATCAATAAAGTTGTGTTCAAAAAACTCAAGCTGCAGCTGCTCAAGGATTCATGCATTAGTGTCCAACAAGTCACCTCAACCACAAAAACTTTGGGCCGCGTACACATACAGTTGAAAATAGGGAAGTTAAAGCGGGCAGTCCAAGCACACGTTCTACCAGGCATGAAGACTGAATTCTTGCTAGGCCTGGACAATGCCTCCTTTTTCAACCTGTCACTGGATTTAAACACGATGACTGCTTCAAGACAACAAAGCTTTACAGAATTCCTTTCAAACACAAAAGTGTGCCTTCAGTGCCGATACGACCCCTCTCCAAGCCGTTGATGTTACGCACCTTCCACCATCGCAACAAGCTGCTTTGAGAGAAGTGCTTCACAATTACGAAGACATTTTCTCAAAGTCTCAGATGGACTTCGGTTGTATCGCGGATGAATGACACTGTTTTGCCTTCACCAACAACGTGCCTATCCACAGACCACCGTATCGGTGCTCCCTGGCAGACAAGTAAGAAATTGTCAAGCAAGTGGACTTACTTCTCAAGCAAGAGGTAGTGAGTCCATCTTTTTCCCCATACACGGCTCCAGTCATTCTTGCAGAGAAAAAATGTGAAGGACGCACACGTTTATGCATTGATTGTCGAAAGCTTAACTTTGTCACTGTGTCTCACCACCAACATATTCCGCGTATAGACGATGTTCTAGACTACCTGAAAAAATTGAAATATTTTTCGACATTGGATATGACATCAGGCTATTGGCATGTCAAAAGGAACCCAGAGGACATCCCAAAAACAGCTTTTGTCACGCCGAATGGCCAATATGAGTGGCTTGTTATGTCTTTCGGTATGAGAAATGCTCCTGCTACATTCGAAAGAGCTGTGAAATCAGTTATTAGAAAACATAAATTAAAAAATGTCGTTAATTATTTTGATGACATCGTAGTCTTCTCCGACACATTTGCTGAGCACCTACAGCACTTTGAAGCTCTATTGCATGCCCTAAAAATGGAGAATATAAAACTTAAATTGAAGAAATGCCATTTTGCCCAAGATTCTATTGTATTACTGGGTCACAGAGTGTCGCACGGTACAGTGTCGCCTATACAAAGAAACATAGAAGCTGTATTGCGATTCCCAAGACCGAAATCCCCGAAAGAGCTTCAGCGTTTTCTGGCACCACCAACGTTTACCGTCAGTTTATACCGCACTTCAGTGATATAGTTTTCCCACTTACGAAGCTGTTGAAGAAGGACACACCATTGGAATGGGATTCCTCATGTGAAGAAGCCTTTGAGAACATAAAATACTGTTTGACCAAAGAACCCATTTCGCGATTTTTTTCTTGCAATAAACTGTGCATTCTTTATTGCGACGCATCTAACGTAGGCGTAGGTGCAGTTCTGAAGCAAAGAGATCATGATGGTAAAGAACACCCCGTTGCCTATCACTCGGGTAAGCTACTCACGCACGAATTAAATGATGCCATTACAGAGCTCGAATGCCTCGCTATTATTTACGCTGTTGACAAGTGGCACTGCTACCTACATGGACGACCATTCACTGTTGTCACCGATCATGCTGCTTTACAATGGCTCAGAAACATAAAAAAACCCACATGGCCAGCTCTTCGATGGTCTTTGAAGCTGCCGATGTGTGACGTTAACATTCGACATCAACCAGGCAGCGAAAACATCGAGGCGAACGCATTTTCGCGAAGCCCTATGGTTCAACTCCTTTCATTATCAGAACTTCATACTTACCAGGATGACCACCCTCGCTACAAGTACACAACAGAAAACGGGGTCACTATCGTGACACGTAAAGGAATTTGCGAAGTGTACGTTTCTCTCAAGCTTCGACTGGTCCTTCTGCAGAAAGCACACTGTCAGTTCGGACACGTCGGAGTAAAGAAAACTCTGGGCTTGTTGTCATCATCCTACTATTGACCGGAAATCATCACAGACGTTTCATCCTACGTCCGCCACTGTGACATATGTCAGCGTTGCAAGAAGCCGAAAACCAAGAGATTCGGATCTCTCGAGTTACTACTACCTGCAGAACAACCCTTTGATCTTTTAGCAATGGACACTATGGGTGGCTTTTCAGGATATGGCTCGACAAACAAGTTTATTCACTTGGCGATCGACCACGCTACGCGGTATGTCTGGGCGTTTCCCTGCAAGAACGAAACTTGTGACGCATACATATCGTGCATCACCGCCATCTTTGCAGCAGGAAAACCCAAGAAGTTCCTATCTGATCGTGGACCAGCTTTCACAGCTTGAAAATTCAAGCAGTTTCTAAAACGCAATGGTGTCCACCATTGTTCACATCCTCCCAACATCCTCAATGTAATGGCATGAACGAACGTACAAATCCGACTATTGTAACCCGGCTAAAGTGCAAAATGAATGAGCAGCCACAGAAGTCTTGGGTCAAACATCTTTCGGATGTCGTCGATGAATACCAAAGAACCCCACATGAAGTAACACGATACCCACCATCGTACCTAATGTATGCAATTCCTTGATACAACACAATTTTAGACTCACCAATGGAGAGTGTGCAAGAAGAGGGGAAAATTGCAATCAAGAACACGCTTGCCTATCATGAGAAGAACAAGATAATCTACGACAAAAAATTCTTATCACAAGATCTCAAACCTGGTGAATTGGTCCTCTACGAAACACCTTGGCACCCGAACAAAGAAAAATTCAGTTCAGTCATAGAAGGACCTTACAGAATTCTTCGCAGAGTTTCTCCTGTGAACTATGAGATCAACCGATGCGTAGCTCTGTTAAGCAGAACTACTGACATTGAGCACGTCAACAAACTGCGTCGCTACTATTGTCCCAATAAGTTGACACTCTTTTGGGGGGAGGGGGAAACGTGTGACGCTTCACAGGTGATAGTGGGAAAGGAAGATGAGGAACACGAAGGGTCAGAATAAACTGGTGTTCTGACTGACGCCATGTCTCATCTGTTACATATATATATATATATATATATATATATATATATATATATATATATCTTGAACACCTTTGTCGTTGGGATCACCCAATTATACGCTGAAAAGAAAGAATCGACAAAGAAGTGTAGGATGCAGTTGACATCGATAATTTGGTAGCTGAGATGAATCAAGCGGATAATTACGAGCACCAGATTGTTCTAGCGAGGGACCACTATACAGTCGAAGGCTATTAGACAGTACTCTTGCAGCGCAGATGCCAGACGAGTAAGCCTCTGGAATTTTTATTGAGCGTAGTGTAAGCCAAGCGATTAGCACCTTGACAGCAGTAACGCCCGCTTAAGGAGCCCGCATGAAACAGCTGCTACTTACGAAGATACGACCCACGCTTTTCAAACTGTCGTCAGCGTGCGATTCCCAAGAAACCACTAACAAGACATCTACAATGCATCCGGTGTTTCAGATAGAAGACATTCTCATTATTGAAAAGGGGGAAGATTTTGTAGATCTAAAAGACCACCCACGAGATGTTAACAATGCGTCGAAGCGAAATCTCCCAAACGCAGAATTTATAAAGTCCTCACCAACATGCATGCAAATGCCCGATTGAAGAAAAGCAGGCCCACCTCTTAGAGCAGAAAGAAATGAAAGAAAAAGAAAAAAAACCATGACGACATAAAAGCAAGCCCCTTGAACTGCGCCAGGTTGCTGATCAACGAGAAGGATTCAGAAATCAAGAATGAAGAGATGTGTATGGTACTGCTGACTACCTTGAAGCTGCGAAATGCCGAGGTAGTGTCACAGCGGCGAAAAAAGAATGGGACGAGAATGAGGGCAAGGTAAGGTGCAAGGTAAAAGTTAAACGCATCGTTAACATCTCGTGGATGGTCTTCTCGATCTACTAAGTCTTGCCCCTTTTCAATCATAAGAATGCCTGCCATCTGAAACACCGGATTTATTATAGACGTCTTTTTCATAGTTTCTTGGGTATTGCACGCTGACAACAGTTCTAAAGCGTGGGCAATATCTTTGTAAGTAGTAGCTGTTCTATAAGGGCTGCATTGGTGGTATATATATATATATATATATATATATATATATATATATATATATATATATACTGGGAGTAATAATTAATGGGCGAGTTAGTCTTGTTGAAGGTATGGGATATGGCACAACGGAACGGGAGCGTTGTCAACAAGGATAAATATATTTATTTCCCAACAGTTTCGGGAGAGGTCCTCTCTTCATCAGGGGAGGAGTTTCTCGCAAACGCAGAAGTTATAAAGTCCTCACTGCCATGCGTGCAAGTGCCCGATTGAAGAAAAGTAGGCCCACCTCTTTGAGCAGAAAGAAATGAAAGAGGAAAGACCATGACGACAAAAAAGCAAGCTCCTTGCACTGCGCCAGCTTGCTGATCAACGAGAAGGATTCACAAATCAAGAATGAATATATATATATATATATATATATTGTTACGTTTATAAATAGGTTTAATACGCTGTGGCGTACTCGGAGGCTTGAAGCGGTCGTGCACCGGAGGCCTATCTCGCTAGCCGAACGTCCTCATCTCTCATCTGCCTGCTTCCCGCTACCCAGAGGCTTATACCCAAATCACATATGCAGTAACATTTCCCTCTGCGCAGACAAAACCCACCGGGCGAGTAAAAGAGTCTCTCTGGGAATATAGTACTTCAAACGTGCTATATGGAAAGTTCAGTCTTTGCAGATTATCGGATCATTTGAATGAAGATGTGCTACGCGGTACGTTAAATCGCTTATACGTTCTAGAACAACATAAGGTCCCGCATAGTGTGCAAGCAGTTTTTCACACAAGCCACGTTTCCTATTTGGCGTCCACAGCAAGACGAGGTCTCCGCGATTATACGTCACGTGTCGACGGTCAAAACGTACGTGTCTTCGAGCGATCTTGCGAAGCGATGTTGCGCAAGTAAGCAAGACGTCGGGCATCCTCTGCTCGGCAGACGATCTCGGATATACCTGAATTATGGCGGTTCAAAAATGGGAAGACGGTATCTAGAGTATGAAGAGGTGGCCGAGCATACAGAAGAAAGAACGAACTGTAGCTGGTAGTCTCGTGCTGTGTGGTGTTAAATGCGTAAGAGATGAAAGGTAGTACGCCATCCCAGTTCTTGTCATCTGCTGCGACATACATAGAAAGCATGTTCATAAGAGTCCTGTTAGTTTGTTCCGTCAGGTCATTTGTTTGGGAAGATATGGCGTAGAGTGCCGAAAGCTTGAATCGCATAGACGAAGCATCTCTTCTACCACGTCTGCAGTGAATTGTCGCCCACGATTACTGATAACAATTTTAGGAGGTCCATGTCGTAGAACCACAAAACGCGCATGAATAAACTTACGTCAGCTGCAGTTGCCGATGGTATAGCAGCTGTATCGCAGTACCATGTTAAGTGGTCGGTACATACGACTATCCAGCGATTACTACTAGAAGACCTCAGAAAGGGACCTAGAAGGTCCATCCCAACTTGCTCGAATGGAGTTCTAGGGGGTGGGATAGGATGTAGTCGCCCTGGAGGAGCATTGGTAGGGCGCTTGCGGCGTTGGCACTCGTTGAAACTAGAGACGTACTGTTCCGTCGTCTGGCGCATTTTCGGCCAGCAAAATCTTTCTTGAAGCCGGCAAAGAGTTTTCGCTGTGCCTCGATGACCGGACGTTGGGTCATCATGCATGACCTGCAAGACGGAAACGCGAATGCTCTTCGGAACCACTAGATGTAACAAAAAACACCTATGAAACAAAAAATAAACAAAAATAAATAGTTCGCCATAGCCATGGAAGAGTAGCGTCTTGTGAATATCGAAAAAAATTCCTGATAAATACTCGGACCGGTAATATTATATACATACATTTGCGGGACAAAGCTTCTGTCGTGTGCCCTAAGTTAAAAGCGACGTCTAAACAACAATTTTTTTGCGAAATATAACACTGTAACAAATAATTTTCACATTCACATCTACATCCGCGATACTTTTTGCACATGATCGCAGGTGGTGTAAGCTTGACCAGGTACACTTGATATAAATTGACCCCTATGTGCATATATATATATATATATATATATATATATATATATATATATATATATACTTGGACTACTTTTGTAATGCACATCTCCAACCATTGGGTGAGCCAGTAAAGAATATAGGAAAGGTAAGGAGGTCAGCTATACTAAGTCCAGTTTGTTGCCCTACAAGACTGTTATTACGTTTGGCAGAAGCCCGCAGTATTAGGACCGCGAGATGCGAATGTGTGCGACACCTGACCTGCATCCTGCGACGTGTAGTTCATGCCTATTGAAATTTTGTGCACATTCGGCGCACGTCATGAGGGATGTCACTGTACTTGTGTGATAGGCGAGGCTTTTACGCTCTAAGTCCAAGTCCTAGCTTTTTGTAGTTTGGGACAAACTCATATGGCTACATGCAAATCACTATGTTCTGCCACAACCGTCGTAGGTAAAAGTACGGGGTAGGCCGGTAGCTCAAGCTAAAACAATTAGAATTCTCGGCCTATATGGGCAAACTAGCAGAAAGAACAGGGTGGCGCTTGAAAAACTTGAAACCACGGTCAATGCTACTGTTGGGCTAATCAGGAAAATCGCTAACCATAAGAGCGGACTTAAGAAAAAAGAACTTTGTAAGCTGGTACAGGCGTTTGCGATAAGCAGGATTACTTACGCGATAAGTTATATGAAGTTAGATGCTGCGGAAAAAAGGGAGGTGAAGGATGTGATCCGGCAAGCTTACAAGGCAGCGCTTGGGTTGCCTAAAAACGCGCCTACAGAAAAGCTGTTGAAACTAGGGGCGCACAACATCCTGGACAAATTATGGGAGGAGCATCCGGTGATGCAGCACGCTAGGCTTTCGACAACAAAAGCGGGTAGGATTGTATTGAAAAGGATTGGCAATGGGGCAAGGTCTCCCACTCGGGACACTAAAATTTAGGTGCGGCGAGAGTTACATAAGACCCTGTACATGAAACCTTTGCCGAAAAATAGGCATCCGATTCACCATAAGCAGCGCAGGTAGCCAAGAGCCTGAGCTTTACACGTTGAGTTAACGAGTACAAAGCGGCAGTCTATACAGATGCCCGCGAAAGATAAGGACAAAAACGCTTTTTTGATTCTGGCAGTGGACAGGCTGGGACGCTTGGTCACCTCTTGATCAGCTAAACTCCGCTTTTCAGAAGCTGCAGAGGAAGCGGCAATTTCGCAAGCTATAGGTGATTCGCAGTTGGACTGGATTCTCGGTGATTCAAAGACAGCCATCCGAAATCTGGTGAGGGGCAGAATATCTACGACCGCCGCGCGATTTCTGCACGGGGCCACGCGACGAGAAATTCGAGGAATAGAAAATGTCTTGGTACCAGCACAATCTGGAAACCTCGGGTACAAGGTGGCTCATCTGAATGCTTGTTGTTTTGTCAGCCGGGTAGGTGAGCAGCCCGTTCCGCGGAGATCCGCGAAAAATGGGCTGCTGTCTTTTCACGACATGGCGAATCATTATATAAACTAGAGCAGAGCTTTTATCCGCAAACGCACAAGTGGTTGACTAAAGCGCAGGAATGCGTCTGGAAAAAACTGCAGACGCGATCTTTTCTCAACCCTTACGTGTTGGTAAAATATACCTGGAGTAGATAAAGCCGCAAAGTGAATAGTGCTAGGCTGTGGCAACATATGATCACATACGTTGGAAATGTAGCATAATGCCGCCGCCGGTGGATATTATGCGTGATCCCTCTTTTGAGCACTGGAACCCTGTGTTGACCAGCTGAGACCTAGTCGTCCAGTTAATACTAGGAAGGGCCACTCAGGTGGCCGCCAACCTTAGGTTGATGGCCATCTAACACGAAATCGACCGCAGTTGCTTTCTGACGAAATAAAGTTTTACCATCCATCTATCCACTGTATTTGTGTCATGACTTGTATATCGTGTCCGTGACAAACTGAGATTCTCTTGCGCTAATTTTGGGGTCTCAGAAAGCCAGAAAACCAACACAGCAGCGCCCCGATAAGGTAGCTAGAGAGACCGATCGAAGTAATTACATTACTTTCGGTAGCCAAAAATATATCTTTGAATTTACAACTTCGCTTACTTGACATGTGGGCTTTAACGTCCCAAATCCACCATATGACTATGAGAGACGCCGTAGTGGAGGGCTCCAGAAATGTCAACCACCTGGAGTTATTTAACGTTCACCGAAATCTGAGCACACGGGCCTAGAACATTTTCTACTGCAACAGAAATGCAGCCGCTGCAGCCGGAATTAGATCCACGACCTACGGGTCAGCCGCTGAGTACTTTAGCCACTAGACCACCACCGCGGGGCACAACTTGGCTTACTTGCGACGTGCTCCTTCAGTTCGGCTGCCAGCACAGCTGATGCCGATGACGGGTCTCTGAGAACGACGAAAGCAGCTGGGGCATCACCGTACTCCGTCTTCGGAATCCCGACCACAGCGGCGTCAGCGACACTAGGGTGGTTCTGCAGCAGGCTTTCGAGCTCCATAGACGACACCAGCAAGTGTTGGCACCTAATCATGTCCTTCACCCGGTCCACAAAGTAGACACGGCCGTCTTCATCGTAGTACATGATGTCCCCTAGATGAAAGATATTAATAGGAGTATAACGTGTTTCGTTCTTGCTTCAGTTTTCGAGAAGATTTTGCGCACAAAATTTCCTCTGCACCAGTATGTTTTTTGTACCTCGACGTAATAACCTCACGTAACTTTGTTATCTGACAACGCGTGCTGTATGGTCATCTTATTGAAACACCTACCAGCTTGCCTTCATCAAAGCTTAGATAGAACTTATCCATGACGTTCGTTGGACATGTGGTGTAAATAGAGTGGTGCTCTTCGCCACTATTGTCGCAATTTCTTTGAAACGTCAGGGAGGATGCCTTCGAGGGCTTGCATGTAGCCATAAACAAGACACATTTCAAGATTACATTTTTCAAACTGTGCGAGATCCGTTTCACGTTCCACATGGCTACCGTAGGTTTCAACCCACGCTCATTTTTTTGGTTTTTGCTGCCTTTAGGCGTCTTCAGAGAAGCCTACGTCAAATACCCTAGATTCTAGCAGAGGAGGACACTCTGAAACATTTATGCGAAAACTTTCAGTTAGTATGGTGCTGTCATTTCATTGCAGCAGGATTTCTTACGTGACTGTCTCAAGCAGGTTATGATGACCCCTATCTTCACAAATTCCCAGTCGGAAATGTCCTCGTGCACCGGATGTTTCTTAGTTGTGGCAGCATGCATGCAGCAAATGTGGCTGCACTTCGAAAGTAGTTTAAAATTACTAGGTCATCCTCACCCTTTTCACTAGTTAAAAAGTTGTTTTGTCGCGTTATCAAAAGTCAGCTGTGCTACAACTCAATATTTCTGACAAAAACAAGAAAAAGTATCACTGTAAAAACAAGCTAGTTTCTGTGACGCTCGAAATGTTTTGTTCGTTTTTCGGCCCTCCGTTCTTTATGAGGACAAAAGAAGTAAACGCACTTACCTGATTTGCACCATCCATCGGCATCCATAAACTCTTTGACGAGCTCCGGGTTCTTGTAGTAGCCTTTTATGATACAGGGGGAACGGAAACAAAGCTCGCCGTATCGCCCGGGTCCTACTTTCTCGCCTGTCTCCAAGTCGATGAACTGCACAACGCAAATGACATGAAAGGCTCCACGACCTAGAGAACAAGTGCTAATTGTGCAGTTTAACTTGACATTATTAACTACTTAGTTCGTTCAAACAATCTATATAAAGTATTAATGGAGCAGTCAAGAGCAACTGCAAGTTTTCTGGTCCTTTGTGCAGTCGCTAAGTGAAGTTCCATTACAGCGGGACGTACTGCCGTCAGAAAATTAGGTCGCAACGCGTGAGTGGCAACTGCCAGTCTCATGAAACTGTATTGCCGTGCCATCTAACGCCAATCGTCTGGTGTAGAGATATCGCAGCGTGCTTGCTGGTTCTCTCATGCTCGCAGAGATGTATGTTTATTTGCTTGCATCATAATAGATGACTACATGCGACACATTGTGGTGAAGGCAACTTTCTGGTTGAACCCGTGACGCACTCAGAACGACGGGGGTACCGTGAGCACGTAGCATGCATTACCTGTTGTCCACTGGATAAAGAGCTAAAATATCTTGCCTCAGCGGCAGCGTGGAGCCACATACAAACTTAGTTTCCTTTTTTGCCCGTTAACTTTCATTCAAGCATACCAAATTGAGAGCACCATAAAGCTTCACACAATAATACCTAGAAAGTAATCTGGCGCTGCGATCGTGTACTCCCATGAGAATTATGGGAAGTACAGGCTACGGATTGGATATGGTTAGCTACCCTTTTGAAAATCCTGGGTTGGTGGATGCTGAATCATTGGTTGATATTCTGGAAAGAATAAGGGATATGGTGAAAATGTTTGTGGATACGGTGGAAACTGTTGTGGGCATAATGACTGATGACAGCGAAAGTGAAAAAAATTATGGAAGATGGTTGTGCTTGTGGAGAGCCAATGGTGGTGGTGGTGAAAAATGCCGGCTAATGACGGCCTAAGTGTAAAAATGGTGGCAGTTGGTGGTGGTGGTGGCGAGCCGATAGTTGTGATGGTGGAAAATGCCGGCTGATAGTGGCGAGGCAAAACGTGTTTGGTGACAGGCTTGGTGAGCAAAGTGGATGATGTTGGCGCAATGGAAGCTTGGTGGATGATAGTGACATGATAAAAAAGCACCTGACAGTATTTGAAATCACTTATTACTGTAGTTTTTCATCTTTGAATGCGCGGAGATATATGTTTACGGTCAAAAAAAAAAAACCCAACGCTGCTCATTACGCTTTCTGGTACGTTTATTTTTTTATTCCTTTGGTGTCAACAACGCTTCAAATTTTGTAAAGCGTAGAATATAGGGCCGTGAATATGTTTACATTTCGCACACGTGCTTACATCAGTTTGACATCCGCAATGTGTTTATTTGTTGTGTTGTTTAGACAACAAGAGCTGTCACTGTGAACAGCGACAATTGTTTCACGTCGACACGCTGTTGTCGAAAAATAAATGAGCTCCAGTTCGCAATTGCAGCTTTCAATGTTAGAGCAGAACACCGCGGTCAATTAATTTAGACACGCTAGAGAAGCAACCTTGGCAATTCATGCACACTTTATTGCTTGAGCCGTACTCTTAAGTTAACAAAGTGCGTGCGAATATGCATCAAATTTCACTTTCTACATGCGTCGAGATGATCCACAGTGAACTTGACTTTCACCCTCCTGTTCTACAGCCATGATTTCCATCAAAGATTAGTCATACCGACCAGGCCCTTACAATTATTATCGGCGCTTCTGGGTTTCAGAATACACAACTTTGACGAGCAAAAAAAAAATGAGAATACCCTGCCGCGGTGGTCTAGTGGCTAAGGTACTCGGCTGCTGACCCGCAGGGCGCGGGTTCGAATCCCGGCTGCGGCGGCTGCATTTCCCATGGAGGCGGAAATTCCCATGGAGGCCCGTGTGCTCAGATTTGGGCGCACGTTAAAGAACCCCAGGTGGTCTAAATTTCCGGAGCCCTCCACTACGGCGTCTCTCATAATCATATAGTGGTTTTGGGACGTTAAACCCCACATATCAATCAATCAAATCAAAAATGAGAATACAGCACAGCGATGGCATCCTTTAACCTAAATAAATCCTTTTTCTTGTGTACGGTGTCCGCGAAAGAAGCTACAAACATCGATGCGACACGCTTGCAGCACTTCCACCAAATGTACGCCTCCCCTCACTGACAGCCGCCGGTCACACTCGCCGGCCCTTTACTGGCTTTTATGCGAGAACACAGACTCGTCATTTCGTATGCCTACTGAACCAATATGATAACATAATGTTTCTGACACACTGCATTCGTTTTGAACCAAGCCGCTATGTAGTTGTTCCTAAAGACAGAGCAAAAGCGCTGCGCTGGCCCGACTGCGCTGTGCGTTGGACGAAAAACATCACAATCAATTGTGTAGGCGTATCTATCAAAAACGTCGTAAAACCTGAACATATATCACCCTTTATAAGGAGCGAGAAACCGATAATAAACTTGGCAGTAACCGCCGACAAACCGTGGCTGCTCCTCGGTCCACCGAGTTGTTTTTTTTTCTTCTGGTTGTAAATTGTAACAAGAACATAGCGCTGAAGGTATTATCGCAGTGGCAATCGTCGCAGGCAGCAATTGTTCGTGTTTATCAAATGTACGAATTTTAGTAGCAGGTGCAGATCCCCTCTATCTCGAGTAAATGACAAACGAAACTAAAGTTGAACGGTGAGTTTGTGAGTAGACCAATATTTGAAGGGCCAGTCAACAGGATCCGAAACGCACAGTAAAATCTCGCGCATTTCTACTGCGCGTGATCAACCTCCGTATACGCGCAGTGACGTCAACTCAGTGATCGGTGACGTTGACTTCATTACTATTTGTTGAGACCTGGTTTAGACCAATCGACGAGCTGCACGCTGCATCACGTCACTGATCTTCGAGTTGACGTCACTGCGCGTATAAGGAGGTTGGTCACGCGCAGGGAAATGCGCGAGCTTTTCCTGCGCGTTTCGCAGCTTCTTGACTGGTCATTCAACACCAACATTGCGAGCTGCCGGCGTGAAAAAAAAGTCGGCGTGGCACGTTGGTTAGTGTGCTCAATTGAGAATCCATTGGTGGCAGGTTCAAATCTGAGCTGTCCTACTTTTTACGGGTGCTTTCTACATTGTTTTTTATATAATTATTTTTATTATTTTTTTACTGGCAGCTTATCACTGTGGTTCTGACACTGCTTCACGCTCCAGCTTTGCTGACTGGAGCGCGCCATTCACCAACCGCTCCACCATACGCCACCATACAGCATGTGCCACCAACATTTCCAACAAATTTAGTCCATCAAAATGGTGAATGGTAGAATTCAACACTTCTATAGTGGACATTTTTTTTTTCAATAAGGTAGCGAATTTCCCAGAAAGCATTTTGACAGTTTCAGTTTCGTTTTTCGGGCAGCGCAGGTAGTGGCGTGCGGTAAAAATAGCCGAAGCAGAGTCTTTTTTGTTGGAAAAGGCTGAAGACCAGTAGGCCTCTTGTTTAGCAGTAATTTTCGAATTTTAGGAGTCGTATTTGACAGTTTAAACGAGGCGTCGTCCACTCACCACTGCGCATTGTGGTAGCGTCTCATGCCAGTGCAGCATACTCCATCTAGCTCATGTTTTTTTACGAGCGTGTCTTGCCTCAACATAATTAGGTCGACTTCAAAACCTTGACGAAACTAAGTAGGCGCACCGTCAGGGTGCTTTTACTCGGGTTCATAACAGAACAGGAGGGGCGTTGGGGGGCAAACCACTTGGACAGATGCACCTAGCGTCGTAAAAGACGGAACGTTAGGTGTTTCTCACTTAATACTGTACTGTAAATAGATAATGCGTACTTTCAAGAGCAAGACAAGCAGGCTTGTTTTGAAGCGGTGTAAAGAATTCATTAAATCTTGATGCTAAATCTGGAGTGCAGTGGCTGAGTGACGCATACACTGATGGTTAAATTTGCCCAGGTCTGGCGCAAAAGCTCAGAAAAACACGTTGGTTCGCACTGGACGCTCGAAGAAGACCTAGTTACAAATGAATCTGTGGTGGCGACGTGAAGAAAGAAACGCGGTTTGGTGTAGGAGCTCACTCGGATGCGTACGACGCCACTCGTGTCTCGGCTCGCTTTCCTCTCTCTGGCCATGTGTTGCTACGCGCTCCCGGCTCACGAGCCTACTTTTGCTTTTTAGGTGCGAAGCTTCTTATAGCGGCACTCGTTCGCCCCTCGTCGTAGTACGTAACATGTCTTACACTTTGACCTGCAAGGTGAGGCTGGTGGGAGATTTCTCCTGTGCGTTGTTGAACAATAAAAAATTCGTAGTGTGCGCGTTAACTAAAGCCTATTTTTCCTGTCTCTCATTTCCCCTTAGATGCCATTGGCATGTACATTTTACGCTATCTGGCAAGAAAGGGTTGCTACGTTATACTCGCTGGGCGTAACCTCCTTGGTTTTAGAAAGGTTTAGCGAGCGTTGGGCCGCAGTTGCCATGAATACAGTGAACTAGTATATACCATGAACTCGAGATGGTTAAAGGTGGGAAGTAGACACGAAGCGCAAGCCGCAAGAAAGTGTGCCTGTGCCTCCTCTCGTTCAGTCCTTGGAATGTCCGCTGGATGGCAGTGCTCTTATATGAGGAATATATGATGAAAAGATGTGAGATAGTGGTAGTTGAAGTGTCAAATAGGCTGTCGAATGAACACACGGACACATGCACGAACAGAAGCATTGATGTTTGCAAGGACGGATGGCCGAATGGACGGACGCAGGAGCGGATGCATGGTCAGATGCAGGGACGGACGCACAGATGGACGTACGGACGGGTGGATGGACGCACGGGCGGCCACACGGAGGCATGCATGGACGGACGAAAGCAAGAACGAATGGACGGCCGGATGCTTCACCCCACCCTCCATCATTCACTCCGTGGATATGCTGCCATTTTTTTTAAATGCTCGTCGAATCAACGCCGCAAGGCAACAAAGTGAGCGGACGTTCTCTGAGCTCGTGTGGCGTTTCTTGTACGGACGCCGAGATGGCTGCCTCTGAACTCGGCCGTGTCAACGCAAATGCTGCTGACAGAAGAGGTGGCTTTTGTGCACTACATGGACGTCTCAGTGAGCAAGAAGCCAGACCTATGCGCAAATCTGCTACATAAAGGTAGCATATACAGTAACACTGGGGGACGCGCACTCATTGAGCCATCTTGCTGGTAATCTATAAAACACGATAGTTCTCTTGAAATGGGTGCCGCCAGTGGTAAGTAGTAGATATAAACAATTAGCTGTTTGAACCTTGAAGGAGGTGCTCTTTCGTTGCTCAGTGTCTAACGCCTCATGCTCACAAACAAGTCGTCAGACGTTCAAATGCGCGTACAAAAGTATTTTTCTGAATTAATTTAACATTCAATAATTCAATCATTTATTAATTTTATTACCTTAAAGGTTTCTGTTGGGATATTAATTGAAGAAGTGGGTGATAGAAACGCTATTATTACAAGGGTAGTTATGACAAAATGGTTACAAAGGACGGCTCAATGCTTGGGAGTCGATGATGGTAGCTACTCTGGTGGGCAAGTCATTCCAGTCTTATGCTTTGCGTAAGCAAAACGATTGGTAAATGGTGACGGTATGAGCTTGTACTAGATAAACGGCGTTAAAATGACTGTGGTGGGAAATGCGATAGGCTATTCTTATGTGCGGGTTATGTAAAGGCAAAGAATGGAAGAGTTCATAATAAAGTTTAACACGTGCAATTTCGTGACGTTCAGCCAGGTCAGGTAAGTTTTTTTTTTAGGGCCAAGATGTTTTAGGTGTATGAATATTTGCTTAGTATGAATCGGGCCGCATGGCTGGAAATACTCGAGGGCGTTATTGAGGTTATTGTGTTCAGGATTGAAAATTGCATGCGCATATTCTAGCTTTGGCCACACAAAGGTTTCAAAGGCAACTTTTTATTAGAAGGGCAAGCGACTGAAATGTTCCAACGTAAATACCATCAAAATGATTAGCATTATTGATAATGTGGTTAATAAGACATGTCCAACTTAGCTCAGTAGGAGATGGTCACACTAAGATACTTAAACTAATCAACTGTAAAAATATGGTTGGTATGAATACTGTTGTTATAAATGATGTGACGATGGCGATGACGGTTAGACAATAACTCGGTTTTAAAATCATTCAAATTCATGAGCCACAGTTTACACCAGTTCTTTTTCGGTGAGATCATATTATAATAACAATGATCAGGTGGGTTAGTGATTGCACTGTAGGCAACACAATCATCGGCGAAGAGACGGATCTGAGCGGAAATGTTTGAAGAGAGGTCATTAGTGTACATTCAGGAGACGAGGAGACCAAGTACAGTACCTTGTGGTACACCTGAAAGAATGGGTGCTAGAGATGATGAGTATGAGTTGGCATAAATAAATTGCTGATGGTTAGTTGAAAAGCTTTGAATCCAGTTTAAAACACGGGTTTGGATGTTAAAAAGGGACAGTTTTATTGAAAGACGGCCATGCGGAACCTTGCCATTTGCCTTCTCAAAATCTGAGAATGTTGTGTCAGTCGGAATGTTACAGTCTAGGTTTACTTGTAAACCATGCAGAAAAACAGAAAGTTGAGTGTTTCGGGAGTATTTTTTTGTGGAAATCGTGCTGAATTGGGTGAAAGAAATTTGCAGATGTCAGAAGTTAGCAGTATGAGGGTACGTGATAATCTCCAATATTTCACAAATGACAGTTGTTATGGGAATAGGAAGGTAGTAACTCGGCGATGCTCTTTTTTGTTTCATGACGACTAGAATGACCTTGTCCACCTGCCAGTCATATGGGAACTGAACCACCCTCGAGTGATTCCTGAATTATGAGTGATAAAAACGGGCCCCGCACATGTTTAGCATTTTAAGTACTTTAACGCTGATACCAACTACTGGTGTGAATGACGAGTTACTCAATGAGTCAATGACTTGGATAACGCCGTATGAATCAATTGTGGTACTAAGCAATTGCCGTTCAGACAGTCTACTACTGGAACCCCTTAAGATCAGCTGATCAGTATCTACATATATTTAGAGTCGCGCGGTGTTCCTGTGTTGGCTTTTGATTTTTACAGTGTTTTATTTGGCGCTTTGCTGAATACAGGCGCGTAATAAATTTGGGCAGATAGGTGTGCTATGCGATGTTTCGTTTAGAAGCTAGTGTTTGCTAGCAGAAAAGTTTTCTGTTTCATCACCTTATGCCTTATTAGTTTGATTGATATATGAGGTTTAGCGTCCCTAAACCATCATATGATTATGAGAGATGCCGTAGAGGAAGGTTCAGGAAATTGCGACCACCTGGGGTTTTTCAACGTGCACTCAAATCATAGCACACGGGCCTAGAGCACTTCCACCTTCATCAAAAATGCAGCCGCCGCAGCCGGGATTCGATCCCGCGACATGCGGGCCAGCAGCCGAATACCTCAGCCACTAGACCACCGTGGCAGAGCATGCCTTATTAGGTTGTCATTGAAAACAGTCGCACCCTTTCTTTGCGTGGCCACATTCTAACAATAATCGGCAACTATTGAAACAGGAAATATAAATATTGTCACAGTACAATGCGAGCAAAATGCAGGTACGCCTTGAGACAGCAAAATCAGCGCGTTCAGAGCAGATGAGTGGCAAAACTGTCTTCGTTGTCGAGTAAAGCCAGAGGTCCACTATCTGGTGTCCGCTATAGCCCCCATCAACGTTTTCAACTACATGTAGACACGCATCATTTGCCTCTCTCTCAAAGACCATCGTCCTGATACGAAGTAAGTAATGCAGTTTTTTAAGGAAAAATCTCATACAATCACGCGCCGACGTAAGGCTTCCTCCGCACTATGTTCAGGATGGTGCTGGCGACGCCTCGTATCATACGAACTGTCGGGAACTACTTCGTTAGTGACATCACTCAGTTGTCGCAGTACTCGGTATGGTCCGAAGTATCTTCTTAAGAGCTTTTCGGACAGTCCTAGTTTCCGTACGGGCATAAAAACCCATACTTTGTCGCCAGTTTGGTAGAACATTGTTCTGTGATGAGCATTGTAGCTGCCTGCACCGTAAATTTGCTGCTGGCGTATCCTTAAGCGTGGAAGTCGCCTAGCTTCTTTTGCGCGTTCCGTAAATGTGTCGGCGTCCAGGTCGATGTCGTCCCCTTCGTGCGGTAACATCGCCTCTAACATGGTACATACTTCTCGTCAATGAACAAGGCTGAACGAGGTCATGCGGGTCGTTTCTTACTTGGCCGTGTTGTGCGCAAGCGTTCTGTAAGGCAAGATTTTATCCCGATTTTTGTGTTCAACGTCTACGTACATTGAAAGCATGTCTTTAATGGTTTTGTTTAGACGCTCTTTCAGCCCGTTCGTTTGTGGGTGGTAGGCGGTAGTCTTACATGCGTTGTTCAACTCAGCATCAGGACGTAATCTAAAAGAGCTTCTGTAAATGCGGTTCCTCTGCCAGAGATCAAGACGTTTGGTGCACCATGCAGAGTAAAATATTCTCGATGAAAAATTTTGCCATCTCCACTGATGAACCTTTCTGGATAGCTTTTGTCTCGGCATAACGGGTCAGATAATCCGTAGCAACGATCCCCCAACGGTTCTCTGCAGTAGAAGTAGGCAGTGGGCCCAAAATGTCCATGCCGATCTGGTCACATTAAGTCGTTGGGACCTGCACGGTTTCAAAGAGGCCAGCTGGGTAGACGGCGGTGAAAAGCGTCATGGGCAGTCGATACAGATACGAGCGTGGTGCTTCACGGGTGTGGTTAGCCTTGGCCAGTAATACCTTTGCTGTAATCTTACCAATGTTCTCGTGTAACACGAATGGCCAGAAGTCACCTCGTTGGGGCATACTTTGAGTACTTCGGTGCAAAGTGCTGCTGAAACGACGAGCAAATAGTCCGATCCCGTCGACGAAAAGTTTCTTTTGTAGCGCACTCCACCCCGTAAACAAAATGATGACAACACTCCTGCGAAAACACCTGGCGCCTTCTGAGATCTGCCATCTAAATAGTTAATTAAGCCAAGAAACTCAGCGTCGTCACGCTGTTGCTGCGCGATGGCGGTCGTGTCGAGGACACCGAGAAATGCTGTTTCTCTTCCTCGGGTATAGGGCTGTCTCGTCGGGGTGGGCAAGGACTATAGGTGTTTTAGTCGCTGGCGAAGATCGTTAAAAGCAGCTTCCTCTGTGTTGTTTCACTCAAAGGTGATGTCTGCTCTCTTGAGGCAAATTGATGGCGATGTGATGCGTGGAAAGTCCGCGATATATCGTCAATATTATGCACAGAGGCCGAGAAAGCGGCTGACAGCCTTTTACTGGTTGGTACAGGGAACTGTGCAACGGCTACGATTTTTCAGAATCGGGACAAACAATATGGCTATCTTTGGTTGCATATAGGGTAACAGTGCTTCTTCAGAGCTTGTGTCGGGCTCTAGAGGACTTGTACTCATGTCACAATGCATTTTGTGTGGTCACAGGAAGTTACAAGAACAAGTACCGTCCCTTATGAGCTCAATAAGGCTAAACTACGATTTAAAAATACTAGCGTGATTATCAAGCAACGGAAGTTCCCGGTTTTAGAGTAATTTAGCTGCAAACTTAACCTGAGGCAGATGTTCCTTCATCAACATCTGCTCATTCAAATGTTCGTGGCCAAACGTTTGCCGACTAACCTAGCATTTTCTTTCTTTCTGAATCAGTTCACAGCGAGAAATAAATTGATAGCCGATTTTGGTGAGTAGGTTACGTTTTCGCTCTTTTGTTGTGGTTTGTCGCCCCGTGCCATGTTGGCACTCAGCTTGGCCTGCCAGGCGATACGCTACGAGAGTGCCAGTCAATGGGATCATTTTGAGCAAAAAAACCGCCAAGAAAAAGTGGAACATCGAATGGATTGTGGCCCACTCTTAGAAGAAGCAGCGTCAGGATGTGACTTCCACTGATAGGCCTGGCCCTAGTGCTGCTAATAGTGCTACCCACTCAGTGCACCTGAAGGGGCCGATTAACAAGCTCATCGCATCGTCACGTCAGAAGCGATTGCCTAAAGATTACTAGGGAGTTATCCTCGATCCCAACGAATGTATGGATGCACGTAAGTACAGTCGAAACAAGGTTACCCAAGCTTTGGTGATGGCTGCTTGTCTCGGCCCGCTGCAGGCTCAAGATGTTGTTTGCGCCTATTAAATGCTGAACGTTTACGTAATAAGCATGCCACACGCTCTAAACCAGGAAGCCTACGCTAAGTGAAGCAAATTCGGGTGGTAGAAACGCTACACGAAGTATCTTGTTACGTGACCTTGCCCGAGGATACGTGTTGGGAAGTTGTTTGGGTGTTTAACCTCACCTTTGACGACAGCCTGGCGAGCTCTTCGAGAATGCGAGAAATCTGAGGGTTCTTGGAGTGCGGTGCATCAAGCAAATGTCCACGATAATCATCCTCTTCGGCCCAATGAAAATTCCAAAGTGCGTTATGAGTGGGAAGAACATGTTCCGGTGCACCCTCTACGACGACAGATCGACGCCTGCCGAATCGGTGGAAAGGTGGGACATCGCTCGGACGTTTGTGCCACTCCTCCACTCCCGCTCTCATCACCTGAGGGAACATTAGGGTGTGATCACGCCCTGCAAATCACACAAAGAAGGTGACGTGGCACATATCTCTAGGAGCTCATCTGATGTGCGCCGAAGCACTTCAACCAACAACGAGGACTGTTCGATTGTATCTAATATAATTTATGTAATGTATGCCTTCTGGTGCATTCTTAAGTCGAAAGCCTTAGATGCCTCATTAAAAATTGGGTCCCGCGAAATCAGTTATCAAATTCTTTACAACGTTTGACGTAAAAGGTGGCGACGCAGAAGGGCAACCAAACAGTGCGGGGAGTTTGCGCCGCAGCAAGCTACCGGGATTGGTTTCAATAAGGGGGGTGAACCTAATGCTCTGGGTCGGGTGGGGGTTACCCTTCTCGCTCGGAAAGTCGGTTGACCTCCTGTGTCCGGACTCAGCAAGAACCTACTTGAGCTGATCGAGTAGACCAACAAGATGAGTCTCGCAACATTGTAAAGCGCCAGCTGCCAGAACAAGCTACAGCTAAGATATACCAGCTAGAGCGTGACAACGCAACTCACAGTGAGCTTCGGGAAATTAAAGTGCTAGTTGAGAAAACTAAGTTGCGTGAGCGCACGCCGGAACGTAGCGGCAAAGTTCAGCAGGCAGAGGTGCGACCTAGATGCTGTGCGCGAAAAGCCACTGACCCTCCAGTAGAATTTCAGAAGTTCAGTGACATTGAGGAGGAAAATATGGGGGTGGTCCATGAGATAAAGACGCCATGGCTGGTGTCAGCTCTGTCATCTAATGCCTTTCTCCAAGGGTGTTGGTGGGCGGACATAACTCATGTAGCAACCATGGCGCAGTTAAATAAGGAGTGAATAATTTGACAAGAGAATTGACGAGCTTCCTCAACAAGAACCTAGCTTGCCGCACTTCGTTAACTCACAGGTGAATAAGCCAGCCATAATACTCCTTCAGGAGACCTTTAAAAGAGAGGAGGCCCTCAGTGGTTGTCACTCCGTGGCCTATTGTTGTGATGGAAAACGAGTGGTCACCACCCTCGTTTCCAAAGAGCTCTCTTCGAGGTTCACGAGGCACGTCTGGATGTAGATGTGGAACATACGTTTATTGAGTTATTTCAAAACTCTCGACTTAAGGAGCATGTCTTCAGAGTGAAATAACCTTTGGAGTTCATCATCAGAAGCTCTGGAAACTTTGAAAGCGCTTGTAAGCTAAGCCACCAAAATTGCCGGCTAGGCTTCATTGGCAGTAGCTGGCGGCTTCAATGTGCACCGCCAGACATGGGGCTGCATCTGTAACACAGCGAAGGGGTGGGTGTTTCTGCAGCACACTACTAATTCTTACCTGTTACTTGTTACGTATCACAATTATTCCACACGTCTCGAAAATTCTGCAGTGGGGGACACTGCACCGGACCTGTCTTTTGACAGGAGCATCGAGGCGAACTTGCATAATAACTTGGGGAGCAATCACTTCATTGCGTCTGTCTCCCACGAGATTAAGGTATCACTGGGTGGATTTTGAAAACTTTTTATTGGGACGCCTTACGGCAACTTCGAAATTGTGATCAAAATACTAGAATTATCTTCACCAGAGACAACGGAAGTTTAAGGTAGATCTTTAAACTGCCGCTAAGTTGTTGCACACGTATTTTTAGACATTCGTCTACCGAGGCACGTTGAAGCCAAGATCTTCTACTCCATATGAAGCTACCCTGTACTGTTCTAACCGTTTTAATGTGGAGAGGATGAGGTTAATAATGCCTTGACTACTGCATGTCAATATGTTCCGCAGCTAAACAAAAACATTAAAAGAAAACTACTGAATGATACCCAAATTTAGGTAGACAGGCGTCCCAGAAAAAAAATTGCTCTACTGAACCATTCGACTGAACCGTACAGTCATACCCAAGACGGACAAGTATGGGGTGCGGACTAGAATGCCGGCGATGCGCAGATGTGGTCAGGGGCCAAGTGGGACATTATCAAGCATCTTCTAAGTGATGAGCAAACTAAAGCTTATATGAGAGACATGGTTCATCGTCTCATTAGCAAAATGCCCGCTGGAATCTATGACGATCACATATTGCGACAGCTGGCAGATAGAAACCTACTCTTGAAGGCTGCCACGAGAGCAGTATGTCCAGATTTCTCCGGTCTGGAGAAGGCGGAGCTGTACTCCTTACAGTGGAGGTTAGGTTAGTCATTTGTTATTTTAACGGGAAGTCGGCTCCTGAGCCCGAAGGTATTACATACAGGTTAATTAAAATATTCGGCGATAGATATATTGAGGTACCAACTGACGAGGTAAACTGAGTTTGCGAGTCGGGGCAGGTGCCACAGGAGTGTGGAACTGCCTCGGCCTGGCGAACAGCCTCGGTCGTCCTCATTCCTAAGCGTGGTAAACGCTTCGACCTATGTTGCTTACGTCTTGCGTAGGTAAGGTCACGCAGCATTCTATCCGTGCCCGAATCTCCCACCACATAGAGCAAGACGAGCTCTTTTTTTTCAATAATTCAAACCAATGAGGCTCATTGGTTTTAATCCCATGGTGTAAAACAGGAAATTCTCCACGTAGACACCAAAGACGTTCATAGCATTGTGGCACTCGATCTCGACAAAGCACTTGACAATATCTCACGTGCTCACATACTTCATTCGATCTCTGAACTGGGGATGGCTCCTGCTTTTTGGGTTAATTCGCTCTTTTCTCCGGAATCGCGTTGCCACCGTATGGCTCAGGGACATCTGCTCCAAGGAGTTTCACCTATGTCCTAGCTGAACCTTTCAGGAATCTGTAATTTTGCCGCTAATTTTAAAATCGCGGTGACGAAACTCTCGCTCAGCCTAGCGCCTATCGACCACATCTGACAAGCGCTATGTGTGGACGATATTACTATATGGTGCACTGAGGGCAGAGAAGCAGATGTCGAGAATTCTCTGCTGCAGGCCCTCGCGTGCATGGAAGAGTTTTTGCATAGCATGAAGCTGCACTTGTGCACCGTCATATCATAGCTGCTTCTCTACACACAGCCACATATTCACCACTAACCCTGGTCTACCGGAAGAAATAAAGACCAAAAGTCACACAGGTCAGGGCAGGCCACTCCTAGAGTCGACAAAATTCGAATACTTGGCAATTTCTTGAAAGAGCACCGTAGTCACTAATATACTTTGGCTCGTATAGCGGCTAATGTAGAGAGTATGACCAAACCTGTACTTTGGGTATCTAACAGGAATGAAGGGTTCGTGAGGCCGACCTTATTACGATTTTTCATGCCTTTCCTAAAGGTCACATAAACTACATTTCCGAAGCTCAATGATGGGTAAGGAAACATAAAGGCAAACTGGATGTGATTATAAGTAAGCGCCTTAAGACGGTTTTAGTCCTTTCAAACAACACTAATGAGGAAAAGCTCAAGGATATCCGTATGCATAATGCCGTTTTGTCAACAGTAGGCATTTGGGGTTTTTAGTACGGGCCTAAGATGACGAGCCGTTAGGACAAGGCTGCAAGAGAGATCTTCTTCCCCTCTCCTCGCTTCTTCCTCTTTCCTATCCTCTATCCTGTTCCAAAGTGGGTGTGGCCCACAGCCGACCCGTCTCTTGAGCGGCATCGGCTCTTCAGGACATTATATCAGCAACATTTATTGATTCACTGCCGCTAAAACTTTGAGGACGCTTCAGCTTCGCCTTCAAAAGCAGAGCACCATAGCTTATTTGAGCCCTGCTGACATCGCCTGCTTTGTAGCTAGCCTCAACCGTTCAACGAATAAAACAGTGCCTGTGTGTGTGGCATAGGCTATTTCAAGCTATCCCAGGCTGCCTACTGTAGGTACAGCTGCTAATCGCCAGCTACACCACTGTCCTTCCTTTTCTGAATGTGCGATTTATTCAATAGACGTACGTGAGGCAATTTGCCTCCCTACGCAGCCTCACACAGTATGGTTATTGACGGTGGTCATTAAATACGTCTGAACTGAAGTGCGATCAGTTCGCATGTGAAGAATCCACGCTTATGCAGTGCGATTCTACCTGTCTTACGGAGAGTTGTCAGGCGACATTGTTATCGGCACAGAAATATCTGTGCCGATAATGTTATCTTTTCAGAAATAGTTGCAAGTATCTACATCACTGGGTGACAGAACATTAACCTGTCTTTCAGAACGCGTTGTTTTGACTGCCACAGAGACACAAAATATTTATTCTTTGTTTATTAACATATATATTAAAAATTTCTCCGTAAGAACACTGAATTTTGTAACACAGTCGACGTAGACGCTGACAACGCAATTTCTGCAAAAGCAGCCCTTTACTGAAGCTCTATTAGGTTCGAAGAGAGGTGCCGCTGCTGTACTTCATATGTAAGGCAAGCCGCGTGGACTTCACAGCCACCATGTTTTCGTCGAATGCTGTCCGTGACTGATCGAATAAAGAAAGCAACGCCTACTGCAAAACACTACAACTCACCCAATCCTCTTCTGCAAGAAAGTGGAGAGACGTGACTGCAAGCACTAAAAGACGCGCACGCACTGCGACGTCTCGAGACTACACTCTCACTTTAAACCAGCTCGGTGATGAAATTTCATTTCATACCGGTTGTTAGCCTCTCGTCAACACCTATTCTGCTGACTTGTGTACGTAAGTTATCAGATATCTAAAGTAATTTCATTTGCAATAAAAAAAGTTTTGGGGAAGAAATAAACACTTTTCATGCTTGCGGAGTGTGTTTTCTTGCGAAGTTTTCGAAAGAATGCATTCACGGCAAACGCTTTTCACACTGAAATACATGAAGTGCATTGAGACTAACAAACAATCAAATACAAAAGAAAACTTCTTCAGAGTTGAATTTTTGTAGACATTTACGTAGCTAACGGCTGGTGGAGCATGGTAAAATATTGTGGCTGAATTGGTCTTCGAGGCCCTCACTTTGTAAAAAACAATAACACGCTTCTCTTCATTATGAGCTGAATAAAAAGAGGTGGGGCTCTTACTTTGAGAATACCGTGTCTATCGCAGGGATAATGGCGCCAAGGAAGACATAAGTGCCGTTATATGTAACGTTCATTCTTCATTACGAGTGGAACTCACAAAATGTTATTGAGAGGTTTCGAGGTTTGATAAAATGGCATTGCTGATCGGTATGTTTTTCCTCAAGTGTGATAATCGCGCATAGAGTTCGGAGTGAAGGTCCAAGTGTTAGTGGCTGACAAGTTCATCAGCTTCACAATCGCCACACCAGCCGGATGACACCTACTGTTGGACAAAGCCCACTTTCATATTCCCCATGGTGGTTCATTTGTTAAGGCGCTCATCTCAGCTGCTTTCGGAAGGGCGCGGGATGGAACACAGCCGCATTTCACTAAAGGAGAAATGCCACAGGCCCTGGCGTTCTAATTAAAGCCCAACATAAAGAACGCTCCACCAATGCTTCCTTCGTGATCATTTCATGGTTTGTAAACTTAAGACCAAACAATTGCTATACATTAGGAATACTACAGTTTTTCTCTAATTAACATAGCCCTGCATTAGATGTGGCCTCACTGTACTCAAAAACATTTCGGTATTCAAACAGCAAAAACTAGATCTGATGCATCAGTGGGCTGCAGCGCACTCTGCCTAGTTGAGCGACACCATGCCGGAAAATTTTCATATGCACTGCCAGCACTTGCTCATCCTGCTTTTGAAAACAGATGTCCCAGTTTTTGTGTGCTTGTCATTGTTACATGCCGGTGGGGTGACTGCGTGTAGCCTAAACTAGCCAGGTGCGCGCTACGGCATTCGCTTCCAGCTACGGCAAATTATGATGAAGTGTCTCAGCCTTCCTTTCATAATGCCCGATACTCAGGAAGCTTAATTGTGTGCTATAAAGATATCTATGCCGTGTTTTGTTTTTGAAGAAAATTAGGGATTATTGGTCCCGGCTACCAGCACAAACGAAATTTTAACAAAGTTGTAATATTGCAGAAACATTCGATTGTATTTAATTGTAAGTTTCATACCACTCACACACTGACAGCCCTTCCAAGTTCCACGCCACATTGTTACCTCTGTAGGTTCCATGTACAAATGTAGCTAATATCTGTAGAATAAACCTCGCTTCTTAAAAAATAATAGCGCCAAAAAATCTCTACCAGGCCTGCAAGCCGACATCACGAAATAGAGTGCACGGTAACTATTATCGGGGTAAGTTGAGGAATTTCTCAGCGATTCAGTTTCAGTTTCAGTTTTTATTGAGCATTTTTTTCACAGAGTTGCGAAAAAGAAAACGCACGGATAAGAGCAAAAAGCTGCCATGTTAGCAGCTTGACGAGGCTCCTAACCGTTTTCACTTGGCATTACAAAATTGGCAAAGCGCAAACATGAAAAAAACAGTTTGACGTCGATTTTCGAAACTTCAAGAAATTAGGAAATAAAAAGAAAATGCATCAAAATTACATCAGTTTCAGGTTTACATAAAATAGGCAAATCACAAAGAGAGAAAAACAAGAAATAACAAAAGAAAACAGCATACGGTCATTCATGAAACAATGCACACGTTGCTAAACGGCTACCAAAGTATTACAAAATGATTATACAAAGTTTACAACACTGGGTATGCGAAAAGAACAAGTTTTGATGCACATGGGAAACACTGACGAGTGAAATGTTGCATGTTTTACTCGTAAAATATTATGCCGGACACCTGCCGCATTTCCCGCTTCCAACTTGACGAAATGCACTCATTGCGGAGCCTTTCAACATCAATTATTGTTCATTTGAGTGCAATACAACTAGAACAGTCGTCTATACCCGTCAACAGACTTGGTTGGGAAATGGTAGCAATATTTAAAACGGAAGGTATATAACATTTTGCTATCGCAGACAAGGAGAATGATGTGAAGATGAAGTTTGCATCTAAATTAAGTTGATAGAAAAATTTAAGATACGTAATCACAAGATATAGTAGCAGATGAATATGTGCATACCAGTACACTTAAGCTTTCTGGTTGCTAAAAAGAGAAGTAGCGCAGAAAATTTTGAGACCTGCTAGACGTTTCACAATTTATCTGCGTACGTCATGCTCATTGCAGTTCAGCACCATCACCATTTTCTCAGCCACCCCTTCCTTTCTCTCGCAAAGGTCATGCTTAGCTCGATCTGCACGAGCAACAAAACGAGTTCACACGCCTGGCGTGTCAGACGCTCACAGGCACCACCGCTCAGCTTCTGTTCTGGGAAATAAGAGGTGGACGTGGTTGGCACGGCCACCATGCCCACCTTCACGACACTCTAAGGCAAAAGGGTGTCAAAAGGGTGTGTGGTTCCTCCTTTTGGGAACCAATGGGGCTGCCACAACCATTAATCCGTTCAAGAACTAACGTCACTGGGTCTAACAGTTTGTCCCTTCAAGGGACTAACATTGAGTCCACACACTTACACCTTAGTGAGTAACCGTTAGTCCAACAGTTCACCCCAAAACACTAAAATTCAGTCCTCACATTTGCACCTTATAGAGCAACTGTCAATCCCCACATTTACACCTTACCGGGCAACCACTAGTCCTCACAGTTGCACCTTCCCGGACATATGGTTGATCCACTCATATACTCCAATCAGATGAATTGTTTGTCCCCCGTTCAAACGTTGTTTTTTATTTATTTTCCGCCAGGCCTAATCCTTTTTCGCCTGTTTTCTGCGTAGTGAGCAACAAATGCCGCAGAAAAGAACACGCGAAAAAGTAGCTAGCCACCTATGTGTAACTGCTTTCACAGTCACGGCAACAACGAAAGACAAAAGTCGGACATCGAAATCTTTTATTTTTCTACATACACATGAAATTTCCCCATTCTTTTTAGTGAATTTGTGGTAAAGTGCACAAGTCCAGTCTCGTCTTCAAATATTGTTCACTCCTTGCGGAGCTCCTCCGACGGAAGCGATAGATGACAGGCATCGCAGATGCCAGCGCATGCAGCCTCCTTCCTGTTGTGTTTCCACGGCTGCACGTACAGTAGTATAGTAAAAATGATTAGGCACACGTCACAGAAGATGAAGATGCACGCATATGAGAAGTACGTGCCTGTTAATATAAAACAAGCGTTAAAATATGACACACAAAGAACATTACCTTCACATCTCGCGCAGTCCTTCTGAAGCTGCTCTGACGAAAGAGGTGGATGACGGGCATCGCACACGCCAGCGCACAGTCTTCAGCGTGGTGTGTGCCCACGGCTGCACAATCAGTATGTAAAATAGTGAGTCACACGTGACAGAGGATGAATACAAATGCAAATGAGAAATACGTGCAAGGTGAAATGAAAACATATGTGAGATAAGAAATGCTAATAATTTCACTGTGATGTCACACATCGTCAAAGACTCATTTCAATCTCCGTAGCGCGACAGCTTAGGAGCGGCGGCCGCAGTCAACACTCCACGAACCGCCGTGCCGCTAACAAGTTGGCGAGTTCTAAGCGAGTGACGTCATTCAGCTCGAGCAAGCGAACGTGAGACCAAACACGGCACTGAATGCGGAGTGTCTGCCGCCAGCGAACTTGGAACAGGAGAGCGAGCGTACGCTTGACCGCCGCCACGAACAGCGCCGAGCTGGTTTGGAGCTAGCGCCGAAGAAATCGACGGTAATGCGGCCCTTTTACACAAAATCGAGCGAGTGCAGTGCACAAACACGAGTCCGCCGCCACGGCCAGCGGACGGCTCCGAGCTGCTTGCAACCGACTGGCGAGAAAGCCAACTGCATGGGCGTCCAATTTTCAGTGAGTTCCGACGCTAGCGAAAGCCCCGCCAGCCCGTGCTAGTGCACCTACAGCGCGCGACATACTATAACCAAGCTCTTTGCGATAACCCGCAACGTGTTTTCAACGACTCCCAACACAGCGACGAGGTCTCAGCCCAATATCGTCAGCACGGAGCTCATCGCGGCGGCGAAGACAGGCGAGCACTGATTCAGCGAGCCTACGGGAGGCTGACGGCAATGGCGGCCAATTTCCAGGCGGTTGCAAAACGCAGGCGAACTGAACACGCCGAAGCTAACCTTCCCAACGCATTTCGTGCGTTGGGAAGCCCGTTGCCGCCAAGCGCAATCCGTATCGCACACGCGACAGTAGAGGAGAATAAAGATTGATAACCTACTTGCCTTAGAATCCAGCGCTGTTTTCTGCCCTGAGTCTGACTGAAGCATATATCCGATAGGCCTGTTCTTCTCGGCCACCATATTGGCCTTCCCATCTGTTGCTGTCGTGTGTTGGTCGTGACTATGTTGAAGCCAGAGATATACATCGTGGCGTAGTGACCTCTCGAGGCTTGCTGCAGACTTCATGGGTGCAGCGAAATGCTAAAGCAGCAGCCCACGCTCATCCAGGCGTACACACAAGCACCACGTCGTAATTCTTAGATCGTCAAATCCAGGTGGCCATGGCCGAGCACTCGGAGCGTGACGCTACGCAACCACCGCCGGCAAAATACGGGGAAAGACTGAGCCAGCAGAGGAGGAGAAGGGCATGTGTTCTGTGGAGAAGGAGGGTTGGTCATCTTGGCAACGCATTTCGCGCTGCTTACAATGCCCGGGCGGTTCATCCCAGTACAGACTAAATGGTTTTGCGCCGCATGCTTCCCTCCGTGGTTGCTCCTCAATGGTCTATCCGTTCATCGGGCGCGCCTATTGGGCTCCGTTACTCTTTTTTGGGTACTTTTGCCTTAGAGTGAACGTCATTCGACGTCTCTGTTCACCTCACTAGAGTGTAAACTAGCAGTTGCGAAGGCACACTTTGCCTTTCTTTGCAAATACGCCTCGCACTGAATGCTCAAAGCCGAGGGTTTTTCATGCAGTTAGGTTATTCGAAGAGAAAACGTATGCTCTATCGACATGTTAGAAGCGTTCTCACCTTGAGCTGAACCATTGGTGCCGCAAAGCCAATGCTTCCTGGGACCATTTCATCATTTATTGTTGAGCACAGGACGCCACAGGATTCAGACATGCCATAGTGGTTCCGCAAAGAGCGGACGCCATCGAAGGTAGCCAGTATCCTTTTGGCAAACGTATCAGTCAGAACACAGCCGCCCATGTTGATTGTCGTAATGGAGGAAAGCTTCGTTCCGGTCCGTACCATGCCGGCTAAATAATTGTGCATTTGTACCGGAGGAAGCGACAACGTTGTCACCTGAAAACGAGTAGTCGAACACTAACTTTCTGGTGCCCAAAATTTAGTACAACATATTTGGAGTGAATGACGTTCTAAGAAGGTAATGTCAAGTCAGACAACAGAGTACTTCCGTTGTTTTGAGATCTACGCATGTAAATCGCTAATTCTTATGCATATTATGTTTGTTTAGCTTCTAGAGTTCGAAGCGACTGTTTTAACGAAAAATTGTCATTTTCCTTGGAACTGAGTACATGAATACTAATACGCAAAATGTTGTGGTGACTGTACACTGGAGTATTCAGTAATAATGCCGTTCGCTGTGTTAAAAACAAAAAATTGAATGGTAATACTTCAGTTGGTTACACTCAGCAAACTTGCAACAGCACCAGTGACAAAAATATAACTGGAAAGCATAAAACAGATGAGACAGCTTGCTGGTACCATAATCAGTGCTAATAGAATCCCACACTGATTGTCTGCAAAAGAACACGAAGTCAAATTCAAATGGTTGGCGAGTCACTGCAGCGTGATTGCCAGTGGCCATCCCAATTAGGCTGCTTGGCCAATTTCGCAAAGCGACAAGAGAGATGCTGTATCTTGTCGAAGGTGAGATGCAGTTGACACGCTGCTAATGATCGCAAAGGTTATTGTGTGCTCCACACGAAATACATCAAATAGCCACAACTATCAGCAGCCCCACTTCATAGCGATCCGACTATTTGAAATAGCAACTCGGCTATAATATAGGCAACTCTGCTACGCCAATTTCGGCTGGGAGTACCTCACACAGTAATTTTGTTTTCATATAGAGATAGCCGACAACGCTCCTTAAGGGGCTTCCAGTATCGAGAAGGCTACAGAACGTCTCGGCGAATATCTTCCTTCGTTGTACAAGTAAAAACCACTCGCCGTTGCTCCTACTCGGGTGGCCAACAGACCGATATCCTTCATAACTGCCTTTCAAAATCATCCCGTGCTCTAGACTCATAATTATGCCACATACCACACGAGACTGTCGCTCTTCCCTATGAAGTTGTGAGTTTGTCTGCTCCCCCTTCTTTTCTCTGTCCTGTTCTTTTAATTCTTACACGTTCACGGTAGCTTTCCAAATTTGTCACACTGGTTAATGTACCTGCTTTCACTGTCTTCCTTCTTTCCCTTCCTCCCCAATGGAAGCCGCATACACTCTATACAGCACCGTTTCGCTTTGTACACGCTTATAATAAAGATGAAGACTTTGTTTGGGAGACGCAAAATTTAGTGTCACCCAAGTGTGGCGGGTGTACTTTGGGAGAAAGGGTATATTGTTGCGATTGCGCATCAACGTTATTCTTTCGCACTGGATACACCTTTTGTCGGTAAGCTAAAATTCGAAAACACATGTGGTCTCTCTACTGCGAGACGTAGAATATAGAGTTTGGAGCAATTTAGGTGCCGGGATGTCGTATACTGGATGATGACCAGACTAATCTCGCACCAATAATTTTCAAGGGGTCCACTCGCATGGGTATGTCAGTCGCTGCTGTGATGTCCAGTATCCCTTCACAGAAGACTACCGTTACTTGAGGAGCTAATGACACCGCCATCTCTTTCTCGTGCATGGGTCACGCCGTTGTCAGTACTTGCCACCACCGCTTACAACGCCAACGCGATTCCTGACGGTGGATTCATGATTCACTCGTGAGAGCGATGCTAAGTCATTGCGTGTAGAACATACAGTACCTTGTTCTTCTGTTAGGTTCTCTGCCTAATTTCGTTGATGCGAACACCTAAGAATGCATTGACATATAATAAGCTGTACATGCAGCTTAAAAGACCATTAACGCTCTCCAGGCTTATCATTGCTTTGCAAAGTTGCTTGCTTCTACTGATTTCCCATGTATTCTTTTTCCTAACGCCTCAAAATATCATGGTGCTGGACAAAGTCCAAAAATACGTCGACACTCTTCTCTGATTAACTGCTACTTGCTTTATTAAATTTCCAGCTCGCGGACGTGTGTAGAGTCTCTTTGTTGAAAGGGACGTATAAGTTAGAAAACTTACGTTGTACTTCTTGACGTAATACACGAATTGGTCGAACGCCAATCCGGGCTGAACTACGACGCTTGTGACTGCAATAGCGGCAGCTACAGCAACGAAAATGAAACCAGGCGCATAGGTTATGGGATACCAGGCAAGGAGAACGTCTTCAGGCAGATAACTCACAAGGGTTCTGAAACGATAGATAGAAATGATGGCCCACAATCAATGGTGCGGCAGTCTATGAAGGTTTATAGTGTTCAATAACTTCCACCACAGGAGGCCTCTTAAAGACCTATTGCTTGGATAGCACAATGGCGTGACTTCCTTCCAGAAGTTTTTCGTATAAATGACGTCAAGAACGTCGTCATGTCAAATCATCACACAACAACGTCGCTTAGTTAAACCTGTCCTGTCCCGCAGGTAGTGCAGCACAATGAAGGTTACGATTCAGAAAGCTTTAGGAAAAATCAGTGGACTAACAACGCCCAGTTAATGTAATGGATGTCACGTCAAAGCACAAAGCGTTGCTTATGACTTCCTTAGTGTTGTTAATAGGTAATGCCACTTTTTTTTCATATCCCTACAAACTGTTGCTGAACAATTACATTGATCCTTAGAAACACTGTCTACTTCTACGCCATTGCAAATCAGCGCAAAACAACATGTGAACTGAGGTTTGCATACAATGTAAATTTTAGTAAAGATTATAGTAACAGTGTAAGTAACACAGCAGCGCATCCCTTATTGAATAAATGCGCAACCTATGAATCACATGAACAAAACTCACGACACTTTACTGAAAAATTCCCCACGTCTGATGTTAGCTGCTGAGACAGCTACGGATATTTCACGCTGTCTTTTATTGTCCTCACGTGGTTAATAAATATTTTCCTTGTATTTTCCGGTATACTTCACCTGCTGTACAAATTGTAATGATAAATTTTTTTGTCATCTTTGAGCTCAAGTGTTCATTGGTGTGATTAAACGGTAATTGGGATATCAAGCAAGCACGCTAAATAGATCTTACTGCGCACTTGACCCAAACAATTTCGAGTGTTTTAATAACAATATATGCCACCCTAAGGTGTACTCGACAAGGCCTGCACAATTCTGACGATCGAGCAGTGTGAGTCAAGATGAGTCGCGGCTGAGAAGATTCAGGGAACATGAAAAACAAAGACGGTGTCGTGATAACTACTCATCTCTTCAACTCAATGTAATTTTACGCACAATTCGAAAATGCTGTGCTTTCACAATGTCGGGCTTATATTACCTTGCTAAAAAAATGGCCCCGTATCTGCATGTTACACCACAAATGTAGTCAAAAAACGATAGTTTTGCGTCTAAACAGAGTGAACAAAACGTTTATTTGATGTTACGCTGCAAGAAAATTGGTGAATGGTATTTTAAAGGCGCTGCGTTAAAGTGCCTCGAGCGTACAGCGTAGGCGAACCAGATCATCAAGTCACGTCAAACGTGAGACATGAGCGCTATCTGGCAGTTATCCTGAAAAACGGGGTGCGCGCCGTGCGCGCCCATCACTAAGGTGATAAGGTATAGAAGGCAAGGCGACGGGTAGAAGCCACCCCCATGTCATCTTAGCAAAGCGTGGGAAACGCTTCCCGTTTCATGCAAGCGTTGCATGGCCAGTGCAGCGTTATAAAGACTGCTATCCTAAAATTAGTTATGTATACCTTTTCTAGTGAAAAATACACGTACATAATATTGACGTGCTGTTATAGTGCCTCAGATATGCGCAATAACTGCGTTTTAATAGACGATTGCGCAAGTGTGAACGCTAAACCTTGAGCGATATTGGTGGGCGCTGAGGATGTGGTCAGCCGTTATGGAGTAATGTTTGGTCACTTTGGTGCCGTTTAGGGTACCGTTTAGTGTGGACAAAAAGCCAAATGTACAAACCAAAAGACAGACAAACAGACAGACCAAAATTTTTGCGTCGAAGGTCCCCAAGAAAGACTATCGTCTTTAAAAATAAATGCAGCTGTGAGCATCCGCTATATAGGTTCATAGCCAAATAGTAGTGATGAACAAATGTGTGGTGTTATAGGTTGTGAGCTAGAAAGTTATGATGAATTCTTTTTTGTTTACAAAGCAAGACATCTTGAGTGGTTGCTTCCTAGTGTAAACAACAGTTGTCCGTGCAAAAATAATGTATCGAACTTTCACACAATTTAAAATTTTTCGTCGTATGAACAGTTATTCGAAATAAACCTTTTTTGAGCCGTTACTGCAGCATGTGTTTTGTTGTAGTCCAGTTCATACATTCTGCAATACTTTATGCCAACAGATTATAGCAATTTCCATATTTCTCTTCTGTACGACTCTTGTCGTGTTTTTCGCCTTCCGTTCCGACATAAGAGAGAGCAAGAAATGCTACTTCATAGACTGCGGATGGGTGTTGCATACACGCGACCATACTTATCTCTTTCAGATCTGGAGTTTTATTTTTGTCAGACACATTCTTATTACGTATTTTACTAATTATGAAGGTCTGAGAAGACCATAAACGAAAAATTTAGTCAGTAGTGTAAGTATTTACCAATTTACAACCTTAACGTAAATTAGCTTATCATGGGCTTATATTCCAAAAATGACAAAAGTCGCAAACTTTTTTTTTCTGTAGTGTCCTAGAGTGCGCAAAATCTGAAAAAATGCAGTATTTAAAAGTTTGAAACTCCTAAAACAACTTCAGAACTTCAACCCGAAAGTGCCGCCTTCCCGCCTCTACTTGCCCACGTCGTCGTCACCAACGACCTCGGTCAAGATTCTACTTTTCTACTGCTCCATGCTCCGGAAAAATGAAACAGCGGTGATGTAGATCGCATTGTGGATAGTTTGATAGTTAAAGAAATACATCTGCAAGATTGAGCGGGTTTCACTACGTTTTCAAGGTTTTAAAAATTTTATGTGGTGTCGTTCATTTACGACACCAGGGCCGAAAGGGTTATGCATAATAGTACAAGAGCAAAATTATAACTGTAACTTGTGTATTACGCCAGAAACTATTAATCACATCCTGTGTGTGAGCCCTTTATACGCAGTTGAAAGAAAATCTCTTAAGTGCCTCACAGATGACCTAGACTGCCGACCCTTTTCGGAAAAGAAACTTTTGGGTGCTTGGGAACGTGTGGATCACGCTCAACGCAGTTTAAAGGGCCTGCTCGCATTTCTAAGCAAGACAGGTTTAGATTCCCGCCTTTAGAGAATCGGATAATGTAGCGACTTTTGTGCGCGTACTACACCGAACGAGACATAGATAGCGTGCAGGGACTTATTGTGCTGTACCACAATCACCCCTCATCATACCCTCCTCTTTATTTCCCTTTTCCTCTTACCCCCGTGTGGAGTAGCAGGCCAAAAACCCGCTTTCAAACCTGAACTCTCCTCCTTCTTCTCATTAAACACCTTCTTCTTCTTTTTCTACTCCCCATAAGTGGCGGAGGGTACAATGAAGCTGCAAACATTTTGGGATGCAACGTTGAACTGAAGGTTGCCAGTTTGTAACCTGTAAGAACTCATTGGTTAGTGCAACTCTATCAGAAATAATATACTTTCACGAAATGAACGACACGGTTCCCGCGTAGTTAGGCTCAATTCGCAATCATCAAGCTATGTCCTAGCCGAATCTTCTGGTGAAAATCACCCCCATATCCACGAAGTGAATGATATTGGAGGAGCTTTCTCATAGGTGAATGGGAAAGTTCTTGCGAGACCATTTCTGTAGGTAGGCCTGTTAACGAGGCGGCACATGATGTGTACGTCGAAGCAGCGTTGTTGGGCACGTTTAATGCCGGCACTGTACTGTTGGCCACTCCGATTGGCACGTTAAGCACTTGCCCCTTTATGCCATACTGGCCACTGCCGTGAGTTAAATCCTTAACCTTCTCGAATGACAGATGTCAAGATATCAGGCGTTCTTCAACGAGGTTGAGATCAGGCAGGTGAAGGGGCTTGGGAGGATATAAACAGGCGTGCGTAACAATCACCCTGGTTGTTCGCCACGTGTTGCTTTGCCTACGAAACGACGCTCACTCTGCTGGCCTGTCCGATAGAGTTTTTTCTTCTCCTCTAGTCTCGGACACTGCGCACGTCCACACGCGAGCAAAAAACACACCACTGAAATCCGCTCTTTTCCTCTCTCTTCCACATTTCTTTCTCTCGTTTACTATTTTTCCCTCAAGTGGCGTTGTTGAGGTGACCTCCTGAGAGAGATAAAGTTACGCTGCCACTTTTTTCACCTCCCTTTTTTTTGAGGCCACCTCTAGGCAGGCAGTCCGCGGACCATCGAAAACCAACGACATGAGTGATGGCGCGCCATCGAGTGAATATTGCTGAAATCGCTGGAGAGACTACCTTGAGCAAGACCTCAGAAGTCTACACACTGGCAACACTAGTGTACTTGCCGGCCACCGCCAAAGGACAAACCGCGAGCAAAAAAAGCAAGTCCCTAAATGTAATTTTCGTACTAGTTGCTCTCTGCGCTGAAGTTCATGAGCATCATCATTTTCTCCAAATTTTACAGAACGTTTCCAAACGACATTATGACCCACTGAAAGCTAGGTAAGCTCTGGGCTGCTGCATCACACGTGCACCAGGTGACGCAGCGGCTATGCTTGTGGTTCTTTCACCTTCTAAAGGTGTCTGCTGCAGGGGCACTTCTTCTAGACTGCTACTAGCTCAATAGTCCGGGGTCGGTGCTTGTAGTATCGTTTATACAGAGAACCTATATTTCGTGCATCAAAACTCACAGAACAATGAGTGCAGCTGAATAGTTGGTTGCCTTAAGATAATAATCTAGGTATATAACGCGTCGTCTTACAATGCATCGGCAAGGGGGCAATTTTCTTGGGCTGCACGCGTGCCTATGTACTAGTATGTTGACATTCCATAGACAAACTGAATAAAGAAATAAATTTCCGGGTGTACCGATAAACTTAGGCGAGGCTTGGGCAGACAAATGTGTATCAAAGCAATAACGTTCAGCAAAGCCGCATCCTAATGAAACAGAAAAATTAAAAGTGCGTGTTTGTACTGACGTAGCAAATATCATCACTAAAATCTATTTTTAGCAGCGACCTTCGCTTGCCAGCTACAGGCTGTTACGTTACTTGGTTCTAGTAGGAGGCTTCATTATTGAATCAGACGACTCCATTTCAGTTAAATACAAGAATACTCGTTCGTGCGTTCACACTTCGCTGCACAATGAAAAATCCCAGGGGTCATAACTTGCCGTATTATACCACTGTGACGTGCCCCATAGGCTACTAATATCGTAGACTTCGCACTTGAGACGTCGGAACAGCGAAAGCAGTATATAGCAAAGAGAAACGCAATACCATCAGCTGTTGTGTCGCGAGTGATCTACATTGGCTAACCTATCAGTTACGTCATTCTCAGTGCCATACCTAAGCATGCGCGCCATTGGCTGTGTTGTGAGCGACGTCGTCCATCTCTTCGCAGCAGTGGCTCGCAACACGCCCGCATCAGTTTTTTTTTGGAACCTTCTACGTGAGTCTGCAACGGACAACTCTAGAAGAGCGTCAATAAGAGAAACGCGAAAGAGATTGCATTCGTGAGGACGATGGTGCAGTCCCAGCACAAAACCAGAGCGGGGGGGCCGAACGCCGGCGGCAACTGCGCACTGATAATTGGGCAGCCTTCCAAGCCTTGCTAAATTGCGAACGGGAATGCAAGGGCCGATTACGGATGAACTCTGCAAATTATGCCATGGAGGTAGTTCCTGATCTCAAACGCTTGCAACAACTCGACGCCAAACAATGAATGTGTTACTCTTGAAGAAAGGAAAAAATCACAGCATATTCACAAAGTGAATGAAGACGAGCGGGACGAAGCGCTGGAGGGTTTCATTGCTATACTGTGAGCCATCCGCAAAATTTGCCCACTGCGCCATCAAGTACGTGACAAACACTATATATATATATATATATATATATATATATATATATATATATATATATATATATATATATATATATATATATATATATGCCTGACGAAGGCCGTGCCACGGCCGAAACGTAGAGTAACTCCTTTATTCTTAATTAATTATATTCGCACCAGACCCACAGAATTTCTTTTTTGAATCATATATATATATATATATATATATATATATATATATGATTCAAAAAAGAAATATATATATATATATATATATATATATATATATATATATATATATATATATGGTAAAAGAAGAGGTCGACAAACGTGCGAAAACACAAGTTTTACTAACGTAAGTGGTAGCTATACGTCGCTTCCGTACCCCATTCATTATATCGACCTTGTGGTCAGAGAAATGGTGCATCGGTGATGGGGCGTTGTAGATGTTTGCAAGAAGGAAGTAGTAGGCAGTTTGCAAAGGTGCAGCTGTAGGCAGTACCGCTCACGGAGGATTTGATTGATTTATTTGTGGGGCTTAACGTCCCAAAACTACCATATGATTATGAGAGACGCCGTAGTGAAAGGCTCCGGAAATTTTGACCACCTGGGGTTCTTTAACGTGCACCCAAATCTGAGCACACGGGCCTACGACATTTCCCACTCCGTCGGAAATGCAGCCGCCACAGCCGGGATTTGAGCCCATGACCTGCGGGTCAGCAGCCGAGTACTTTAGCCACTAGACCACTGCGGCGGGGCGCTCACGGACGATGTACTGCAGGGCAGTGACGACGTGATTATCGACGTGTACGGTGATGTCGGCGGAAACAGTCTTATGACTTTCGGAAACGACTGGAAAGTCAGAACGGTCGTCGTCGGGTCTTTGCGTCGAAGGAGGCTCTTTGACAGTTCGTTGGGACGCGGCTTCACCCCCAGGAGCCGCGGTTTCTAGTTTCCCCTGTGGGGACTCGGTGACCGGCCTCTGAAAGGAGCATAAGATGACGAAGGAATGCTAGGTGACGTGGGGCGGTGAGGTGATGGTGATCGTGATTGGGGGCGTTGACCAAGGCGAGGAGCTTGCTGGCCTGTAAGGTACGCTTCGATGTCGCGAGGACGCTCACCGTAACGCGGGCACCGAGCATCAGGGTGAAAGCCACGGAGACCAAGTTGGCGGTACTGGCAGTTACGGTATACGTGACCCGCTTCGCCACAGTGGTAGCAGAGTGGACGGTTATCGGACGTACGCCACACGCTGGCCTTTGTGGCGTTCTGCCGCGATCCAGACGGACGATAAGTTGGCACACTCGGAAACCTTGAGGCGGGTGGCGGAGTCGATGAGGTGCCCTGGAATCGATGGCTAGCCTGATCCATTCTCCCCATGGTGGGATCAGGGCCATGTGGTGCAGGAGATCGCAGAGCCGCCGCATAAGTCAGCACAGGGGCCTCAGGCCTCGTTGGTGCGAGTGGGGTGACGACCTGTCGGATCTCATTTCGGATTAGGTCTGTGAGATCACTTACGGGTGGTTGGGGTCCCAATGCTTGGAGTTGGCGCAGCTCGTCCCGCACGACGCTTCTTATGAACTCAGCGAGGGCATGCCTCTCGCTGCCGGCCCCGATAAAGCATACAGCAGGGGTCACGTCGTGGCGTTCATACTGTGACGACCTATACTGGAGGGTACGTTCCATTGTGGTTGCCTCATTTATGAACTCTGCCACAGTCGTCGGTGGATTGCGCACGAGTCCAGCGAAGAGCTGCTCTTTTACCCCACGCATTAAATGCCGCACCTTCTTTTCCTCGGACATTGCAGGGTCAGCGCGCTTGAAGAGTCGAAGCATGTCCTCGACAAACATCGAAACTCTCTCGTTGGGTCGTTGGTTCCGAGATGAGATTGCCTGCTCCGCTCTCTCTTTCCTTTCAGTGCTGCGGTACGCATCACGAAACTGTCGGCTGAACTCATGCCACGTCACAAAGCAACCCTCGTGATTCTCGTACCACGTTTTGGCAGAGTCTTCTAACGCAAAGTAAACTCTCCGCAGCTTGCGAGCTTCATCCCATTCGTTGATGTTGGCAACTCGATTGAAGTGGTCAAGCCAGTCGTCAACATCTTCATAAATGTCTCCATGGAATGAGCGAGGTGTTTGTGGCGCATAAAAAACATGCGGGAGAAAAGAATAGGCGTCGTTGGTTTGACTCGCCTGGTTGGTAGTTGAAGTTGCCATCTCGTCTTGAGAGAGGGGACCGTACTCGGGAGATAGTCCTCGCAGGCGGCGACTGCTTCTTGCCGTGGGAGCTGTAGCTGTCTCCAAGTAGCTCGGTGTGTCGGCTGAAAATCTGCAGCCGAGGCGCATTTACCCAGCACCTCCACCAGTGCCACGAACGTAATCACAGACAGCGACGAAACGACGTCTTGCTTGCCCTAAGACCAGGATGCAAAAGCCCTCTTCTTTCTTCACTTCTGAAGGAGTCCACCTACAGTTGATGGCTCATACCCATTACCTGTGACAATATATATATGTGTGACGCTACGATGAATGGGAGACGTGGCCTGGCTCATTCTATATATATATATATATATATATATATATATATATATATATATATATATATATATATATATATATATATGTGTGTGTGTGTGTGTGTGTGTGTGTGTATGACGCTACGATGAATGGGAGACGTGGCCTGGCTCATACGCCATGTTTATTCCAAAGCACTTCTTCCTCATCAACCTCTCCTAACCATCCCTGCCTTCTTACGTCACAGGATTCCCCCTCCCCCCAAAAAATGGCACCGGTTATAAACTACAACAAATTGAAGAACATAATAAAGAAAATAATGGCCAAATTCACAGTTTCACGTCCCGACGGGGTTCCTCAATCTCACTTATTCTTCAATGCCGATTCAGCAATCCGGTGATTTTTATGATGACGCCATGTTTATTCCAAAGCACTTCTTCCTCATCAACCTCTCCTAACCATCCCTGCCTTCTTACGTCACAGGATTCCCCCTCCCCCCGAAAAATGGCACCGGTTATAAACTACAACAAATTGAAGAACAGAATAAACAAAGTAATGGCCAAATTCACAGTTTCACGTTCCGACGGGGTTCCCCAATCTCACTAATTCTTCAATGCCGTGTTATGACCGTCGTCAGCAGGCGCCATGCTGTCGCTGAGAAGCGTAGCCGGGCAGCATTCCCACGCCTGGAACTCCAGTTTTCTCGGAACCAGCGTCCAGAGCTGACGGGGTAGCGGCGCTCTTTTAATCCTCAAACAAGTAGCCGACTCGCCGGATGCCTATGCCCGCCAGGTATTGTCCCTGCTAGCCGGCGGATGAGACGTCATGTCACCACGAAGCTGTAAGCCGTTCCAGAGGGGACAACAAAGACAGCGTATTCCTTTGAAGAAACGGCGACCGCCGCCACAAAGTGCCCTGCTAATTGAGCGGACAGATTGGCGGACCGTTTGATGTCTGCTGTCCGAAGCTTGGGACCCCTCGACCAGCGACATACACGACGAGCAAGAGCCTCTCTGGCGCCACCTTTCAGTGCAGTGATCTTGACTCAAAATTGGATGTTCACGCGCGCCGTGCATGCTCGTACCCCTCACCTGTTGTGAGTGTGTGTGATTGGTGTTCCACTGAAGAAGGAGGAGCCCGACAGGGCTTATAACGGCGCCGCAGAGTGCAGGACGTCGCTCTGAACCAAGTATAGGTTGAACCACCACGTTTGTAATTTGTGAGGGCTCTGAACCAAGTAAAGGTTCAACCACCACGTTCGTAGTTTGTGAAGGCTCTGAACTGTGTAGCGGTTTAACCACCACGTTCGTGGTTTGCGAACTCTTAACCTCATGCTGTAAATATTTGTAAATAGTGCCATAAACCTGTTTGTTTTTCGTATCCCCATCTCGTAAGCGTTCGTTTCCTCAACCCGAAGCTACACCACGCTACCACAAGAGACCGGGCTTTGCTTTCGTATCCTCCAGCGACCTTCCTTCCTTCCGACCCGCAACCACGGGTGATCAACGGTGGGATCGCAACAACTGGTTGGCAGAGGTGGGATACGACGCAGCACCCCGAGTCACCACAACTGGTTGCCAGCGGTGGGATCACAACAGCCGATTCAGCAATCAGGTGATTTTTATGATGACTCTGGCGGACGAGCTTGACTGTTGCGTTCTGGACACAGTGCGCTACTCATGGATTCTGACAATACTGCTTGAAGTGTTCTGAGGACTAAGCAAGGTTGGAATGCATTGTTGCATCGGCGGCTCGTTTCTCGTCCGGGTTGTATTTTTTGCCGTGAATGGTGCAATTCCGGGTGCTTCTTTCTTTCGTTCTTTTTGACAGACTCTAACGAAGGGCCTGAGTGCTTGCGGTGTGCAAGCAGTGCTTCCGCGTCTTTCTCGGCGTTTTCTGTGGTGGTGCAGTCGGTGTAATAGCAAGTGCAGGGAGTGTCTGTGGTGGCTTTTTTTTTTGTTCGAAAGTGCCTGACATCTTGAATTAGAGATATTAGTTTCCGATGTTCTTCGATTGGAGAATGCGTTTTCGTCGAATTTTGCGTTCGTCGATGCCCTCGTTGCAGTCTCTCTCGTTGTAGCATGAGTTTGTGAAATGGACTTTGCTTGCTTTGCTGAGTCTGCTCAGGAGATGGCTGTAGTGGCGCCCCTTCCGGAATGAGGCAATCATTTCCTTCGGTGTTTTTTGCGTCCTGTAGACAACTGATGAATGGCGAACTGGTGTCTTGCTTGTCGGGCTTAGTTGGTAATGTGTCATCAATGCTAGCATGCTCTCCAGGGGCTTCGGTGACGGGGTTCATTACGGGCGCTTCAAAAAGACAACTGTATATGAGGTTTGATTTATCATGCACTTCTGAATTTGTTCTATTTATGAATTGGTGAGGCCTGCATGTGGGCACCACAGGTGACCCGACATTACTAGGTTTAAACTGAAGATTTTGCAAGTCTGCGGTGCCGTAAAAATGACGCAATTCTCTTCAGGGGCTTCTTTTTCGCTGTTTACTGCGAGTAGTTCTTGCGCCTGGTAGCGTGCGACGTTCGATGCGTCTGAGCCTTCTGTTTTGTTTGGACTCTCGAGGGTTTCTGCACCGGACGGTGATGCATGAAACCGCACGGAAGAAGAATGGCTTGACAGGGTATTTTTCCAATGCGCCAGGTCATCTACCATGAATACGGCAATCTTATAAGGCGAGTGGTGAGCGTAGAGCGCTTAAGGAACCTCGTGACGAAATCCCAGCTGGTGGACCACGTATGCGAGACGAAGAGTGAAGGGCATCAGATGGTTGAGCAACGTCTGGTATCATATGCTGAAACGATGACTTCAGAAATTCCTACTTTCGCGCAGAAGGGCGGCGCGCTTGACGGTTGGGTTTTTCGCAATATGCGCATGGCCTTCTGTTAGTAAACTAATGTGCCACTTCATCTTGGGGCAGTTGTTGATTCCCGCTTGGCTTTCGAATGGTTAAGAACTGAAATAGACGATAGTGTGCGGTTGTCTTTAGATAGTTGGCAATGAGTAGGTCTTGGTCATAGTCCTTAAAACGGGTAATTATCTCTTTTTTGATTTTTTGCCATGACTCGTCGTTCTCGAATATGTGGATTAGGTAAAATTTAAATGCCTCACTACTGACGTAGTCGCTGAAGTTCGTAACCATCTCCCATTCTGACCACGATGCAGCGGCAGCATGGAGCTCGAACAGGTCGAACCAGTCCTGTACAGGTCCATGGTCCGCTGCTCCGGTGTACTTGGGGATGGGAAGGTCAGTAGATGGTTCTGTCATGATGCTGGTAATTTCATGCGCCTGAGATGACCTCTTCTGTGGTCGAATTGCTGTTGAGGCGTACTGCCGGTGGCTTCGTGAATGATGTGTGGCCTGGCTCATACGCCATGTTTATTCCAAAAAAGCACTTCTTCCTCATCTACCTCTCCATACCATCCCTGCCTTCTTACGTCACACAAACACACACTTACACACACACACAAACACACACACACACACACACACATATATATATATATATATATATATATATATATATATATGTGTGTGTGTGTGATTCTAATACTCGTAAGTGGTAGCTATACGTCGCTTCCGTACCCCATTCATTATATCGACCTTGTGGTCAGAGAAACGGTGGATTTGTGATGGGGCGTTGTAGATGTTTGCAAGGAGGAAGTAGTAGGCAGTTTGCAAAGGTGGAGCTGTAGGCAGTCCCATACAAACAAGGAATGGACACAGTGGGACAATCTATGGTTGTTTCACGCGCACCCAGATAGAAGTACATAACAATCTTGCTTTTTACATTGACCGCTTCTGAACAGTATTTGCTTTATGTCCGGTGAATTGTCGGATTGGTGATGGGACTTAGTGGGGTGTTTTCCGAGATGGAGTAGTGGGCAGTTGGTAAAGGTGGTCCCCTATATACATGCAAAGTCCCACCACGGTGATCAAGTGGCTAAGGTACTCGGCTGCTGACCCGCAGGTCTCGGGATTCAATCTCGGCTGCGATGGCTGAATTTCCGATGGACGCGGAAATGTTCTACGCCCGTGTGCTCAGATTTGGGTGCACGTTAAAAAATTTCAAGTGGTCGAAATTTCCAGATATCTTCACTACAATGTGTCTCATAATCATATAGTGGCTTTCGGACGGTAAACCCGACATATAAATGAATGCATACAAACAAGGGAAGGACCGACCGGCGCCTTTAGGAGCTTCGCCCTTAAAAAGGCAACCTATAGATGACACCGCGCAGTGACTACGCCTAACAAATGGCATTACGGCGTCAGCGTGATGATTGCCGGAACGCATTCGTGGGGTGCACGCCCGCTTACGGCGGGAGTTTCTCCGGCGGCACTTTGGCTTTAGCTGCGACCTTTGTTACCGTCCGTGGTTCGAGAAGAACCACTGTGTTAAACGCATTGCGAAACACATATCGCCACTAAATAAACTTATTCATCTCCGTGACAATGCGGGGCGCAGTGTGCGGCTTGTGCTATAAACTGGTATAAACAATGTGGTAAACTGATGCCAAATGTGTTTTAGGGGCAAAGCTTTAAAAGGTGTTGGTCTGTCTATTCCTTGTCTGTATTGTAGTCTTTTATTATGCGCTTCATCTTTATCTGGACAGCAGTCACTCATCCTCACCTGCTTTGGCTGACAGTCATCATCGCCTTCGAACCTGCGCTTCATCTTTGGGTTCATTGAGCTTGTTCGCTTCCAAAATCACGGCCAATAAACCTGTGTAGGGAACTATGCGAACGACGACGAAGCAGCATGAAACGGCAAGCCACGGCGTTGGTGCACGCGCTCGACCCGAGCTTGCGTTTGTTTTGTATTTTCGGCCTGTTGGCGTTCCTCGCTCTTCTGGCGTTCCTCGGCCTTCCAGTCGGTCTGTACTTAAATAAACTGCGTGACATCTGGTGGAGGTGTGTGGACTCCCGTACAAACCTGGAACTTCGCTCCCGTACGCTTCCCCCTCTACGCGACACGAACATGGCCACCGAGACGCCTCTTCAGGTGGGACCTTCGACCGTCCATGTCACTTGCGGTGCCGTGTATCCTCAACGAGACCCTCCTATCTTCACGGGCTCCACTGAGTCGGACGTCGAAGATTGGTTGGCGAGGTACGACAAAGTCGGCGCAAGTAACAAATGGGACGACCCAAGTAAGCTGGGCTACGTCACATTCTATCTTGCGGACACGGCGCAACTGTGGTTTAATAACCACGCAGCCGACATTACTACGTGGTCTGCATTCAAGACGGCTATTACGGACGTCTTTGGACGGCCTGCAGCACGCAAGCTTCAAGCCGAGCATCGTTTACGTCACCGTGCGCAGCAACCAGGTGAGACCTACACGGGCTACATTGAAGATGTGTTGCATCTATGCAACCGCATCAACTCTACCATGCCTGAGGAAGAAAAAATCCGCCACATATTGAAAGGCATTGACGACGGCGCCTTTCAGATGTTGCTCGCGAGAAATCCCCCTACAATTGCGGTCCTCGTTTCTCTCTGTCAAAGCTTCGATGAATTGCGTAGGCAGCGCGCAATTGCTCGTCAAGCCGTCACGACGCCAGACACGCTCGCAAGCTTGCACCTACCTGCCCATCCTACCGAGCAGCAGCCGCTGCTTTCGACAATCAAGGACTTCGTCCGCGAAGAGGTTGCGCGCCAGCTGTCACTACTGCCACTGACACATGAGCCCACGCAAGCTTTGGCACCGGACCTCCAAAACGTCATTCGGACCCAAGTCGCTGAAGCCCTTCCGCCGGTGCATCAGCAACCACCAGTCACTACGCCTCTCACGTACGCCGCCGTCGCTGCTCGTCCTACGCAACAGCGTATGCCATATGCTCAACCTGCCACGCCACCCTATGTCGTGCCTACAACCCCAATTGCTGCGCCGTATCCCTACGCGAGATCTTCAGCTCCATTTTACCGTCGCTCAGACGCTTGGCGGACGCCGGATAATAGGCCCATCTGTTTCGCCTGTGGTATCGCTGGACACGTCGCCCGCCACTGTCGCCGAGATCCCCCTCCAGTCGACACCATGGGCAGGCCAATTGCGTCTTCGTCTAGGACGCCATCAAGGTACACCACTGACGGTCCTCGACCCTACGCAAACCATCGGTCACCATCGCCCCGACGACGCTCCTTGTCACCTATGCGTCGCCGACCTGCTACGGAAGAGGGAAACTGATCGCTGCAGCTCCGGAGGCAACAGCTGCATACAATTCGAACTGCTTAAGGCCTCCATCTTTCTCGCCGCAAAACGTTATTGACGTCAATGTTGAGGGGACCGCCGCACAAGCGCTAATCGACACAGGGGCCGCCGTTTCCATAATCTGTGAGACCTTATGCCGCAAGTTGAAAAAGGTGACGACGCCTCTTTCGGGCCTGATGCTCCACACGGCCAACTCGCAGTGCATAGAACCTACATCTGTGTGCACTGCACGTGTCATCATCCAAGGCGAACTTTATGCCATTGAATTTTTTGTGTTGGCATCATGCTCCCACGAAGTCATTCTTGGATGGGACTTTCTTTCGCGTCATCGGGCCATCATAGATTGCTCACGTGCAGAAGTTGCCCTTACACCGCTGCCAACCTCTTGTTTGGTGGATTCTCTTCCTGAACCTTACAAACTTGTCGTTGTTGCAGACACGCAAATAGCACCGAGAACATCCACCCTTGTAGCACTGACCTGCACGGCCGCTCCTGCCGGAACTGTTTTGTTCACCCCGTCTGACGTATTTACCCGCCGCCGTAGCCTACACCTGCCCTTTGCCGTACTCACCATGGAATCCGGTGCTACCGCCATGCTCGTCGCGAACTCGCTATCGTCGCCAGTTACCTTACTTCGCGGAGAATGTTTGGGTAACATACAAGACGTTGACCTCTTGCGCCCTCTAGAGTTCGCCGAACACGCACCTCACCCTCAGCTCAATGCTATGACGCCACCTGTGGCCACACTGCCCGCGCCAGACTCATTCCAGCCCTCTGTTGCCGCTGAGCTATCGCCGACACAAAGAAGGGAACTCTTGTCCCTTCTTCGAGACTTCCGTTCTGCCTTCGATTGCGCTCAACCATCTTTGGGTCGCACAGCGAACATCACGCACCACATTGACACCGGTACTCATGCTCCTTTACGCCAACGACCATATCGAGTTTCAGCGGAAGAGCGCCGTATTATCAACGAACAAGTCGACGATATGCTCAAGCGTGGTGTCATCCAGCCATCGCAGAGCCCTTGGTCGTCCCCTGTTGTACTTGTGCGCAAAAAGGATGGGTCTATCCGATTCTGTGTCGACTACCGCCGGCTCAATAAGATAACTCGGAAGGATGTGTACCCGTTGCCACGCATCGACGACGCTCTCGATTGCTTGCAAGGGGCAGAATATTTCTCCTCTTTAGATTTACGCTCAGGGTATTGGCAAGTTCCAATGGCTGATCCTGACCGATCGAAGACTGCATTTGTAACACCTGATGGGCTGTATGAGTTTAACGTCATGCCGTTTGGACTCTGCAACGCCCCAGCTACCTTCGAACGGATGATGGACACCATCCTTCGCGGCTACAAGTGGAACACGTGCCTTTGCTACCTAGACGAAATCGTCGTTTTTTCTCGCGACTTTTCAACTCACCTTGTTCGTCTTCGTGCTATTCTCACGTGTCTCACCTCTGCTGGCCTTCAACTTAACATCAAGAAGTGCCATTTTGCCGCACGTCAGCTCACTATACTGGGTCACGTTGTCTGCAAAGAGGGTGTGCTCCCGGATCCGGCGAAACTCCGCGCCGTGGCCGACTATCCGAAGCCCAATTCCATCAAGACGCTTCGAAGTTTTATCGGCCTGTGCTCATACTTTCGTCGATTTGTGCGCAACTTCTCTTCCATCATCGCGCCTCTTACCAACCTGTTGACAACTTCCAAAGGCATTTCTGCTTGGTCAAAAGAGTGCGACGAATCCTTCACCACGCTTCGGCGGTTATTACTATCACCTCCAATACTACGTCATTTTGACCCTGATGCGCCTACGGAGGTCCACACCGACGCCAGTGGCGTCGGTCTTGGTGCTGTATTGGCTCAACGAAAACCAGGGTACCAAGAATACGTTGTCGCTTACGCGAGTCGAACCCTCAAGAAAGCCGAGTGTAATTATTCCGTCACGGAAAAAGAGTGCCTCGCAATTGTCTGGGCTTTGACGAAGTTCCGCCCATACCTTTATGGCCGCCCTTTCGAAGTCGTCACGGACCACCACGCTCTATGCTGGCTATCATCGCTCAAAGACCCGTCGGGGCGCCTTGGTCGTTGGGCGCTTCGCCTACAGGAATACGACATTCGTGTTGTATACCGATCCGGCCGCAAGCACTCTGACGCTGATGCCCTATCCCGCTCGCCGCTACCGGCTGACCCAACCCCCTCGTCACCTTCTTCAGCGGTCATAACACCAATCGACTTCACAGACATGGCATCGGAACAACGCAAAGATGTGTGGATTTCCCAACTCCTCGCCTTTCTGACTGATCCGTTAGCTAATTTGGTCTCAAGAACTATCCGCCGTCAAGCCACACATTTCGCTATTCGAGACGACCTACTCTATCGGCGGAATTACACGCCTGAAGGTCGGAAGTGGCTGTTAGTGATACCCAACCACATGCGCTCGGAAATCTGTACTGCTTTCCACAACGACCCGCAAAGCGCTCACGCTGGCGCTCTCAAAACGTACAACCGTTTACGTCAGCGGTACTACTGGCGCGGCATGTACACATTTGTCCGCAAGTACGTACGTGCTTGTACTGCATGCCAGCGACGTAAAGTCCCACCTCAACGCCCTGCCGGTACACTTCAGCCTCTGCCTTGTCCAGCGCGTCCGTTTGACCGCGTCGGTATCGACTTATACGGACCACTTCCCACATCGTCTTCTGGAAATAGGTGGATAATTGTCGGCGTGGACCACCTCACGCGTTACGCGGAGACGGCAGCACTACCCGCAGCCTCCGCGAGGGAAGTTGCGTTTTTCATCCTGCGCAACTTTGTTCTTCGCCATGGTGCTTCCCGCGAACTTTTGAGCGACCGGGGGCGTGTTTTCTTGTCTGACGCCATTCAAGCGTTGCTCGCTCAGTGCAACATGGTTCATCGCATGACGACAGCATATCACCCGCAGACGAATGGCCTCACAGAACGATTCAATCGCACTCTCGGTGATATGTTGACGATGTACACAGCTTCAGACCAGACCAATTGGGACACTGTCCTTCCATTCGTCACGTATGCGTATAACACCGCTACGCACGCGACAACAGGGTTCTCCCCTTTCTTTCTGTTGTACGGACGGGAACCATCATGCACGCTGGACACTATCCTCCCATACACGCCCGACTCCTCTGAGTACACTGCAATTTCTGATGTTGCCAGGTACGCAGAAGATTGCAGACGATTAGCCCGTTCACTGACAACCGAGAACCAAGGCCACCAGAAGCTACGGCATGACACCGACCGAAATCTCTCTACTTTCACGACTGGTGCTCTCGTTTGGCTCTGGATTCCACCGAGCACTCCTGGCCTTTCGTCCAAATTACTGGCACGATACCACGGGCCCTACCGCATTCTCGCCCGTACGTCACCAGTCAATTATGAGATTGAGCCTTTGACACAGTCTCATGACTTACGCCGTCGTGGCCGAGAAATTGTGCATGTGAGTCGCCTGAAGCCGTATTACGACCCCGCTATAGTGACTACGCCTTAAGTCGCCAGGTTGGCTACGCTATTCACCGGGGGCCAATGTAGGGAACTATGCGAACGACGACGAAGCAGCATGAAACGGCAAGCCACAGCGTTGGTGCACGCGCTCGACCCGAGCTTGCGTTTGTTTTGTATTTTCGGCCTGTTGGCGTTCCTCGCTCTTCTGGCGTTCCTCGGCCTTCCAGTCGGTCTGTACTTAAATAAACTGCGTGACACCTGTTACAACCAAGTCGTCATACGCGGTGGAGGTGGATTGACGATCGCCGGTCCTCTCCTCAAATGACTAACCACTCTAGCTCCGTTCAGGCTGCCGTTTGGACCCTCAGTCTTTCAACATGCCTCAGAGTGAGTGCGTGGACCCCTTTCTGCTCCCATGCCTACAACGCAGGCCCCTTCTCTTTACATTGTCAACCACCAGTGTGAACCTCCGATCTTTGCTGGTCTCCGCGGCGAAGATATGGAGGAATGGCATGATAACTGCAAGCGAATAAGCGCTGCTAATCACTAGGACGACTTTAACAAGCAACGACGAGTCTCGCTTTACCTCATGTGTGGTGCCAAGGCATGGTTCTAGAACCATGAGATTGACTTCGCTGACTGGCCTGGCTTCAAGTGGCAGCTTTGCCAAGTATTCAATACACTTGCCGTTCTATCCGCTCTCACGAAGAGGACGCTAGATACTTGCCAACAAGATCCCGGTTCATCGTATACCTCTTAGATCGAGGATGTCCTTGCGCTCAGCCGGCGCGTCAATTCCTCGATGTCCAAGCCGGACAAACTGCTTAACATTCTGAAGGACATCGGAAGCATTGCCTAAATGCCCTTGTTGTTCAGAATGCTTGCACTGTCCCTGACATCATGCCTACGTGTCAGCATTTTGATGAACCTCATTTTGTTCGCCTGTAGTCGAGCAATAGCAAACACCGTCTACCAGACTGGGACCTGTTTGACAAAATGCGGGAGATAATACGCGAAGAACTCCAATCCTTAGGTTTCTCACCAATTTCCACATCTGTCACACAGCCTTCAGGTATGGCCTTTCGTGACATCATAAGAAAGGAGCTAACAACATTCACCAGCCCAGCACACGTACAGCCACTTCCGTCCAGCCCGCCAACGTACGCGCTAGTTGCGGCCACGCCTCCTCGCAACGTAAACTCTACGATGCCACTGCCATTGTTTGTTTCGGTTGCTGCTGCACCACTGGTACACTTCCGGTCAATGCTGCCCAAATCTTCATCTGCCCTACTGAGTGTGCTAGCTTCCGGCACGCCGAACGCCCTCTACTACCCGTCTTGCCACCCTTCTCGCCCAACATGCTTTTAATGTGAATACCGCGACCATATACAACTCTTCTGCCACAAGCGCCCGCAACACGAGCATAAGAGATACGACATACGCGAATGCCACCTTTAAAGTGGGGATTCTTACGCCTGACGTTATTTATCTGGACAGCAGCGGTTGCCATCTCCGCCCGCATCGACTGAGATGCGGAAAACTTACTGTTCAAACTGACGCCGATCGCTTTCGCTCTTTTATCGCTCCTCCTCTCCTCTACGGCCAGTCTTGATTACCACTGACAACCGCTCGGAAAACTGAGAGATGCAGTTTTCGGAGAAGAAACTTCATGTAACAGTAGAACTGATATTTTTTTCAGCACGTCTATTCAACATCGTTTCTGTTATGGTAGAAGGAGTTCGCGTAGATGCTTTGGTGGACAGCGGTGCTACAGTTTCTGTGATCAGATATGACCTGTACAAATGCCTAAAAAAGTAATAACACCTTATACTGGACCCACTGTAGTAGAAACCCAGGGTAATACTATCCGCCCTTTTGCTCTTTGTACTGCTCGTGTTTTTACCGACGACATGCTTCATTGCAATCAGTTCACTGTGCTTACCCCGTGCTCTCACTGGCTAATTCTAGCATGGGACTTCCTATCTTCTTCATCGGATGTCACATGTTGTGGTGAATGGATTCTGCACCTTACCAATGTGCACTCCATGCCCGATGAAGTCGCCTACACGCCATGATGAATCTTCTACACGCCATCTACATGTTCGCTCCCGAAGATCTTGAACTACCGCCACATGAAGAGCGGATTGCGACCCTGACCTCTAAGGACATCGACCAGGGGGACATATTGCTGTCACCTTTGTCAACTTGCATCGCTAAAGGCATCGTCCTTGCGTATTGCTTGGTGCGCTTTCACCATGGCTCCGCGATGGTCATTGCTATGAATGTAACATCGGTGAAAGTTCTCCCTCCAGATGGCACTGCAGTAGCCTGTGTTGTAGGTGCCGAGCTTGTCAGCGTCGCACCACTTAAACCTGCCTCTGAGGAAGAACCAGGCTTACTCTACAACGAGTAAGCCTGGTTTTCCTCTCCCTTCACAGCCCTTATCAGTGATGACCTAACAACTGTGCTGGCGCAGCAGTTGCTTGTTTTGTAAACAAAACACGCCGATTTTTTGACGCCTGCTCCTTGACGTTGGGTCGAACTACCACTGCAGCGCATCGAATTCAGAGCGATGCAACATCTATTGTGCATCGCCGCCCATACCATGTGTCTCCGTGCGCTTTTGCGTCGAGTACCGGGCAATTAACAAGATCACACGCAAGGACGTATACCCCATGCCACGCATCAACGACGCCCTTGATTCACTGCCAGGCACCGAGTGCTTTTCAAGCCTTGATTTGCGTTCGGGTTATTGGTAAATCTCCATCCACGGTGACGATAAAGAAAAAAACGCCATTTGCAACGCCCGACGGCGTATACAAATTTAATGCGATTCCTTTCAGGCTCTGCAATGCGCCGGCGACGCTTGAACGTACGATAGACACTGTCCTGCGTGGTCTGAAATGGAAGACTTGTCTCTGGTATCTTGATGACATTATCAACTTTTCATCAACGTTTTCTCAGCACCTGAGATCCTTGAATGACGTCAGAACATGCTTCGCCAGCGCATGTCAGCTGCTCAACACCAATAAATGCCGTTTCGCCCCCAAATTCATCAAGGTTTTCGGTCATGTCGTGAGCAGGCATGGAATTCGCCCAGACCCCGAAAGGGTCCCGGCCGCTTTTCACTTCCTAGCCCCAGAAGGCCTAAAGATCTGCGAGGTTTTCTCAGCTGACGACTCGGTTGTAACGAGGTTCATTGGTCGTGAACTCGGGAGTGAACAAGCACAACGTACTCGAAGATGAAGCGCACGTTCGAAGACGATGATGACTGTCAGCCAGAACAGGTGATGATTATTGACCACTGTCCAATAATAGATGCCTACATATGTATATAACATCTATAGTTCCGTATTTGCCAATTGTTTGCTACATGGTCTATGCAAAAATCCTACAACGCCCCACCACTTATACACCACTTTACCGACCATCAAACGAAATGCAAGATTGACGTGTACTTGTACCCAAGTGTGCTTTAAAGAGCCGTAGATTGTCCTATGGTGTCCATCCTTTGTTTGTACGTGACCGCTTGTAGTTACACCTTTTCAACCTACACACTACTGCGTCCTTGCAAACATGGCAATACGCCTCGTCACTGATCCACCACTCCACCGACCGTAAAGCCGTTGGGATGAAGGGGGCACGAAGTAACGCATAGCTGCCACATGAGAATAATAAAATTTCTTGTATAAACATACACAGTGGTTGTTCCGTCTTTTATAATGTAGTGGGCGATACTCGCGGATGGCTCATGGTTTCGCGATGAAATCCTCTAGCACTTCGCCCCTCTCATCATAATGCACTCTGTGGAAATTCTGTGGTTTTTTGAAACCAATTAAACAGCACGAATATATAATCAATAATTGTGAAATGATTCACTGCTACCTCGGGTTTAACTCACTACTAACACAGGAACCGCACCTTTCAGCTTCCGTTGTTTACCTATTTGTACAGAGTGCTTTGGCGCTAGCTTTTTATTGCGATAGCAAATATATGGACACTCTTGGCTGGATTTCTCCGCCAGTGTTGGCGTCAATGTCATGCACCGTGTATGTATACGTATCTATATATATGAAAACGCAAAAAAGAAATACGTCCCCCCCCCAAAAAAAAAGGACTCCGCTAGAGCAAAATCGAACGTGGTTTCTCCGCGTCGTGAATGTGAGGCGTTAACTACTGAGCCACAGAGAGGTACCTCCTTCACCACTCATGCGGCAAGCTATTCACTTCTACCACTTACCGCTGTTGGCGGGCACCTCGTGGGGGGGAGGGCACTATCACTTTTAGCATTATCAGCAAGCTGGCGCAGTGAGCGCGCGCCGGCTCTCACCTCTCACGCGTATATGCTTTGGCCCGCGTGGACAATGAGCGGGTGCACGCTCGATCAAGCACCTTTGTCTTGGAGTGGGGTGAATCGTACGTCTTGGCCAGCCTTTCATCGGAACGATTCTGTTGCAGTTCCCGAGGCACAAAAGTCACTGCTAGCATTGAACAACCTCCATTTGCGAAAAGGGCGCGCTTTCGGACACAGCGAAGCAACAACTGAGACGCTTATTCGTGTTCATCTGTACCTGTGAGTATGTTTTGTGCGTCCTTTGTGCGTGAGAAATGCGGGAAACGTTTCGATGTGCTTTCCATTCTGCACGTGACCTTCCGATTTGTTACCATGGCGTTCGTTGCTTCGCGTTCGCGAAACAGCTGTGACTTTTTGTGCTTAAATACACAAAATCAATGTTTTTGTAGCCACTAAATGCACACATTTCAGAGTGCACATGTACTAAAACACGTGTAGATGATTCGTGCATGCGTTTGATCTCTATATATAGTCTCTAATCGAAGGTACGAATGCTACGCACCGAGTGATGTGCATGTTCGCCACCAAAGCGTAATGAGATATCTCCATTGCCTTGGCTTGACCCGTCGTCCCGGAGGAGTAAAATAAAGCGAGCGTGGTCTCCTTAGGATCTTCAATGGGCACCTCCTTGAAATCTTCATCATTCAGTTGAGTGAAAGTGGACACAGACACAAATCCAGGAACGGGGTCGCCAATAACAAGGAGACCCTGAAATACACAGCGAGTGTACTGAGTAAGATATCGCAAACTTTCTTATGAATAAGGCGCAAGTATATCTGCGGGCAGCCGTACATGCATAAAACGAGTTCTTGGGCGAGTTGGTTCACACTAAGAGAAAAAAAGGACACCAGGAGAAGACGTAGTTGTAATAACCTAGCCATTAGAAAAGGCTGAGGACTATGCGTCTGACCTCACTGCAAGTTTTCATGAAGGTGGTAGGGTGAGCAGCGGGTGAGGAGGGTGTCTTCTGCGATCTGTGGCGGGAACGACTTAATGAGTGAGTGTTAGTGGCGTGCAGTGCAGCGCGAGCCATCTGCCGGGAGCGTGCACCTGATGTTATGCTTGCACATGGCCTCCAAGATTTTGGGAAACCCACGCGGCCACTATCTCAGAGGCCATAGCTCAGAGCACTCGACGGTGCTAGCGGCGACGGTGAAGAGCAGGCCTGGTGAGCCCAGCTCCTAAAATAGACGCAATGATGCAGCACCGTACCTATGAGCTGTTCGTTGTGTTGCGCCTTGTTACACTTGTTTGAAATGCACTTTGGCCGCCCATTGCTGCATTATGCGGCGTAGGCGCCGTCGTACCCGTCAAAGCCAATGGGGACGAAAAAAAGCCAACGTGGACAGAAGCGGAAAATGAAAGGCGGAGGCGGCGAGAAGACCACGATAAAATGGGAGGCAGTGGCGAGCCTATAGAGCTTAAGAAATTTAACTAGAGGGTCTTTGGCGCTTCGATCGTTCAGTGACCATTGCAATGATGAGTAGTACACGGATATGCCTAGTCTTCGTTTTTGCGGGCTTCAAACGCAATTTGTGGCTTTGTTTATTGCTGTGGTTTGTTTTTTCGAATGAAAGAACGGATGATAGTGAATTTCATGAACCGAGTTAATGTAGTGAAGGCTAATGTAGCTAAATTGCAACCGCTGTACGTTTGCCGCTTGTTATTTCGTGACAAAGCAGCTTCAAGCCACGCGAAGCCAAACGAAGCCGGAAAATTGAAGATTAGACATTCGTGTGCTACCCATCATTCCCATTTCCGCTTAAGCGGTGTGCATTGTATCTCAAAGAGACACTGGCGCCAGAGGTCCCTGTTGTGCATCTATAGGTAGCTCTAAGGGAGGGACCACAGGTCTCGTGGCAGAGCAGATACGTGCGCTGTCGGTAGGCACGATGACGTAATAACTCAGTTAAGCACCGAGAGTGTTCATTGAAAGCATATATGAAAATACTGTGTTTCGACATCTCTTGTCGAACGTGCTGCACTCAATGGTCTCCCATTAAAGTTGCACCCCGCTTACTAAGGCTCAGCATGTTCTGATTCTTCTCGGGGGTCGTATGAATTTTTCATAATTTTTACAACGACTGCATGTTATGAATTCACAAAAAGGGTCTACTTTGGAGGCATAGTTGTCCACCTCCGCTGGTGTCCGTAACTGTTTTCACGCGCTGAACAATTGATAAACACGGATGAAAAAAATGACATTCGAACATGTGGGCTCTCTGCATAGGAGGCGAGTACTACTCTGCTTGGAACTCCGTTGCAAGGTGACCGCTTTTAGGCTTTGTGGAGGTTGAGAAATTGCGCTGATGTTGCGTAATAAAGTGTTTTTTAGCAGGAAAGTAACAACTAGGTGTCACACAGCGGGAATTCCGTAAGGGTTGGGTCGCTAAATGCTTCAACCTATTACGAAAGCACCAGCATAATTCTTAGTTGTCAGCCAAAGCATCATTATAGCGCCCATAATGCTTTACAAATGTGTAGCGGGTACTACGCTTCTCAGAAACATTATGAACAATGGGATAGTGTGCACATGCCTATTGACAAAAGTGATTACTTATGGCGTAGTGGCAGCCATGGTAATGTGTTTGTAGTATAATTGCCCCTAGACTTTTACAATGAACATTGGTATGAAAACCGGGCGTGGCCTGTTTTACAGGAAAACGGGCCCGGCCCGGCGCCGTATTTGTTCGCCGCCGCCACCACCGGTGTCCGTCACCACGTCGCACGATAAAAAAAAACTATTATATAGGACACAGTCGGGCCCCAACCTCCGCTGCGTTGCAGCCCAGTATTTTACCACTGTGCGATAACGATGCGTGGGACTTGTTCGCTAACTTGCTTTAGGCAGGCCCGATGTCGGGAAAGTAATCGCGTTAATATGCGCACTAAAGTGTTTTAGAACAGCAAAATAACAACAGGCGTCACACGATGCCAATCGCGTTACAAGTGAATTGTTCAGTGCTCCAATCAATTACAAAAACTTGCTCTTGATCACTTTTTACCAGTCGCACATACCAAATTCAAGCATAATTGCTCATCGTCTTCAGCCAATGCATGAACAATTGGCACAAAACTCCTTGCAAATGTTTAGCGGATACCACACTTCTCAGATGCATAGCGAATGACAACTACTACCCAGAAATTATTAATAATAATGCCGTAGTGGGTACCCAGCAAGTGTGCTTGCAGCAGTTAACCAATGAGTGTTGAGAAAAAGCCGTGAAATGTCGCTCTTCTGCCTTTCTTTGTGACTGTGCAACGCCTTCCGCGCAGGTCTGGCGTTTTTGAAAAGGCTCTAGGAAGGCCGCTCTTCTAGCTGTCACTGTGACTGTGCCGCGTTTCGTGCAGACCAAGAGGTTTTTTTTCTAGACTTGTTTTTGCCAGCTTACCCATCTAAACGCCTCTTCATTTTCGCGCAAATACTTCGCCGCCAATTGGCGTGTGTTACACCAGCAAAATAAATGAAAGATCTTGAAGTGTGATCATCGTTTATATATATATGCCTTCAAGATAAGCTGCATTCTGACGCTGACGGTGTTATTATATTCTCAGTAATTGCCTGAATGAATAATTAGTAAGATCAGCTGCTAATTTGCGTAGAATAGCATACGTCTAGTGTAACAACTTCAAAAATTAGGTGCACTCGGTGTAATAAAGGACTCCTTGTAATGCTGTCTCATCCAGATGTAAAAAGCGCTGAATTACCTAAGCAGCTTTTATTAAGCATACGAACTACGCTCATGAGCCTACTGTTGTTGTTGTTGTTGTTGTTTTCCTTGTGCAAATGGCTCGTACCCAAAGAAGGGGATTGGCCGATTATAAGGTGAATTTGCCCTAAACTTTCAGCATTGCGTCATTCCTACAATTTTTTGTAACTTAATTTTGATTTGAAATACCGGTATCAAGTTTGCAGAAAAAAAGAAGCAAAATAGTGAGACAGCATTTTAGCAAGAGAATCGTTTAGTCGCAGTGATGTATTCTTGAACGGCGAATAAAACATCCCTGTGGCTGAAACCGCTCTGAATACCTCGCTAAAAACAAAAAAAAGAAACACCGCCAGGCCTGCGCGCATTGCGCAGCACAGCCGTAGCGAAAGCTGCAATCGCGGCCTTTCAGAGCCTTTATTAAAGAACCGTGGAAGAGTTTTTGAGCATGGTCAGAAAATGTCCTCGATCGGTAGCAGAGGCTCCCGACAACAGCGAGCTAAATATACAGCCGATCACGTGGCCTGGAATTCACAAAAAATGATCATAGTCAGCTCAAAATTGCTTTCTCTTCTCTCGACGAATCACGGAATATGCCATAAATCACACGTGAATTACCAATCTATCAGCCATTCACTGATTTGAACATAGCGCGTTCGCTCGTTACAGAGATCGCCGTGGGAGGCCGCTACTTGTCCACGCGTGCTTGCGCGATTACACAGAGAGCGGCGCACTCAAAGAAAACAAAAACAAAAAAGTGATCAGGGGCGAGGCACGTGTGACGTTTTTCTGTGGCCCTGCCATCATTCCCTGCTTAGCTTCCAGCGCTTTCTTCGGGACGAGAGAAGAGAAAATGCAAGTGCAGCATGCGACAAACCTCTGTAACTCCACTCGCCCTAGGCGGACTCTTAAAATTTTTGCGGCGTTGAATTCGTGAGGCAATAAGCTCTTTCAGCTAACTCATTCCGTGGTTACTTTAAAAAGTGTTTCAGGGCCGCTCTGAGACTTTTTACGTAACTGCTTCAACCACACTTGCAGTTTTGACGCACTACGCCATTATTATACATAATTTTTGTGTTGTAGGTTCGTTAGTTGGTTGGTTCCTCAACACCTTAGCGCAACCCATCTAGGAGGATAGGCCATGAATTGGACGGTGCCTTGCTTTTTAAATTAATTCACTTCTTGAAAGGGATATTTGGATCACTCAGGTAATATAGGTAATAACTTATGTTCTTAGATTAGTAACCAAAAATAAAGAACCTTGAAAAGAAAAACATATTGAACACACACACAAAAAAAGATTATACATAAAACAACTGGAGTTATCTATTTTTAGCATTCCATTGTTTTAGATTCTCGCAAAAAATTTGTAACAGCGGTAAAAACGCTCCTGTGGCTGAAATGAAATGCGACTGCGCCAAATGAAAAAAAAATCACTGAAAGTGTCAAACTTAAGTTTTTCAAAGCGTGCTGCTGTGATATATTCCAAAGTAGGCAAAATAGGCAAAACAGGACCATCAAGAGAAAGCACAGCTAGTGCATCTGCATGCTCTTTGAGAGCTAAACCTCTATTGCCTGGTACCCAAACTAGTCGAAAAAGTCGCACACGTCTAGGAATGAGCGAGTAGAAAGTTTCTAAGGTACGCGAAAAAGTTGGTGGGCTTAAGGAAGTACAGACCGAGAGACAGTCTGTTAGAACAATCACCGCTGGTAGATCTTGGGGCACTTACGCAATGCTATGACTACTGCCAGTAGCTCAGCTTGGTAAATAGGGGTAAAGTTGGGTAATCGAATTGAGAAAGCCCAATCTATAGGGGATGATACGATTCCTACGCCAGCCTTCTCTTCAGAAGCGTCAGTCGCTATCACAATGGATGCTTCTAGATTGGCCAGATGATCTTCCAAAATCCCATTTATATACTGCTATGTAAATTTTTTGCATTCTTGGGATATATATCAATAAATTCAATCCTAATTGCACCTACAGTGTTGAGTAACAAGTAATTCCCAAAGGTTAACTTCTAAGGGGTCCAAAAGTTTCTGTGAGGGAGGCGTTCGCTATGCCATTCTTCGTTATTCTTCGAAGAAGGGTGGTACCCGCCACACACTTGCACGTAACTTTGTTTGATTTTTGGTGATGTGGCGGACAATGATGAAAAAATATACCTTAAGTAATGAATTAGTTCTCAAACGTTTTAGAATCTTTGCTGTTCTACAACGCTCTATTCCCTAGGTATACAAAGGTCATTTTTTTCCCGACATCAAGCCTGCCTAAGGCCAGTTTGAAGTTTCAAGCACTGTCGGGGCTCTGTGGTATATTATTGGGCTGGAACTCAGGGGACCCAATCCAATTCTCATTGTGTCCTTGGTATTTCTTAATTACTCGTTTTTTGGCGTGATTGTGGTTGCAGACAATGGCGTGGCAGCGGCGGCGGACAACTACGGCACTCATGTCCCTTGTTGTAGTATCATGACAGTTTTTTTTGCTGAAAAACATTCTGAGCAATAGTAAGCCACTTCACACAACCATTAAACAAGCCACTTGTGCCATATGACGGTCGTTCAGTCATCGAATACTCTTGAGCACTCACCTTTGATATGGCTGTTAGCAAGTTTTGAAACGGGAAATTTTGAGGTGGCAAATAAATAGTTGTGAAGCACCCAAGATACATATGAAATTCTGAAAGCATCTTTCTAGCAATTATAATTCCAAGTTTCGCTTGTATGAAGAAATTTCAGCATTTCAGCTGTGCCTATTCTGGGAAAAGTATCACTGAATCCTGATATACAGCAACGTTTCGAGAGTACTTTCAGGAACAGCTATTCAACTGCTCTTTAACACGCTAGCAGGTGTGCCTGTTAGGCGTAATGCTGTTTAAAAAATCTACAGCACCCCCTCTCCAACATACACCTTCAAAAATGCCTTTTTAACAAAAATGACGGCTAGGAGCTCACGCTTATGTTACGAATTCACAGCTCCACAGAAGCATTCTATTTCAGATTAGGTCATCTAAACACATTCCCGTAATTCATAACTCTTGTGTGTTCTGATCATCCATACCTTAACCTTCGTTTTCTTCTTCACTGCAGTTATTTTACTTGCGTATTGTGGCGTGGTCAAAATGTGAGTTGCGTCTCCATAGCCCACTTGAAAGACGAGGTCATCTGAAGAGGGCAAAAATGTGAGCAAAAAGTACATCAATGCAGTCATTATCACAACAACAAGAATTTAAGGGAGCTATAGTCTATGCGTCAATCTTACGTACTGTCTTGAACCTTATCAATGGTGAGACTGGTCAGACGGGCGTCACAAGTTTCTGAGAAAATCAGCAGTTGTTCAGAGAATTTGACTGGTTGTTTGGACTTCTGCGAGTTGACTCGCACACTGAGCTAATGACTGCCGCGATACCTGCCGATGTGGCAGTGACTGCTCAGAGATATTCTTGCTATTTGCGGGCAGGCCAAATAGTGGTGGTCAACGGTCAGATTATGACGGTACATAGTCAGATTGTAGTAGCTGACGGAATTGTTTATGAAGTCTCTTTCTGTACTGGCAGCAGTCCGGGTGGTGGTTCTAGCCACTCCTTATTTCCAAGCCAAGACAAACTTAGGGTTCCCGACTCTGAAAGCTGTGACTGTGGGTGGTATATATCTTTGGCGAAAAAGTTTGGGAGGTGGGTATCGTCGCGGAATTCGAGAGGTGAACCACGAGGCGTACCTTACAGCCTAGATCTGCTGTATATTCTGAGAGGTGCTCCACCAAGAGGTCACTTGAGTGGTTTTACAGAAGGAATAGTTCCCTGAGCATGCGTCTCCAGTGCGAAGCCTTTGAAGAGCACCGATTTTGCAAATGTTCGCTTGCAGCGTTATAGCTGAGTCGGATTCCGACAGAATCTGAGGTCTGATGTAGTGAACTTCAAAAACCCCTCGCTAGTTTCATAGTAACTGCATTTCCGATGGAGGCGGAAATGTTGTAGGCCTGTGTGCTCAGATTTGGGTGCACGTTAAAGAACCCCAGGTGGTCAAAATTTCCGGAGCCCTCCACTACGGCGTCTCTCATAATCATATGGTGGTTTTGGGACGTTAAACCCCATATATCATGTTTTATAATGGTTTGTGGTCTGGTTGGACTGGGTGGAGACGGAGAGTTGTTAGGGAATCCAGCCAAACGCAGCGATGAGTTTGCAGCTCCAGTCTGCGCGGCACTGCCGCTGTACGCCTTCATACCGATACCACAATTTTGAAGGTATTGTGTGGCCATGAACCATTTCAATGTTTTCGTCCAGGCCTCGCGAGCTCCCATAACGTTCACGGTCACGAACCAGCCGTCATTATTACTCTCAGAATACGGGAAACTTCGGCATTTTGCAGGCGGCTTGGAATAATGGGATCGTAGCTGACAAGATAGAGAACGCAACCGCGAAACAGCCCGGCTATTGTGAAAGCTGCATGAGGGCGCACCAAAGTTATCAGCACTTTAAGAGTGTCACACATGTCCCGTTTATTAGGGAGGCGATCGCCGGGCTAAATCCAAGAGCCGAAGTATCGGCCCCCCCGAACCGCACCACGAAAGCGTGGACAATTTAGAAGTGGTCCTTATTGGTGCGCCAGCGGACGCCGGCTGTGGCCCAAAGAACAAGTCAGAGCCGAGAGTTGATAAACAAACACATTATATTCTCAATAATGGCAGATCGAAAATAATACACAAAAATGCACACTCCACACTAGTTACACACAATATGTCACCAATCAAACCAATCAATCAACGTACTACACAATACAATCAGCCACACTTGAAACAACGGACACGGACAACAATACGCACTACAATGCAGTCGCATGCATTGAACAACCAAGACACTTAAGGACTAAAGCGATAGAAAACCTATTCAGTCCAAAGTCCTTGGAACAAAAGTCTGAATGATACTCTTCCGAGAATCACTCACTCAAAGTCCAGCGTTGTTGTCGTTCCGTAGCTCTCGAAGTTTCTCTTCCAGGAAACCTCGCGTCCTCAAATGGCCCCTCTCCAAGCTTCAAACTTCTTCGCCGGAAAACCGTCGGCTTCACACACGCAGCTGTTGCCCGCGTCTTCGCTCGATAGCGGTGAACCCACGCTCTTGCCTGTAGCTCGAGCCGTCCCTACGGACCAAAACTTCGCCGACTACACGGCGGAATCTCTACGCACTCTGGCGCTCACTTCCGTCTCCTCCTGTTCTGTCACTACGGGCAGAACCTTCGCCGACTCCACGGCGGAATCCCTATGCGCTCCGGCGCTAACTTTCCGTCTTCTCCTGATTTCTCGTCTCGGCCGCTCGATTAAATACTTTCCGCGCCACCTTCCAGAACGTTCTCCTCATTTCGTCGGCGCGATGCGCATCGAAGGCTGGGGAGAGGCACGAGACGGTTCGACTGCCCTCTCCGGAGAATGATTCACTCGGTCTGACCCCGCCTCCTTCGTTCTAGAAAAGTCGCGGCCTTGCTGGGCCGCCGATGTGGGGTGAGGAGGTTCGTCTGTGAAGCCATGCTTCTGCGGCGAGAGCGCGCGCCCGGGAGCCTTGGATGTTTCCTTTCTTTTTTTTTCTTTTTTACCTCGCGGCGTTTCTTCCGCCCGTTGTCGCAAGGATTTGGCGGCGCGCTCTTTTTTAGCGCTCGTTCTGTGACACTGCCCCCCACTTTAAGAATATTATCTCATAATATTCAAACCACACAAACGAGCGCGAACAGTCACCACACACTCTCACAGACTGTAACACCATCAGTCACTCATGACACTTCACATTCACAATAGATCACTTAATACAATCGTACATTGTAGTTCAATTCCACAACACATGAAATATAGCCACAGGTACACGACGACAACACTTCATCACTTGTTCCAAACAATACGAACGTACAAAGTTCTCTCATTACAACAATTATACCACACTATACACCACATCACAGCACAACACTTTGACACTTGTGACACAGGATAACACAACGTTAACACAACATATGGCACTCAACACTGCCAAACACATTCTGACTCGACCTCAGCACTTATCCTGAATACTTCGAGCAGCGCTTGCGCCCCTTTTTGCGGTGCTCGCTCGATCTCTTCTTGTGCTTCCAGATTCTTTTTCGGCGAGCCCTTTCCAACGACGATATCTGAGGCGTCGTCTCAGCCATCGTTGTCTCTTCCGACACCGTTAATGCGTCATTACATTCGACGGGTCCTGTCTGTTTATTTACCCGCTTGATCATGCCTCTACTTTTTGCCCGGCTGGCCAACTCCGTCTCCTTTACACTGTCAGTCGGTTGAGGTCGTGCCGACGTACGTCCAGTTGCTCGGCCTGTGAACTTATTCGACACGATCGTCTTCTCCTTCGCTGTCTCTTGCGCCGCGGTTTCACCTTGGGCTCTAGTGAGATCCGTAACGGGATGCTCCTCCACTGTATCTCGCGGCCGCTGTGTTGGCGAGGGTTCTATCTTCGGGTCTTCTCCCAAACATTCTGGATCATTCGGCCCTCGCACCCCGACGATGTTTCCGATGACAAGGTCATACAGGGGGGTCGTCATGCATAGAGCTGTAACCTTCCCGCTGAAGTACGGTGTTTCAACCTCAATTTCTGCTTCGGGAAGCATCCGAACCGTACGGTCAATTAGGCAAACCGGTTTCGTTCTGCCTGTCAACTCACTTTCCCGTACCAAATTTCTCCGCACGATAACCGTGGAGCTACCGGTATCTCTTAACACCGTAATCTTTTTGTCCGCAACTTTTCCAGGCAGCGCTGGCATTCCTTTCGTAACACCGGTTGGCTGTTTTGACATTACAGCACCCACGATAGGAATTTTTTCCCCATTTTTCAACTCTACGAATCCATCGCTGACAGCATTATTATCAGATTTCGGTGCCGCTTGCACACAGGATACCTGGTGAGTTTGACTCACTCCGTTTCGACATGCGTCTGCTTTGTGTCCAGTCTGACAACACTTGAAACATTTCACTACCGTAGGGCTCGTAAAGATCATTCGACAGTTTTCCGCGCGATGACCCACTCGGTTACACAGAAAACATCGCTGAATGCTCTCTGGTGCACGCTTCTTTTCTTCGGGAGCCAATTTCTTCGAATCATCGGGGCACTCCTTCTTTACCTTGGCCAAATAGTGCCACCTTGCGCTTCCAAGAATTGATCAGCCAATTCAAGCATGTCTTGAAGTGAGTCAGCCTTCCTCTCTTTTAAGTACAGTGACAGGCTTGGGTGGCAACTAGTAAGAAATTGTTCTCTAATTAGCAGCTCTCTAAGCTCATCGTACTCCTGCGCTGTCCCTGAAAGTTCAATCCATCTGTCGAAATAATGGCAAAGTCGGGCGGCATACTGCGTAGCCGTCTCACCATCAGCTGGCTTTCCTGTCCTAAATCTGTCCCGGAATCCTTCCACGGTAAATCTCAATCGCTTCAGCAAAGCAGCTTTCACCTTTGCATAGTTGGCTGCATCGGTCGGCGTCAGCCTACCGTACACACTGAGCACTTCACCACTCAAGCAAGTACTCAAAGCAGTTGCCCATTGATGTTCCGGCCAATTCTGGCTCTTCGCAATTGTCTCAAATCGGTGAAGGTACGCGTCAAGGTCGTCCTTCCTTTCATCAAACGCTACGAACAGCTTGCTCGGGTTCAAGCGGAAGCCATGATCTTCCCGTTCGCTGCTTTCAACTCTAGCTTGGACGGGAGTTTCACTTCGCTGTTGCAAACGGAGCCGCTCGAGTTCCATCTCGTGCTGACGCTGCCGTTCCCTTTCCTCTCTTTCTTCTTTCGCCCTTTCAGCAGCCAGCTTTTCTCTCTCCAACTCCAACTTCAATTGTTGCTCTCTTTCTTCCTTCGCTCTCTCAGCTGCCAACCTCTCTCTCTCCAGCTCCAACTTCAATTGCTGCTCTCTTTCTTCCTTGGCCCTCTCTGCCGCCAACCTCTCTCTCTCCACCGCCTCTTTCTCCTTCTGGCTTACCCATTTCCGTAGTTCGGCGCCGGAAAGACCCATCTTCTCTCCAAGCGCAACTAACTTTTCGAGATCCATTGTGTCTCGCAACTCGCAAATACAACCTTGCCGCGTGCAAAAAGTCTCTGCCTAAATCAGTCTATCGGAACACTCTCCTGTACTCGTTAACGAGAACACTGAACAACACACAAAATCGTTCCGATAGCACTATCAACAACTCGAGGCTCTTTCTCACTACTTTGGACACACTGTGCACCAAAAGGTCCTGTCTCGCGGACGCCAGATTAATTGTCACACATGTCCCGTTTATTATGGAGGCGATCGCCGGGCTAAATCCAAGAGCCGAAGTATAGGCCCCCCCGAACCGCACCACGAAAGCGTGGACAATTTAGAAGTGGTCCTTATTGGTGCGCCAGCGGACGCCGGCTGTGGCCCAAAGAACAAGTCAGAGCCGAGAGTTGATAAACAAACAAATTATATTCTCAATAATGGCAGATCGAAAATAATACACAAAAATGCACACTCCAGACTAACTACACACAATATGTCACCAATCAAACCAATCAATCAACGTACTACACAATACAATTAGCCACACTTGAAACAACGGACACGGACAACAATACGCACTACAATGCAGTCGCATGCATTGAACAACCAAGACACTTAAGGACTAATGCGATAGAAAACCTATTCAGTCCAAAGTCCTTGGAACAAAAGTCTGAATGATACTCTTCCGAGAATCACTCACTCAAAGTCCAGCGTTGTTGTCGTTCCGTAGCTCTCGAAGTTTCTCTTCCAGGAAACCTCGCGTCCTCAAATGGCCCCTCTCCAAGCTTCAAACTTCTTCGCCGGAAAACCGTCTGCTTCACACACGCAGCTGTTGCCCGCGTCTTCGCTCGATAGCGGTAAACCCACGCTCTTGCCTGTAGCTCGAGCCGTCCCTACGGACCAAAACTTCGCCGACTACACGGCGGAATCTCTACGCACTCTGGCGCTCACTTCCGTCTCCTCCTGTTCTGTCACTACGGGCAGAACCTTCGCCGACTCCACGGCGGAATCGCTACGCGCTCCGGCGCTAACTTTCCGTCTTCTCCTGATTTCTCGTCTGGGCCGCTCGATTAAATACTTTCCGCGCCACCTTCCAGAACGTTCTCCTCATTTCATCGGCGCGATGCGCAGCGAAGGCTGGGGAGAGGCACGAGACGGTTCGACTGCCCTCTCCGGAGAATGATTCACACGGTCTGACCCCGCCTCCTTCGTTCTAGAAAAGTCGCGGCCTTGCTGGGCCGCCGATGTGGGGTGAGGAGGTTCGTCTGTGAAGCCATGCTTCTGCGGGGAGAGCGCGCGCCCGGGAGCCTTGGATGTTTGCTTTCTTTTTTTTCTTTTTTACCTCGTGGCGTTTCTTCCGCCCGTTGTCGCAAGGATTTGGCGGCGCGCTCTTTTTTAGCGCTCGTTCTGTGACAACGAGTAAGCTGGCTTCAAGGTCTTGCGGCTCCATCTAACATGGCGTTGGTGGCGCTCAGTGCCGGCAAGATTGCAGGAAACAGCGCAGAGCTCGACGCTGTAGAGGCGTTGACTGTGACTGGGAGTCCCGCGATGGCACGGAAAAGCTCGGTGGCACTTAACGACGTGCCGCATGCTGCGGCAGTGTTGACGTCTGAGCTTCTCTGGGTTAGCTTGGACAGCTTGTTTAAGTCGCTCAAATATCAGCCGGCTATTGATCGAGACGGTGTCGCAACGGGAAGCGTGAATGACATTTTCAGCGGGCAGGAGCCCGTGTGTGTTCTTGTCCTCAGCCTGGTGGCTGTAATGTCGCACCCTGGCGCGGCATGGGAGGTGTGGACGCCGTCAACTGATGCTGTGATGGCCACCTGAAGCGGTGGTCACATTGATGGGTCTATGGTGAAGGAAGCATGAACGGCGTTCCTTTTAGCCGGACGAGCCCAGGAGTCATGACCAACGACTTAAGGTTAAGGTTCCTCAACCATTTACGACTGCGCCATTTTAGTTAGAAGTACACAGAGAGCATCTGCTCCTTGTCCGGTTGTTATATTATGCACTTTCTTCTTCCTCTTCTCGCACTACTCCAATCCAAGACCTACTGTCCCAAGGTTATCACAACCTATATATTTCTGGCTGTGCTCTAAACAATGTTTTTGCCTCATGCCGTTATAATCAGCTGCATTCTTACGTCGTTAGAAACGCAGTTCTTTCGTGTAAAACTGGAAAGTGTACCGAATAGATACTATTCCATGGTGCAGACTGCTGAAAAAAAGGAAATGTTGAAAGCTTTGACACAGTATTTCGACCATGTGTTTTTCTTACCATGCTCTGTTCCCAAGAAAGTAAAAATGAAATAATTTCAGTACTATTAAAGTCTCCGGTGTTAAAAATTGGTACGATGTTGTTGCTCGTGCACTTGAAGTTTTTCTAAACTATCTTAAATTAGAATTTTTTATTTAACCATTCATATGTGTGGTTTAGCCTCCGAAAACCACCATAAGATTATGAGAGATGCCGCCATAAAAGTCTCCAAAAATTTTGATTCCCTGGGGTTCTTTACGTGCACCCGAATTTGAGTACACGGGCCTAGAGTATCTTGGATTCAACGCATGAAAAATAAGAATTCCGGATGCCATGTCACCAGAACCAACGAGTTTTGTTGCATGCACCGTAAATAACAACTACGAATTTTCAAGTTGGCAGGCGACAGGAATAGACGGACGTTTCAAACGCAGTCGCTACCAACGTACTGAACATCGCTCGAAGGCCACTTCATGTCATGCTGAGTGCGAACTTGCACTGAAAAGCCTCAAACAATAAACAACACGTTGCAAGGCGCTTTGTCACCATCGAGGTTAAATAGGCGCAGCTGACAGCGTCAAAAGCTCAAGTAATACTTTATGCGTTTCGTTACAGTGGCACTATTTCCAGATTGAAGTAACAAAATTAAGGTATTGCTAAGCCGACAGAGAAGCGCCCAAATGCTCCAGTCGTTATCACAACCTAACGATGGTGGGAATCTTAGGCGGCAAAGTGGGTAAAGTAAATCTTGCGTCATGCTCACCTTCGTTGAGAATGGGGTTGGAAAGCAACACTGAAGCTCCCGTGAAAGTGATGCTCAACAGGGCAACCGTGTTCTCGACGCTGTTGTCCAGGTGAACGCACACGCGGTCACCCAGCCCGATACCTTGTGCCTGAAAACCCGCAGCGAATCTCCGCAAGTGAGAAAACAGCTCCGCACGTGTCAGGCGCATCTTTTCGTCCATCTGTAAGGGTCGCGGTAACTTAGTACTTGTTACAAATATCGATGTATTCAGTGCTTCTTAGTTTTAGGATTGCTATTACTTTATTGGTGTGATAGCGTGCAACAAAAAAAGTCTAACAGGATTATTAGGAAGCAGGAGATATTCATTGGTATATTGACTCATTATGAAATAGTTGGGTACGACGAACGCGTTTCGCACCTTCATAATTATAAGTAAACACTCACAAATATACATTAAAAGTATACCTTTGAATCGGTTCTAATGACTTATAGCTCAGCAATAGAAAAACAGTGAAGTTGGTAACAACGACCAAAATTGTATCAATTTTGCAAGCAGCCCAAATGGCCTAGCTTATTGTGTATATTTGTAACTTATGTGAACTAGGAACTACTTCTACATCGTTCTCGCTAAATGAATATTCTAAAAACATAGTCACACTTCGAAGCACTGGATATTCTTGAATAAATTTCATTGCTACAATCATTGATATGTAACATGGTAAAGAAGTGTAATTCATGCTCTTAATAATAATAATAATAATAATAATAATAATAATAATAATAATAATAATTGATTTGCATACGCAGATACACAAGGACACAGAGAAAAAAGGGAGAGAGCAAGCTGACAACTGCCCCCTGGCGGGGTGCAACGCCTGCTCACTCTTTCGGTAGGAGGGGAGGAAGAGGAAAAAAGATGAAGAAGGGAAAAAATGACAAAGACTTTGACGAGTATCAGGAAAAAACATAAATAAAAATAATAAAAAAGACCTTCTATAAACGGGTGGCCAGGTCCGTTGGGTTCATAAATGTAAGGAGAGCTTGGTGGGCCTGGTTGCGTCGGGAAGCACTACCACTCAGAAAAAAGTAGTCGTCTAGAGTCGCACACTTGAGTCCTAGGAATTTATATTCCTTAATAAACAAAGACCACTGCGTACCACATGCTCATTTGGTGATGCTAAATAAAGCACACTTTTTGATCCCATTTTTCAGGTTGTGTATTTTACTACCCCTTTTTAAAATTACCCAGGCCTACCTGAAATCTTTTTTCTCCCTATTCATTGAATAGCTGCAGATTTGAATGGAATATGCTTAATCTCTAAGTACTTGTTGCTGAAACGAAGTCTTTTTCCTTCATATCACAAAGAACATGCACATGAACTTAGCCAAGAAGATGGGGCTGAAACCTTCTAAACTTAATTTTTCAGTTTCGCTTGCGCATATATACACGGACCCTTAGAGACGCAAGCGCGGACATACAAAAGTGTCTTTTAGCCTCTTCTACCCTCCTTCTGCCCGTAAAATGTTCTGGCTATGCACCATCACATGCGCTACAAATATCGATTGAAGCAGTGCCCAAGAGCGGTTACTTTTTCATCAACTGACAGTGGTGCGACATTTTGTTCAGCGTTACACTCCAAGCAGCTAATCTACACTTTACAAAACACAAAATTGTTCTCCTATTTCTTAATTGCCGCAGATGAATGAAATGATAATGTATGTTGTCATTGCAATTTTTGACGGTTGCTAAAGAGTTTGTTTCCCGTCTAACCTCCTATTGACAAAAACGGGCACCCCACCATGTCCGTAGAAGTTGAAGCCAAGTATATCCACATGAACGGAAGCGTCGGTGGCTTTCAGCAGCCCTTTTTAAAGCGCCATTTCTCATGTTGAAGACACGCAACAGTTCGGCTGTTGCTCAATCAATCTGTTTGCGTCACGCCCAGGCTCGGGGCGCTTCCGATTTTTTAGGCAACCGTAACGTGCCTAGCCCAAAGTTACTCGCGATACACTCAATTTCTCATCCATAAGACACGCTTACTTTCGGATGTCTCGAACGATAAAAATAAGAGGGTAAATACACTCTAAGCCGGAATACGGCGAAGTTCGACTAACTGCAGTCGTTAAACCGATAGACGAACGGTTCGTCCAACAGGGACTGAATGCGTTACAGTACGTGTCGTGCGCAAACGCCCGGCAATGAAGGGACCAAAGGGGAGGGTAACTGCGCCGCGATCGCCTCCTGTCGGTGCTGCACTGCAATGCCTGCATGGTCGGTGATCACAAAAACAAGCCTCTATACGCCACTGTGAAAGCGAAGCTTTATGAGATGAATAGACGGTGTTATGAGAGGCAAGTACAACGCGCAGTCCGTGCACACAGCAAGCGCCCTCGTGTTTCCACCATGCCGGCACAGGCGGGCCGAAACCAAGTGTGAGTCTCCGCGAACATGGGCAATGCGGATAACTGGCTTCAATGTGCTCAACTAGTTAGAGCTACGAAGAACGCTGACAATGCTAATAAAAAGAGATAAGCTGTTCGTCAGTTATTCAGCGTGAAGGCGATCGCGGATACGACTAAGCGTGCGGCCCGCGGGGCACATGTAGTGAGCGACTTATCCGCACGATGAAAGAACCGTGCCTGCGAACGGTTTCGACGCTGTAAGTATAGAGACATGTACAACACTCCGTAAGACACCGCGAACATTGGAACCCTACCTATTGCGTATTCGTGACTATAAAATGGCGACGACGAAAATTCCACGCGAGCCACACGTTGCGATCGCCGGTAGTCGTTTAGCCGTACTCTTAGTAAGCCTAGCGACGCCGTCAGCAATCTGACACGGTGGCATTGGCGGGGCGCCTGGCTGCTTCGCCGGCTTTCCTGCATGAGCGCTGCTGCTATGTTTGTCTTTGCGGACTCGTGCACCAGCACTGCGAACGCTGCTTCAGCTGACATGATCGAATGCCAACAGATAACTCGTATTCTCTGACAGGAGGGATGTTGAAGTATAGATTGATCCATAATAAAAGATCGCTGCGCTTCGGTGCTACTAATTAGCCCACGTACATTTTCACGTTATGGTGTCAATGTTTATCGTTTTTTAAGCAAAGTAGAAGTCGCCCATTAGCTCTACAAGGAAAGTCGACATACTGTGCTATAGTTATTTTTTTTCGATAGTCCGATAGTTATTTTTTTTGTAGTTTAACCCGGGTGGTAAGTGTTTTCGGTGTTTTACTATTGAAGTAATAGTGCATATATGTATATACATGTGTATGTATTGCATGACCAATATACTGCGTTCGTCAGTGCTGAATAAATTGGAATAAACATAAAATATACTCTACAACTCTAGGATCGCCATTACTTTGTCATTCGTCCAGCCGGTTGAACTGTTAGTCCCACTGGAGCATTCTACTTGACCCAACATTTAAACCAAGGGGAGTAAGCGCTAGGGGGTAACAGTTGAACCTTTGTGGTTGCTCCAGGAGTTACTCCTAAATTAGTTCAAAATCTGTGGCAGCGCATACCCAACTTTAGTCCTTTTCGGCTTAGAGTCTACTGATTACACCTCTCACTTGACCATCGACAGGAGCAAAAATTACCACCTGAAGGTTAGCTTGGGACTACAGTGAAATAGCAGAAGTAGGCACTTTTGTAACGGTGGCCTAGGCTATTCGTGTGGTAACTAAAAAAAAACATTCCGCCATATCCACGAAGTGAATGATGATGAGTGGGCGAAGCTCCGGAGGTAAACCTGGTAAACCATGAATCCTCTGTACATTTTGCCCACTCGATTTTATTACATCGCTCCCCCTAGCGTACGTCGCCGCACTAAATCGAACGATTGCCTTCAACCAATGACACGCGCCATATGTGACATCATTCCTATTTTATAAGATCTCACGTCTTTCATCAACTACAAGTACCACTTTCTAGTTTTTAACATCTTGCATCTTTTCATCATCAGCTACAAGTACCACCATCTAGTAAACACTACAAGAACTAAACAAGAGGTGGCTACATACAGGAGACGGTACCGCCATCTAGTGAACACTGCAAGAACTAAACTAGAGGTGGCTACATACAGCGGACGGTACCGCCATCTAGTGAACACTGCAAGAACTAAACTAGAGGTGGCTACATACAGGCTACAGGGGACGCACAGCCCACGCCCTAAGGAGCTTCGCCCCTAAAATCGCCGCACATCAGAAATGCCGCATTGCTCTCGCTCTAACAGTGTTGCTTACAACGCTTCGAGCCACGTTGTGTTTCATTAACAACCAAAGCACGCAACGATGGACGATCTTCTGCGACTGCAAGGCGGCATTGTAGCCACTTCTGTGAAATCTACGCCGTGGTCCACACGAGCAGTTGTTATTTGAGACGGGAGAAAATACTACGCCATATAACAGAGGAAGGGCACCACTTTATATTTCAGTCGTTGCCAGGTCACTGTGAAATTATCGCTAATGAACGGGCTGATAAAGCTGCCCGTTCAGCAAATACAAAATACCGTGCACGACCAGTCAATGCCTCTTTCTAGGACGGACGCTGCAAGGAAGCTACGCATGCTTGCTCGCCAATGCTTCATGTTACTTTAAAATGAGCCTCTTTTCAGGCATGCCAGATTACGATCCCTGAATCCTACGTTAAGCTTACAGCTTCCAACAATACTTCGACGAGGTGACGCTACTGCTCTGAGCAAACTATGCTTGGGCGGTGCGTTTACCCGTGCGTATACGCGTTTCGCATAGCGATGGTCGACACCGCCACCTGCGCACACTGCGGAGGTGGGGAGACAATTCAATACGTCCTGTGTGACAGTCCAAAATAGACAATAGAAAGACAACACCTTTTTAATACACTAAACAAGTCAAATGACCAGCCGCTGTCAGAAGAAAGTATACTGCGCCATCGTCATGGCTCATCATCAAAGAAGAAGGCCGTGCAATTGCTACTGGGCTTCTTGCGAACTACTGGCCTGTCCGAACGCCTCCGGTTGGATTTATCTAGTGTGCTTGTGCGTCCGTGTTTTGCTCTTATTAATTTTGTAACTATCGCTCATTATCTCTCTCTTTCAATCCCCTATTCCCCAAGCCCAGTGTAGGGTAACATACTGGATACTAGATCTCGTAAACCTTCCTTCCTTTCTTTCTTCTAGTTTCTTTCATACCTGATAAAAACCATATTTGATCTAATGGAAGTTAGACAGAACCGTAGTTTCAGATCACTAATTTTATGTATAAGTATCGCTATAACACAAAAACTTAGGTTTATTTTTGTTCATGTATTTCTTAAGTACAACATTCATAGATGTTCTTACAGGTCTGGAAACCATTAGCTAGTACCCATCATATCTTAAAGGGAAGCTGAAGATAACTATTGCATTAGGGTATACGGATAAATAAACTCTGCAACTTCATTGGTGAAATTTAAAGCCATAGATTTATTATTAAAAGTAAAAATCAAGCTTCAGCGTCACCTATAAATTTGCCCCAATATCTCTTCGCGTTTTCATCACGGATGTCAAACTTGTAGTTATTGAACTTGTGCGCCATTGCTCAACAAAAATTCTTCAAACTTGGTATTTTAGGTGATGGCTACTCACCTCAAGAAACAATGTTGATTCACCTTTTTACCAGCATTAACATCTACTTAAGCACTGCATCCGCCGTCAAAATATTTCACGTTATGGGGAATGGTGCGCGAATGGGCACGGCCACATTTGCAGGAATAGTTCTTGCACATTTTCTCGGATACCAAGTGTCTTTTCGCAAGAACCGTGACTTCTTTAAGCAGCGAAGAGTAATTTATAACTATGAGAAAAATTGTCTTGCTCTTTACTGTCTCTTTAGGCAGCTGATATAATCATACATAGCATAAGCATGGATCAACCCGTACAATCCATTCGCATTTCTCGAAGGAGCGGAGAAGACGACGAAGTGTATTTCTACCGAACGTTGCCTATTTCGTTTTGGTGTTTTTTTGTGAGAATTTACGATTTATCCGGGGATCATCGCTCTCCTGCGGGCAGCGATGGATCCAGGCCCCACCGTACGCAGTCCGGACTTGGCGTCACCTTCGACGTCAACCTCAAGGAAGCGCAACAGCCGGAGGACGACAGCACCAGTGACAGCACTGAACTGTACACGGAGAGTAGTGAAGACAGCGACGAAGATTCATTCCTGCAGTGAAGCGTAAAGCTAAAAGAAGAATGGTCGGCGCGTCTTCGCCAGCTAGCGTCTCTACCGTGAAGGCGGCGTGCAGTTCTGAACGCCATACATACCAACTTTTGTTCCTGTCGACTCTTCGATCAACACTGAAGAACATGAACAGGCAGCGATCTCAGCGCGTCTCGAAGCTATCGTGCCTAAGGAGATAAAGGATATTAAACTCAACCCACGGAAGAGTATCCTGGCATAGACGTTGAGCACCCGGCCTGCGCTACATACCCTGCGAATGTCACTGAGCTTGGAGGCATCTATCTCCGAACTTACATTCCGCAGGATAGTGACACGACGACAGGCGTCATTTATGACGTGATGTTTCCATAACCGAACGCAGACCTTCCTGTTCTGATAAAGCCAGCTACTGGGGGCAACGGACATATTGCAAGTATGCCGGCTTGGCAAATCCCGTTGCATCAAGGTGACCTTCAAAGGTGATTGCATCCCATCACATGTAAAGGTTGGTCATTTTCGTCACGTTGTCCGACCATACATCCAAAGACACTACAGTGCCACAACTGTCTAAAACTGGGTCAGTTAGTGCTGTGTGCAACAACAAGCAAGCATGCCCACGTTGTGCCGGACCCCACAAAGCAGAGGTTGCCAAGCAACTCTTCCTAAAAGCAGCAACTGCAACGGCAAACCATGAGGACCTCGTCCAAAGACTGCCCAATACTGAAGAAGAAAGAGAGGAGCATCTGAGACAAATGGTGGTTAAAGACGGATCCTCACGAAAGGAAGCGGTAACGGTTGTTCAACGACGGCGTTCCCGTCGACGGCGGTGCTCGAAGAAAAGAAAAAGCAGTCCTGTGCCGAAGGCGCCTTCACTAACGCCGCCCCGCCACCACGACTACAGAGACCTCCCCCGCCCCCGCCACCAGGTGGGTACGTCCAGGGGTACCGGAAGAACACTGTGACGCTACAGAGAACATCCGGC